>CM040241.1:101589223-101920974 GCA_022545495.1 Chrysanthemum lavandulifolium
ATAAGTATCATATAAAGGTTATTGATATCGAATAACTATCATATTAATATTATTAATATCGAATAACTATACACATATCGTAAATAAAGAAATTAATATCGAATAACTATCTTCATATCAAGATAATAAACTTAATATCGAATACCCATCGTAATATTAGAATAACTATAATACTAACGATAGAAACCTCAAAGTGCAAATGTACTAATACTCATAATAACAATAGCAATATCGTAATAACTATCCTCATATCAAGATAACAAACTTAATATCGAATACCTATCCTAATATCGAATAACAAACTTAATATCGAATAACAATAATACTAACGATAGAAACATCAAAGTGTAAATGTACTAATACTCGAATAACAATAGCAATATCGGAATAACTATCCTCAAATTCATTATAAAAACCTTAATATCGTAATAACTATCATAAAAATACCTTCAACAAATGCTTTTTAATGAAAATGTACCGATAGATCGGGACCGATACGAGAATACCGATCGTAATTCCATTGTACAAAAAAATTTAAATAAAAAAAAGATGAGAAAAATAAGGAAATAGAATATTCTAATAAAAATAAAAATATACTGGAAAGAAAAAGGGATGAATTTGGTCAAAAATCAACGGATGAGGTACATCCGCACATCCGCACTAAAAAAAAATATCCGCACGTGATCCTCACTCTATATATATATATATATATATATATATATATATGTATATATTCTACTAAAGTACATTTATGAATGTGACTATTGACAGTTGGGTTTGTGCTACTGCCACACCCAATAGGATTTCAATGAACAGTAAAATGCACAGTAACTAACGGTCGTTAGTTAACGACCGTTATCTACTAACGGTCGTTAATTTTTTTTAAATACTTTTTAAACAAACAAAAATGCGACAAGACTCCCTGAGGTTCAACTTGCGTTGCAAAATAGGTCCTGTACGGACTAACGAAAATGCACAGTAACTAACGGTCGTTAGTTACCGACCGTTATCTACTAACGGTCGTTATTTATTTTTATTTTTATTAAATACTTTATAAAAAAACGAAAATGCGACAAGAGTCCCTGAGGTTTAACTTGCGTTGCAAAATAGGTCCTATAGAGACTAACGATGTAAAAAAATTACATAATTGGTCCTTCATGTTAGATGTTCATTACAAAAACAGTCCTACTGACGGCCGTTACTTAACGGTTGTTAAATAACGACATTCTCTCATTTTTAATTAACAAGCTCTATATAAAACGTAACGCAGCGAAGGCTTGATAACATACTATTTTGTAAATTCGCAACCACTTAATTATATTGTTCACGTTTAAAATACTAAACATATCTAATAGAAACATACTTAGCTCGAACGTTAAATAATACTTCTGTATGCAAACACCCCGCTGCGAAGCGCGGGTTAAAAACCTTGTATATATACACTTATGAACTTTCCAAAAGACAATTCATACAAACACTTAGAAAACTACTCCCTCCGTCCCAAATTATATGTCCATTTCCAAATTTCACAAAGTTTAAGAAAAATAGGCCCCTTACAATGTTAACCAATAAAATTCCATTCACACCCACTTAGAAGCATTTTGATTGGTTGTTACTAAAAGTGCACATTAAATTTGGGACAATCAAAAATAACAAAATGGACTTATATTTGGGACGGAGGGAGTATTTAAACTTGCTACACAAGCAACAATAACACAAACACTTTAAAACTTTAAAACTTATTTAAACTTCATCTAGTCTTAAACCTGGAACTGTAAAAAAAACTTGCCATACTAATCTAGGTCGCATGTCGGAGCCGCCCACTATCACTTTCTTACTTATTTCAGACTGCTATTTGCTGAGGTGAGATTATAGCCCCACTTTTAACTTATACTTGTTTTGCAAACTTTGGGGTGAGAAACATGTAAACTTTTCTTAGACCAAAAACTATACTTATGCTTTTACAAAATTTTGCATAGTCAGCCTAAGCCCTGAATCCATTTATGCCCACTTTCATGAACCATCAAATCTTACTGGGAAACGCCCGGGATTGTTATAGATAGATCTATCGGGGGTGACTCCCTCATTCGGTTTGATCAGACGGGTCAAATACGAATGTATATCATGTCAGAATACGAGTGTAATAGAAGAAACACTCGCTACGGGCCCCCTTTTACCTTACGTGCTATATTAGCATGCTTTACTGTCGTAGCTTCGGTTGCATGAACTTAGTGCTAGCGTAATAGTCCTTTTGTATGACATTATATTCGTTGTAATGTTCATATACTTTATGTATGGTCCAACTTTACCGCTTTATTATAAACATATGAACTTACCATCTTTATGCCGACTTTTAAGCATGTTTTCTCGTGTGCTTAACTTATTGATGTATGATGATTCGAGGCATGGCATGACATGGGTTCTAGGCCTTATCGACATGTATTCTTACACAACTATGACCAATTTTGTAATATGGAATAACTTTATTCTATGGGCCATGTTTTCCGCACTAAAACAATGATGTATCTTTATTAATTTGAATTAATACATTTTCTAAATGGATCTGGTAATTCTCTATTACTTTGTGTTGTGATCCATATGTAGTACCCAGTGACCCGACCGCTTCCGTTGTACTGATTTTGGGGGTGTTACACAAACATCCCTTAGAGCTACAAATACACTTAACTAACGAAAAGATAAGTAACTACCCAAGAATTTGTGGAAACTTTGTCATTTTGGAAGAGAAAGAATTTAACAAAAGAAACTCCATTTTCATTACTAACGAAATACTTGCATATCGGTGCCATGCTATATAACATCTCAGTGTCTTCATTTTGAACTGTGACGATCTTAGAGGTAAGACTGTATTTGCTAGCTAGATACCGGAGTAACCTTTAATTATATATATGGTTTGAGGGGTTCGTGTAGGAAAATGTGACAATATCCAAAGAAGTGAATTCACCACCACCATTATTAACTTTTATCATGATTTCATAAAGATCTAGTTCTATGGCGGTTTTCATAACCATAGGAAGAATTGCTTCTTCTAACATTTGCATAACCTTTGGTAATTCTTATTCTTCTAGCGACACCTGACATTCTTCTTGTGCCTCATTCATGACTAACTATCTTTGCTTATTCGATATGAATTATGAAAATCTCATCTATATATATTATGTATATATATACTGTTATGTTAATACAAATAAGCTGTAATAACGTTTATTTATATTTTACGATCTTTTTACGTTTTGTCGATAACAATCGTAAAATCATCTCAAGTAAAACTAACATACATAAGTTCTTAAATTTATGGCTTTCCAACTCATCAAAATCATGTTTATAAGAACTATACATTTTGCAAGTAAACACAAAGTTACTTACACATTTATTTTAGAGGCATTTACATACATCCTCATATACACATCATTATTTACATACATCCCTATATACACATCATTATTTACATATTTTCCCAAACCTTTCTTTAATAGCCTTGTACATCATGCATTAAAAACTTGTGTTTCGAGAAATATGTAAATATTGATGTGTACATGGGGATGTATGTAAATCCATCTTTATGTTAAGCATAATTAAAATGATTATTACGTCATGCATGAACTCATTAATATCTTGAGGATATCTTGTTAGTTTTGGATATATTTTGCTAGATTTGGGCATATCTTGCAAGATTACATAAGATTTTGAAAGATTTTTTAAGCCAAAATCCGAATTTATCAAACCAGTGGGCCGGATCCCTTGGATTACACTGGCCGGATCCCTTTTTAAAGGGATCTGCCGGATCTGTGGTATCAGAGGCATTTTTTACTATAAATAGAAGGCCATTTCTCATTGTTTACTCACCCATCTCATACATACTCTCTTATATTCTCTCATTGCATTAGACTAACCTTGATCTCAGATCAAAGTCATAGTTTACTTTCATTTTGGTGATTCTTTTTAGTGCTTCATAAAGGATGAGATCACGTTTTGCATACAAGACTCTCAAGCTTCAAGAGAAGTGTTGCTAGTATTCATCATCATCACTAGATCTCAGATTTGATTCTAGTTGATCATTCATTTCATTATACTACAAACTTGTATTGATAGATTGGTCTTTGGGTTGGTTCTACTTTTGTAAAGAACACGGTATTTAGCTTTGTACTAGATAAAGTGTAAGCGACATTGTGAGGCTTCTCCGCCGGATAAGGAGCTTGTTGACATAGTGTTTACGAACTCTCGAGTTAGGTAATCGGGGAGTGGAGTAAGGCAAGGAAGGTGTGCTTGTAGCCGAACCACTATAAATACTTGTGTCACGGTTCTTCTTTTCTTTACTTTACTTTACATATCGTATTTATATTCTTGCATCATCAATACTTCACCATCCAAAAGCTTTCACATATACTTGATCTAACTATTTCTGAAACTAGATTTAATCAAAAACTATTCAACCCCCTTCTTGGTTTTCACATGTTATTTTCCTTCCACACGCTGCCTAACTTAATGGCTTATCACATGCTTTTTGAACTAAACCACACACTATATTGTTTAAGTGTAACCATAAAGGAAACAACAATTCATAGTTTTAAAACATTCCTTTTGCCAAACACTAGTTTATAGATATAGTTCATAATGTAGTTTCTAAACATTTTCTCCCGTCTAACAATATACGCTACAATTTATTACGGTACTACAAATAAATAAATGCCCTTCCATTAATAATGTAATGGAAGCCGCACATGTATGTTTATTGAAAACATAGTATGCGTTTTGATAACAGATAATAAGATAATCAATGGTTATAAAACGTGATTCTGAAACTTAGTGTGTGGATTTGTTTAAGCTGTTGATATCACAAAATCCGATTATCAGTTTTAAAAGTGTTTGGCAAATCAGATTAATGAATAACCTAACTCGTAAAGTTACCAAAAAGGACAACTTATATATTACTGAATCAATCATATTTTACATGTATAACTAAACCTTTTAGGGGGTCTTGGTTTCCGCTTATATAGCTGACTTATAGCTTATTTGGTTTTGGGCTTATCTTTCATAAGCTTACTTTTTGTTGCGTATTTTGAAGCTTTTAGGATTGGATAAGCTCAATATGACATTAAAAAAAGTTACTTTTTTATACATTCAGCTTATATAAAAAGAAGACTAAAATACACCGTTGGTCTCTAAACTTGGTCATACGCTCAGCGATGGGACAAAGTCAGGCGTTATCATCACGGAGGTCCAAAACTTGGGCTTTAAATGCCAAACTCGTCCCTTAACCAGGATTGCCATAGTCTACTTTAATTTTCTAGATTTCCTTCGAGTGTATAATAGACCATTCACAATTTTGACCCAACATAGTTAAAATCTAACCCAACCTTCAACCATATTTGTACCGACAACACACAACATTGAATCCTAAAATACAATAAACACACATTCTACCCAAAGCAAAAAAAACTATAATGGCACTAAACTATAAGGGGAAGGCTTTGTTGAGTTCGATGAGGAAAGAAGACTGCCCAAATGAAAAGGATTTGGGTGTTAAGAAGGAGAAGGAAGAGGCTGACATCGTGTTATCAAATTTTAACGATTTGGGAGACAGGATTAAAACTCTAGAAATTTTGTTTAAATAGCTTAAGGAAAGGAAGGAAATGAAGGAAAAGGATGATAGGGAGAGTTGTGGGTCTAGCTAAGTGTATGTTTAGATGATAGTAAACTTTATAGTTGTTGAGAACATGAAATCGATGAATAAAAATTTGGGTTCTTATGTAAGTAATTGTGTTTGGTTGTGCATTGTATCTGCTTGAAATCGTTTTGCATTTCTTAATAGGTTTGACTTACCCAAGTCATACCACAATAGTAAGTTACAATTTTTTGCCTTTCATAAGTTTGTTTGACTTGGGTAAGTCAAAATTCAAGATGTTACAATTTGAGACATTGGGCGTATTCAGTCCCACTGTCAACACTAACACCAAACTAATTTCTTCCTAAACAATACACCATTGTCAATACATTATTATTTAGTGCTAAAGCATTTGCATTTTCAACACATATTTTTAAACCACTGCCTTTGCTTTTGTTGATACGGGGGTGTTTGGTTTTGCTGTAACAACTTTTGCTGATAAAAGGGTCTGTTTGGTTTTGCTGATACAAGGGGATGTTTGGTGATACATTATGATTTAGTGCTAAAGCATTTGCATTTTCAACACATAATTTTAAACCACTGCCTTTGCTTTTGCTGATACGGGGGTGTTTGGTTTTGCTGATTCAACTTTTGATAATAAAAGGGTTGTTTGGTTTTGTTGATACAAGGGGATGTTTGGTTTTGCTGATACTAATTAGACTAAAATACACCCAATATACAAGAACAGATTAAATACATAAAACTTAGATGATATTTTATCATTAATATAGTCGGTTAAAGATCATAAACAACTACATCAAACCAAGACCAACAACTAAACAAAAGATCCAATTTACATACCCTTTTTAGCAACCTATATTTCTAAAACTAGCACCCAAAAGACCGCATTTATCTATCCCCATGAAAAACAAAAATTCGTGCATTATGATCACCATTTTCTTAACAAAACCTTCGTTAGAACGAATAGCTTCATCGGTTGACCAACAATCAATATCAATTGAACAAGTTGGTGTGTGTGCCTCGATCGGATTTTCCTCATAGCATCCAAACAATAAGAGCTATTCCCGAGGTCCCGAGCTTCGCTCTCTCTCGATCGACTCCCTACGCTTCATGATTCCTCTCTTGGATGTTCAATGCAATCAAGAACTAGCTTTTCAAAATCCTTCTTGTGCACCTCTTCTTCAAACCACACGCCCATATGATCATTCAACTTGGATGATCCAAGAATCTCCATGAGTTCATTCAAATGGGAAAATCTTCCATTGGAAATTGTTTGTGTGTGGAAAAAGTGGTGGATGGGTTTATCGGTTGGTGTGCACAAGTAAAAAGCGTTTCCGGTAAGAGACGGTCAAGGGTCTAATAGTTACTTTTTTTTCACACTTGGTCCCTGAATTTGTCTTGGTTGCCGTTGTCATACTAAAAACTCCCGCCCAATAATCACTTTAGAATACACAATTGGTCCCTCAAGTTGCCAACTTACGTATACTACAACTTAGTTGAAGATTAAACAACACAAAACCATTAGAAGTTTGACTTTGTTAAGTCAAACTTCTAAAACATATCAAATTATCAATAAACTCCAAAACAAATATTGAGTAATGGTTTTGCAATATTGACTTTACAAAGTCAAATATTGAGTAATGGTTTTGCAATTTTGACTTTACATAGTGAAAATGCTAATACTACGTACAAAATAGCCATTCACCATTTTCAAGTATTGACTAACTAAAGCAAACTGAAAATGCAGTTTTACTTGCTACAATCAAATTGAAATGGTAAATGAAAGTTTGACCTTCGAATGTCAAACTTGCATCACCTACAATACGCACAAACAACAACATATGAACAAGCTAATTTTAAGCAAACCATATAAACAAATACTGTACCAAAATACCAAAACTATTTTGCAACATTAATTGTCATAGGGTATTCAACCCATACATAAACTACAACCACTCAAAGAAATCTACCACGGCTGTGGGGGAAGCTCGGTGGAGTTTCAACAGCTTCCTAGCCAACTCCCAGTTCTTCTTGATATTTTCATTCCCATCATGATTCCTATTGCTGAGCCTGATATTGATTGTCTTTAGCGACCGGGAACACGCAAGTATAAACTTTATTAAAGTTAATTCATGCAAATAGTGTTGAGAGATACACAAACATGGCAATTTAGGAATCTTTATTTGCTACATATGCATTACTCCAAAACACTTACTTTGGTATCCAGCATTTTCAAATTTGGAGATCCACGAATCATTTCAATGATGAACGATAACATAACAATATTCTCAAAATCGACATGGGACAACTTAAGGTTAATCAGGGATACAAAGGGCACATTCATCCTAGAATTAGCTTCCCGTATCAACTACAACAAGTTTTAAAGATTAAATGTCATTCTTGTTACATTTCTTTAAACATTGTAAAATCATAAGTGTAAAACTCAATTTGTTCTTACCGTGCAATCATCAAAATCCAATGTAAGGGTCTCAAGATTTTGAAGTCTTGTCAGTGAAAGATATCGGATGTTGTGATTGTCGTCACAACAAAGATAACGACCGAATCTCAAATCTAACTTCCTCAAATTCCTAACTTTGCAATATCCAATAGTTTCATCTCGTTTGTACTAGGACGATTCATTTTAAGAGACTCAGTGAGGACAACCAAGAATAAAGTCCCAAAGCTGCACCGCTTAGAAAATTGACATGAATCAATTCTAAGCTCAATAGTTTGGAAAGCCATGAAAATATTCCAAACTAACCATACCACAAACATGAAGTACCAGATGTTTCAACTCGCTACGAGAGTAAAGTTGGGTTGGGAACGTAACTGGTTCACCATACCAAATTGTAATAATCAGTTCCTCAATTCCATGCTCAGCCAAAAACAAGAGCCAATCACGAATCTCTTCCTAATGAAAGTTGTCTATTCCAAGCATTGATTTTGGCTCTACAGCGAAGACAAACTTTCTTATTGGACCCATAAGCCGATTTAAGAGTCTAGTAATAAGCCTCCCATCAAACTCATATGTTAAATAATAAAAGAAATCCTCATCAACTATGACATCGGTGAGCAAAGTTCATTTAGACCTCCAATTTCGCGCTAAACTAGAGGTTCTTACCGCTTCTAACAAAGGCAGCCGATTCAAAATGTTAGTGATCACTACATCTGGCATGTTGCTAATAAGATCGATCGACATGGTTTTGTTGGAAGTTGGGTTGGTCTTTTGAGTTCTGGAAATGACGATTTAGATTCGGATTTTGATTTTCAATTTATCGTTTCTGGATAATGGTGTATTATGATTGGTAAAGTTGTTTGTTGGGTGGGTGTATTGGTTCGCGCAAAATTAAATGCAAGCGTATCAGGGAAGAAACGGCTAGTAGGCATAATCACAATTGGTCCATGGGTTGAAGGTTGGGTCAAAATTGATAATGGTCTATTATACCCTCGAAGGAAAGCCATAAAATTAAAGATGACTATGGCAATCCTGGTCAAGGGACGAGTTTGGCATTTAATGCCCAAGTTTTGGACCTCCGGCGATGATAACACCCAGCTTTGTCCCATCGCGAAGCGTATGACCAAGTTTAGGGACCAACGACGTATTTTTTATTACTTAATGGCCATTTTAAAGAAACCACATGGACTATCGTTTGTTATGGACTATATTAGGTATAGAGTATATGAAGTTAAAATTACGTTTACATCTGGAACTTATCATCATCTTCGTCGCTTCTCATATCTCTCAAGATCACAACATATTTCTCAAGATCACAGCAGCTAAAATATTACATATAGATTACAAGCAGTGTTAAAAGATGAAATATATTTAACAAAGAGCGATATGGACGAGGGCTAAACGGTAAATCAACAAGCAAAGGAAAATCACGTTTTTCAAAAGCATGTATGGAGCTGTTTCTCCAAAACCGTGTTTTGATGCTCCTAAAACGCAAAACATCACGTTCTTGATTTACTTTCCCAAACACTAGCCATTAGATCATTGCGTTTTAAAATGCAATAATTAGACAATCATAATCAGGTAGCAATCGCAATCTCAAATACCTCCTTATTTATGAGTAACATGGTACAATTATATTTCTTCATATGTTTCGTACTCATTTTTCACAAATGTAACAAAGAAACAACTAATATTTGCTTTGGATTTTATTCTTTAATTTCAAACTTATTGTAAATTTTGCATTGTTGGCCCTAACAGGTCGTCGAGTTGGTAACATGACAAAATGGGTAAGTTATAACTACATATCGAAACATGTTTGGTCGACCACCAAATGCCTTTTTAAAGGGTTTTATCTCTACTACTTATAATGCATGTATATGTATTCATTAAACTTAAAATACCTTAAAATCTAAGAAATATTAGTGGACTATTATACCTCTGATTAAAAATGTTAACATCGTCTACAACTAATTTAATATATTAAATATTGTTTAATCCTTAAACTTTTGTCATTTTTTGTTTCTAACCCATAGACTTTCTTCTCACATAACTACAGATTGAACCCGTAAATTTTACATCAAGGGTCAACCAAAATCACGATTTCACAAGTATAATTATTTGCCGCTATACATTGTCGCTTTGGGCGAGTATTCATCTAGTATTAGATATACATTTTGGGCAATTTCCAACCCCGTTGACTAGTTCAACCACTTAATCGTTTTTCACTTCAACTATATTTCTTTCTTTCACACTATCACCTTTACTAAGACTCTAATTGAGTTATAGTCATCTCACTACGCTATTTTAGACTTCCCGCGATGGGAGATTATTAACGACGACGAATGTCATCAATAAAAGTCTGCTACGCGACAAAAAAGTAGCATTCTTGGCTCCGTCTATGATCAAATCTTGTAGCAACGACATCTTGACTTTTAGCGATGACATGTCGTTGCTAAAGTCCGCTAGACGGCAAAGAGAATGTTTTGAAAATCTCTGGCATAACTTTTAGCGACTACACGTCGTCGCTATAAGTTTGGTGACGACTTGTCGTCACTAAAAGTCTTCGTTAAATGTTTTAAATCAAATATAAATGATTTAAATTAATTATAAATAATTTAATATGATTTAAATTAATTAAAAATAATTTTAAAATAAATTAAATATATTATAACAGATTTAGAAAACATTTAAGTTAAATAAAAAGATTTTATATTAATTATAACTTATTTAAAAAAAAACATTTAAATTAGATAAAAGTAAATTTATTATAAATAACTTAAAAATATTTTAAATTATTTAAAATGATCTTAAAACGAGTTAAATTAGTTATAAGATGATTTAATATTATTAAAATAACTTAAATTAAACTAAAATGATTTAAATTTTTTTTTGAGACGCTATATCAATATTTAGCGAATGTAAACGTCCAGCTGCCAGCCCGCGTTGTGCTCGACCCAAGTTAGTTTATGGATGTTGATAAAGATGTTGCCAACTCGGAGATGAGTAGGCCGAGATTTACCTGTTTAGGTGGGTTTGTTGATCAATTTATCGTTTTGAACAATTTATGTTTATGTCGTTGAACAATTTATGTTTGTGTCGTCAAACTATGTCGTTTAACCACTTGTAGTTGTTGAACAATTTATGGAATGTTATATGATTTAGTTATGTTTGTGTTGATTTGAAAATCAAGAAAATTGGTTGGGGAAATATCTGGAAAATCAAGAAAATTAGGGTTGGAAAATGCATTAAAACAGGGTTGTAAAAGTTGCAGTCACCTTTGGCGACGACATCTTGTCACTATAGGTGGTAACCATTTTATTTCAGCCAACGAAAGTCAAACCTTTAGCAACAACAGGTCATTGCTAAAGGTGGTTGCCATTTTACTTTAGTGAATGGTGTCAAACCTTTAGCGATAACATGTTGTCGCTAAAGTTTTGTTCAATGAAAGTCAAGTACTTTAGCGACGACTCGTTGTCGCAAAAGGTTGTCTCTAAGGTCTTGGTCAGTAAAAGTCAAAACCTTCAGCGACGACTTGCAGTCACTAAAGGTTCCGTCACAAAAATGGTAAAGTTAGAAAGTCAAAGTCAATAAACGTCTAGTCAGTGCCATGGTCGCTAAAAGTGAGCATCGTTGTCACTAAAACTTTTAGCTACGAGCTTTAGCGACAACGCTTTCAGTGACGACATCTAAAAGTTTTGCGATGACAAGGGGGCCTTTAAGCGACGACATCTGTCGTCGCTAAAAGTGGTTTATGTGATTTTATGAATCGGGTTATTCAACTTTAGACAATATCATCACGGTCTTAAATTATTAGTGAACGTAAATCTAGGCCAGTAAAAACTACATATTAGAAAAATCCCTCTAACTGGGCAAAATATTGTTTATTATCATATAACATGAAATTATGTGATGAAATTCTACACCATCAAGATCATCGTAACTCGATTCTTACATTCAATAGTTAAACATTTTTGTAGAATTTCATGATACAAAAGCTAGAAACTCTGCAAACAATGTCCAAAGAAGTGAACCCGGCCTCTTTAGCTAAGCCATTGTATTCTTTTACCATTCGCTCTTTGCCACCAGGGTTAGCAATGAACATTAATAAAATCAACATTAATAAATCACTACCAACGGCAGTCTTAGAAACTTCATCGGTGGCACTAATATGTTCAGGGGTCTGGCATGATCACTTCCACCACCACCACCTTACCGCACTCTGCCAATGCTGCCCAACAGTTCTTTAAAAGTGTGATGCAATAGTTGTCGCCCCAGTCATGAAGTATCCACTAATTAAAAGAAAATTCATAGTGGTTATTTAACAGAAATAAGTTTAAGAATAGTTTATTTTTTAAGAGTTGGTGTACCAATAAACTACCACCAACCTTCATGAAAATAACATCCCCTTTAGGAACACTAGCGAACATATCTCCTCCAACATGCTCCACACCTAGTCAATAATGGACTGTCAATTACATGGACTTGGAGATCTAGATGCTTTTGATACAATAAGACTGATCATGGTTACTCAACATATATATGGGTATTAAATATGAATAATATCTAAACAAATATGATCTAATACTATGCACACTAACGGGTCACAGGATGAACATTAGTGTGCTAAAATCTATAGGTCCTAGAGCAAGCAAAGGTGGTGTACAAGCTTAGATATATCAACACATTATACTGTATGTGGGCATATGAATTTGAATACCTTGATAAGGAGGTGCGTCCTTGATGACATGGGGTAAGTCAAAGTTTATGCCCTTGATATCAGGATACTTGGAAACAATAAGCTCAAGATTAGCACCTAAACCACCACCAACATCAGTTAACTCTTTCACCCCTTGTAAGTTTATGTCTATTGAATGAATAATAATAAGAGGTACATCAAGATTATATAAGCTACATAATGGGCGAATATACAATGGGCCAATACTAATACTAATCTAATATTAATAGACTAACACTCCCCAGCAGCTTGAGCGGGAGGAGACCGAACACTCAAGTCATCACGAAATCGAAAACAAGGCGATGGTAACCCTTGGTAAAATATCGAGATACTTGAAACCGAGAAGGAACATGCGTAACTCGAACTTGACCAAGAGTAACCAAATCACGAACAAAATGAATATCAATCTCAATATGCTTGGTACCGATGTCGAATGGTTAGAAGACAAGTACATCGCACTCACATTATCACAATAAACAATAGTCGCAGATAACAATGGTGTATGAAGCTCACGTAGTAAATTCAAGCCAACATGTCTCAAGAATGAAGATTGGCAACACCGCGATACTCACCTCAAAGATCGAACGAGAAATCGTTGGTCGACGCTTAGAGGACCACGAAAGTAAGTTGTTGCCAAGAAAACACAATAACTCGATGTAGACCGGCGAGTGGTAGGCAACCACCCAATCAAGATCCGAATAAGCAACCAAGGACTCGAGTAGAAGAAAATAATCAGAAACCATAAGCCAAAGTCCCCGAACATACCGTAATATCCGCTGAGAGCAAGGTGAAATGAGGCTCGCGAGGATCATGCATATATAAACAAACTCGCCGACAAAGATAAGTGATATCGGGTCTAGTGAAAGTGAGATATCAAGAGAACCTCGCAAGACTCGATATAACGTGAGGATCGTAAACCGGATCACCATCATCACCCAACTTAGACTCAACACAACAGGAGTCCGGAAGGGTTACAACCAACCATATGTGCACGCTCCAAAATCTCCATAGCATACTTACGCTGTGACAAAACATCCCGTAAGAGTCACGCCAGAATCGATACACCCAAAAATAATTAAGAGCACCCAAATCATCATAGAGAACTCCTTATGCAAAGAAGCAATAATCCGTGTAATAAACTCACGAGGAAGCAAGAAGCACAATATCATCCACATAAAGTAGTAGAAAAGCACTATCATCACCTCGCTTGGTAAATGAATAAAGAAGAATCACACCTACTCAAAGTAAACCCAACAAGAAGAATATAAGCAAAGAACCGTGAAACCATGCCCGAGGCGCCCGCTAAGACCATAAAGAGAACGTGTAATAAACAAACATAATTTGGATGCTCGTGATCTCGAAACCGGTGGTGATGCATATAAACAGCCACCAAATCACCATGCAAAATGCATTCTTGACATCAAGTCGATGAACAGCCAATGTCGAGAAATAGCTAAACTAAGAACAATCGAATGGTGCCCGGCTTAACAACCGGACTAAAAGTCTCATCAACATCTACTCCCTCCACCTGTGCTACCATTGGCAACAAGACGTGCCTTGTACCGACTAAGAGTGCCATCAGCCAAATACTTATGGCGAAATAACCACATACACCTAACAATATTGACACCCGCAGGACGAGGTACACAAGTCCAAGTTTTATTCTTAATAAGCGCATTATATTCATCAAACATAGCATTTCGCCAATTTGGATCATCAAGAGCATCCTTATACGACCTAGGTGAAGGAGAAACAGTGGACACATGACCAGCATACTTAGGATTAGGACGCGTAGTCCCGACACGAGAACGTGTGACCATGGGATGAATCGAAACCGGATTTGGATTAACAGTTGGAGTTGGTGGATCTTGGGAAACGGAAATGGGGGTGGAAATATGAGGCGCATTGGGAAGGTGGACCGTGTGTAGGAGCATTACGCGCATCGCGTGGATAGTAGGAGCAAAGGGGTTAGGTGGAGGTTGAGGTGAAGTAGTAGTAGATGTAGGTGATCGCTTGATGATATTAGAGATTAAATTTGAGGTGTCGCCCAAAAATCATACGAGGGACCGACATTGGGTATCGTGGAACCAAACGAAATACGGTTTCATCAAACGTAATATGTCGAGAAATGATTATTTTATTGGTGTTGAGGTCCGCATAACGGTAGCTACGATGATTAGTAGCATGGCCCAAAAGATGGAAGGTGTAGCACGGGCCCAAGTTTGTGGTCGACATCAAGATGAGGGTAACAAAGACACCCAAAACACGTAAAAGACTATAAGTCGTGTAGTGCCGTAAAGGCGGGTGTATGGGACTTCATTGTCAATGGCACGGGATGGTAATATATTCAAGAGGTAAACGGCCATGTTGAGGGCTTCAACCCAATAGTTAGGAGGAGATGAGCTTGAAACAAAGAAAGTCCGAATTAGATTATTAATGGTGCGAATCATCCTTCGGATTTTCCATTTTGTTGGGAAGTGCGTGGACAAGAAAATCTAAATGCAATCCCATTTTCGCAAATAATTTATGAAATGAGTGGTTATCAAATTCACCACCATGATCACATCGAAACGACTTAATTTCACTCTTAAATTGAGTTTTAACAAAATTACGAAACAACAAAAATTTGGAAAAACATCGATTTATTAACTAAAGGATAAACCCAAACAAACCGTGAATAATGATCTAAAAATAAAACATAGTACCGAAAACCGCATGCACTGGAATTGGGAAGTCCACAACCGAGTGAATAACGCCAAAAGAAGACCGAACTAAAGTAGAAGAACTAACAAACGGACGTTTCACGTGTTTGCCAAGTCGACACGCATGACAAAGCACGGAGACTTCTCCTTAGTACACGAAATAGAATTATTGGAAATAACACGATGTAGCACTTCACTCCGGATGTCCAAGTCGTTGATGCCACGATATCGACTAGTGAGATAGGCTTGAGGAATAGGAGAGGGTTGCGTGACAGGTATAGATCTCCATGCTATCACACCGAGCAAAGACCCACGAGTATGAAAGTCTTTAATGGAAAAATCAAAGGATCAAATTCAACAAGACAATAATTATCACAAACAAATTGACGACGGAAATCAAATTTTTGACGATATTTGGAGTAATTAAAACATTATTTAAATGAAGAGGCGAAAAGGCGTGAGGCAAAATACTATGTCCAGAGTTAGTAACGGAATAGAATGCCCGCCACCAACAAAGAATGATGAATAAATACACGAATTAAAAACATCACTAAGATTATTGACATTATCATTAAGATGTGAGGACGCACTGTGTCCATATTCCAATTACTGTAAGTAGTATTCGGTAGAGTCCCATGAAAAGCATGTGGCGAAATAGTTTCGGACCCGCAGGACCCGTTGACCTTTTGACCAATTGACTCCCCCGACCCCTTGATGAACCTGCGCATCAATCGAACCGGTAAACGAAAGACCCCCCTTGTTGACCGATATGATTCCCTTGAACTCCTTGGTGCACCACATGTGCATTCTGAACCCCCTGACCCCCGAAGTAACCCTGCATACCAAACTGGACCCCTTGTGGAACTGTGTGGACTAGTTGTGGAGCCTTGTGCATAAGCTGAGGTCCAAAAGAACCTGGTGCAGAACCTGCTTGTGGTGGAGTAACAAAACCCAGTGGGCCTGACATAGAAGCATAATATGGACTCGAATAAAAAACCATAGGAGTAGTATTAAGTTGCATACGAGGGGTATTGTGCACAGTGGGAGTCAACCCATTATATCCAAGTTTGACCAAGAGACCTTGCAAGATTTCGAGGTCAGTGGTTGTTAAATTGGAGCCAGTCATGATGAGAAACTAATAAGGGTTTTGTAATGATCGCTTATAGTCGATAAACATGAGAGTGGATCGAGAAACGGTCGACAAACCGGGTTTAATTGTCGAATAAAAGACACTTGTGCGAATAAAAACACTTGCTCGAGTATTAAACTAAGTTGCTCGGATAATAAACTAGTAGGTGCAGTAGTATCAACTGTGATTGGTTTAGATGACAATAAATTGCCGACAGCTACAATCAAAACAAAATCTTGGTCACAGAATCTTGATCTTGGAACCAATAAACAATAACCAACTTGGTTAACCAATAAACAAAAACTTGGTCAACCAATTAACAGAATCTTGGAACGAATAAATAGAAACGGAACAAACGACTAATAAACAGAATCCTTGATCGACAACTCTTGGTCGACAAACAAACGGAACCGTCGACAACTCTTTGATCGACAAACAGAAAAACGAAAAAAAAATAAATTTAGGGTTTAGTGGATCGAAGGTTAGGCTGTGATACCATGTAAGTTTATGTCTATTGAATGAATAATAATAAGAGGTACATCAAGATTATATAAGCTACATAATGGGCCGAATATACAATGGGCCAATACTAATACTAATCTAATATTAATAGACTAACACCCCTTCGAATCCCTTGTACTTTTCAAGAATCATCTTCATCACTATTCTTGTTTCATCATACATGTACTTGTTAAACACCTTGTTGAATCTGTTATCTTTTGCAGGGTACTCAAAAGCATTCACCCCATAGGCCCTGTCAAATGGGACTCCTCCTTCAACCACTGCATCTTTGAGGTGATACCTGCCCCAAAGAAGATAATATATATGTAACGATTAGAGATGGCAATGGACTTATTTTAGTGAGAATAAGTCAAATGGAGTTCTATTTTAGTTATAGTAGGTTATTGACAAACCTTTATAATGAATAGCCGGGATTGAAAAGGTTACGGTTTAAAAGTTGGCTAAAGTCGGATACTTGAAGCATTTAGAATCACTTGTAAATTGCTCTATTTCGGATAACTCATTATGGGTAAAGTAGTATCCAAAGATTGCCACTTTGACTATTATACAATATACTTATAAATGAGTCGAAATTTCAGAGTTGAGTATAGATTTATCCCAAACGGATCAATTTTGAAACAAGTCAAATGGGTGAGATTAATTGAAGAGTCTCTCTCACACATGCATTTTAGCATTTTAGTCATTTAATTTAAAAATTGGTTTAGGGTTCTGACAAAGTAGTCCTTGCAGTAATGTTAACGTATTAACTGTTGGAAAATGTGGTCAAATGTGATAAATGACAATTGATTTTGTCATCATGTTTACTAATGAGAATTAAGAATAAAATTAATTAATGGTTTTATTTTAAGAGCTTAAGAGTCCGAGAGTCTCGGCTCACTTCAGTTGGTGCCCCACTAGGCCAGGAGAGTTGCCCGGAGCTATTCCTTGTGGGGTGGACAATGGCTGGTGCCAAAAGGCACCCGGGGTCAGGGTGTTCCCACCAATCACTACAAAAAATGTGATATTTGGCACGACATTCTCGTGCCCAAAATACAAATGATGTCGACCCAAACAAAAAAGGCACGACATGTCGTGCCTTTTTGGTAGACCCATTTCAGTTGACCCAAAAAATTTTGGCACGACACTATCTTTGAAACTTTGGCACGACAATAGCGTGGGGCCCAAAAGGAATTCAACGTGAAAACACAATTTGGCACGAGTCTTTTGCAAATTGGTACGACATTGTCGTACCAATTTTTTTTAAATTTTATTTTATCTTTTGAAAATAATAATAAAATAAAATTTTAAATACATAAAGGCATGACAATGTCGTGCCAAACTGTATTTCCACGTGGCATAAAATAAAAAATGGGACGATACACGTGGACTTGTGTTTCAGAATGGGACGACATTTCTAGTGTATATTAGGGACGACATTGTCGTCCCTAATTGTTCTGGGTGGGCAAAAAAAAATGCAGCAAACTGCAGTTTTTTCAGATTTTTTAAAAATCTACCAAAACAAATACAACCTGTAATCAATCACAATCCACAATACCAATTCGACAATATGATACAATACCAAATTACTAAACGGATCGAATAACATTCCACAATTCCACGATGCCGTTCAACAAATACGATACAAAGTAAACTACTCTTAAACTATACAAGACGCAAATTTCCTAAATAACATGTCTCAAACTAACAAGTCACTAGCTTATAAAGCTAACATGTCCAAAAGTTATAAAGTTAACATAAATCCACGATAACATTCGATAAATACAATACTATTCCATAATATTATTGAGTCTAAAATTCACAAACTAACTTCCCGCCTACTCCTCAAAGAACTCGCCGCCCGACTCGTCACCCGAATCGTTGCCCGCCTCATTATTATCCTCACTATTATCATCATTATTATTTAAATCATTATTATCAACATGATCATTTTGGCCCAAATGAGGATTATTTTGTGAGTTGTACGGTTAAGGTGCGGTGGCGGCATTGCATAGTTCGAACTAGTACCCGCACGTGATAGAGTTGGGAAAGGTGGGCGATAACAACCGCAAATGCATTATTGGGGTCGAAAATGGGAGCTTGGAAACCATAAGGGCGGGAATGGGACCTTGGAAACCATAAGGGTCGGGAGGAAAAGGGCCGGGAATGGGTACCGAGGAAAGGGAGCTGAAAATGGGTTACCTTGTGAGTTGTAGTGGGTGAAAACTGCTAAGGTAAGATCCAATGTCCCAATGCGGCTTGGGCGCGGCACTGCTCCCCAGCCGCGTGAGCTTCGGCTCGATCGACGAGCCCGTTCTTCGCAGCATTGGTTTTCCTCATCGCCTCATCATATGCTCCTAGTAACGTAATCTTGAGCAACATGCCCACGTGTGAACTTGCAAGAGGTTGAGCCACCCTGTGTAACCTCCCGCCTTGCACGCCATGTTCGGCGGTTGTCACTCCGAACTACACGCAATATTTCTATCTTTGCTCATGTACGGATGACACCGGCTCGACTTGCTCTGAAGGGCTCTCATCTCATTCTGTAATATCAAAAAAAAAAAAAAAAAAAAAGAAAGAAAAAAAAAAGTAAGTTAGGAAAAAATAATAAATGAGAAGTAACTTAATATAATGACGCATGTTAAGAGATAAATTACTTACGTAAGGCGCCTCGTTCTTCACGGTCTTAAATGTGCCATCTTTTTTGAATGGCCCTTCCTCCAAGTTTCAACCGGTCTTCATTTTGATTGTTATTGTTGACCCTCTATACATACAATATAAAATAAATTGATAACGAGGTAAATATAAACAATATAAAAACCTTTAAAAATCACAAAAATTATAACGAGTCTTACATGATGGTTTCGTCCTTGAACGAACGATCGTCGACATTGGTGAGTTAAAATATTGTTTTAGATCGATTTTGCATTTACGCCAATCTTGCCATCCGTTTCGGGTCTAACCACCAGTCAACCAACATCTCCCATTCCTCTTGGGTTCTGTTCAGCCAGGCTTTCGGGGGTGGCCAATGTGCCCTTGCCGCCGCGGGCGTCTCGTGGATATCAAAGTATTTAGACTTGAGCCTGTGTTTGTATTTAGACTTGTGATTGAACCAGGGAGGAAAACTTGTTTCCACGGTATCGTTAGGAAATTCACTACACAAAGGTAATGAATAAGTCATCGGAAACAAATAACTTAAGAAAAAAAAGGGTTCTTCAAAATATAAAAAAGAAGAAACATACTCTTTGTACGCCAGGTGATGAGTGTCTAAATACTCATCATTTTTGTATTATCTAGACTGCAAAATCATCTGAAAACACTCAAAAATGCTTCAAAATGATAAAAATATCACAAATCAGTGTTTTATGTGTTTTTAATGCAAAATTATCAAAATCGATGAAAAAGCGTATCAAATTTGCAAAATTGGCGCTTTAGTCCCCAAGTTTCAAAATTTGTCAAAAGCAGGTCCCAGGTATATCTAAATAAAGAAAATGTCATTTAAGGTCCATGGGATTCAAAAGTTGTTAAAACAAATCCTTCAAAGTTTAAAATTTGCAAAATTACAACTTTGGTCCCTCAACTTTGGAAAATTGCAAATATGGTCCTTGGACATTTTAAAATGAAATTTTATACAAAAAGGGTCCTTGTTCTATAAATGTTTGTCATGTTTGGTCCTTGTGAGAGTTTGGAAAGTTGGCATTTTCAGTCCTTGAGGTTTGGAGAAGTTACACCTTTGGCCCTTGTATTCTACACAAACCAAACGGACACTCTTTTGTTATATCAATCCAAATCCAATACACCTTGGCCCAACCTTTAGCCCAAAAACACAACCCACCCCGTTTGTATTATTAGCCAACCGGTCAACGCAAGTCAAACCAGGCATAAACGCAGCCTAAAACCGAAATCAGAGAGATCTCCTCTCCACCTCGTATCTTCAAAACCGAGATGGTTTCTCCCTTTTCAACACACCCTCCATACTATCTCCCTCCACTTACACTAGCACCCAAAACCCATTTATTGATTGAAACCAACTCATTAAATGATCAAACACCTTGAAAGACCTTTTGGCGCCAAAATGACATATGGCACATGAGAGTGATCCAATGGCTAGATTTTGGTGGGATAGATTCGAGTACATGGGGAGCGGTTTGGCATATAAATAAGGAGGAAAGAGAAGCTTGAAGGGTGGTAGCTAGTTTTTAATTTTTCTTCAATGTCGTTTTTATTATAACTGTCTTAGTTTAATCCAAATGTTGTAATAATTTGTTTCTAAGTGTTTAACTCAAGTACTTTCATCTGTGTAATCTATCTTGAACTTCAATTTCAAAGTTTGTTTAAATTCCAAATTTTCAAGCTACTGTTGAAATTTTCAATTTCTAGTTTCTATATACAAGCTTCAAATAATCTCTTTCCATGTTCAAATAAGCTTGTTTAAGCTTGTTATAGCTTTTCACAAGCTCACATTTATGTTTCTATCACTTTTGAATTTTGGTCAACTAAAGTCAACTGGAAGCTCAATGGGTCTTGATAATGGATAAATGGAGATGCAGTGGTGATGTTGGGTTTAATTAGACTAGTTTAGGTTGGTATTGGTTTTGGTTCACTGCAAAAGCAGTTGGAATGATGTAAGTGAGTATTTTAATTTTCAAGTTTCAATTCAATTTGCATAATTTGCTTAACTGTATCTAAGGTCACCAATGATTTAAATGTGTTCATAAAGTTGTAATATGGTCATGAGAACTAAGTTTGATCAATAGTACCTCAATCGAGTTGTTTATCTCATTTTAATTCCATATGATTATCTATAAGGGGTGTTTGGATTTCTTGTTTTATCGCTTGTTTAGGTGGTTAAGTCCATAAGTCCTGTTGGTCCAAGCTTGTTTAGTCCAATTGAGCCCTTATCTTACTTGTTCTTGCACCCACATAAGCTCAAAGTCAATTTTAAACCTCCTTTGCGCGACTTCGTTGGAATTTTAAGGAATCATATTCTTGTTTTGTGTTTAGAATACTTAGATTTAGATTGCTTTAGTCTTATTTCTTCCATTAACATCATTATCGGTCCTTAAATCTTGATCAAACCTCAACTTAGTCAACATTTTGGTTTTGTGAAAAGTCAAAGTTTGCAAAGTGAGTTTTAGCCAACTAGAGTGATTTTTGTTGAACTCATTTCTGAGTTTTTATCTATAAAACTTGTGGTTTTAGTAAGTACTACTGGTCTACTTCCTTATGCCTAATTTAGTGGATTTTTGTGATTTTTCTAAAAGCTCAAATTAGCTTGTAAAAATGGTGTTAAATCCCACAGTGCAGGCACTTACCGCATGATGTTATCTGAGTTTTGCAAGGGCCCTGAGATCTCATGTGAGCTCACCTAGGTCTGTATTTTGGTTTACTAAGTCTCACCCAGGTCTAGTCTAGGTTCCAATTGATAGTTTTTACATTTAGCTTATTTTAAAGCTTGTGCTTAAGCTTAAGGAGGGCACCCCTTTCACTGTTTTAGCTTAAAATCTCACATACTCAAATCTGTTGAGCTTGTAATCAGAGGTTGTAGCTTGTTGGTACTTGTTCCATTTTAGTTCTCCTAGCTTATTATAGCTTGTGTATCAGTTTGGTAGTCTTTGGTTTCCATTTGCTTATTTAAGTGCTTATTTCAATAAGCACTTGGTCATCAGTTTCCATATCCTGCTAACAAGCCCATGTTTTTCCATTTTTCCTAGCTTCCTAGTATTATTTTAGAGTTTTCTTGAATTTTTCAGATTTTTCCAAGCTTGTTTACTATTTTTCTTAATTTAAATTAGTTTTAAGCACTTTTAAATAGCATTTAATACAAAAATTAAGAAAAGTTCCAAAAATAATTTTTCAATTTTAACAGTTTAAGATAAATGTAAAAGCCTAAAAGTATTTTTCCATAATTTTCTTAGTTTAAAAGTATTTTCTAGCATTTTAATTAGTTTTAAATAGTTTTAAATTAATAATAAATACATAAAAGTCTAAAAATATATTTTTAGTTTTAAAATTAGTTTTATCATATTTTAGATTTTCTAAGTCTTAATTTTATTTTTCTAGTCTTATTTCATATTTTCTTTTATTGTAGAGTATTATTAAATAGTTTAAATTTGTTTTTAATTAATAATAATTAAATAAATAGTTGTAAAAATAATTTTCCTTTTCTAATAATTTTCTTTTATCATTAGGATTGTAAAAATGTATTTTCTATATTCATAGGTATTTTCCTTCTTTATTTTCACTTTTTATTTTGTACGTTTACGTTATTTTTATTTAAACGTAAGTTTTAAGTTTTTAGTTTTAAACGTTCATCACTTTAAATATAGTGATAGCGTTTATTTAATATCTTTTATCTTTTTAACTTTCTTAATTTGTATTTAAGTCGCTTTATTTTATAACTTTTTCAGTAGTGTAATTATCCATCCAAATCCTTTCTGATCACTATCATTAGTGATCATTCTATCGTCTGATCAAGTGTTTAACACACCATTGAGTCTCCGTGGGACTTAACGACCCGGGAATTCATTGTATTCTCTGATCTTCATTGCATTTGTGTTTAATCGGTTTAAGTCTCATTACGGTTAGTCATCCACAGTGGTTAGCTTGTGTGATTAGACTTGACGGTTCAAAGATGATCAAATTTTAGGCGCACGGGGAAGGCTTTAGCGTGTGTTTAGCCTTTTCATATCCATTCTTGCACATATTCCATCTTTTGTAAAAGTTTTTGTAAAGTTTTCAAAAATCAAAAAGTTCATTAACATTTTTCCTAAAGTGTTAAAACGCATAAAAATATTTTCATTCTTTGTTTTATCATCATGTTTTCAAAATACCAAAATATTCCTCTTTACCCTCTTACCTTTTGATTCTTCATTTCTTACCCTCTGTTAACCTTTGATTCTTTCTATGTCTTATCCTCACCCTCTTGGTTGTCAATGGTGTGGTGGTCCTCATAATGGTGGCAATGCCCCGGTTGTAGCATGGTGGAATCGGAAACGGGTCCATCTATAACCAAGATCCCTATTCCTACCATAACACGATGATCTATTCCATCGGCTACCACCACACCGTGAGACTCAGTAGCTTTCTTGTTGTGAGTCTTGTGGTGGTTCACATTCCGATTCGATTGTCAATCGAAACACGCTTGTCTATGAGCGGGTTCACGATAACAATTATGACTACAACACATACCACTCACAACCACATCGGTTTCTTGTTGTGAGTATTGTGGAGACCCTAGTTCGGATTGTCAAACAGGAACCCATTTCCTTGTAACAATTACGACTCTTCGTATCCGACCAACCTCCACAAGACCAAATGACCCACTTCCTCAAAATCTTCTACTAGATCTTTTGGATTTAGTGAAAGATTTGAAGGAATCTAAACATCCCATGATAATCCAAATGAGAAATCCATGGAAGTTTTGTTAGTCAAGAGCGGGTCTAAATTAGATTCCCAAATTGCCTTTGAACAATCTATTAGGGAGTCAATTGCAAAAGAAAAGCGCCGATCTAGCTCTCGATTCCGTTTCATTCTCGATGACGATGATGATGAGGATATCCTTGATATCCTACAATTTTATAACGGTTCATCAAGTTCATCGGTTGAGACTCCTTCCATGAACAATCGGGAGAAAAGACTATGATGGAATTACTAGCGGAAGAACAAATGGAAAGTATTAAACATATGTATGCTAGTCCGTCTAACCTCCCTCGATCTGTTGTTATCACACCCGATATTCCCACTCACTCTCTAAACATGGGGATGAGCATCTTGCACTATTCCGAAATGGAATCGGACTAGTGTATAAAGAGGACCTTGTCCCAATCCCGAGAGAGTCACATGGAATTTCGATCATATGTGTGATTCTTCTTCCCTCTTGAGTGTTCAAATGATCAATTTGAGACTTTCTCCGATTTTAGCGATGATTGTAAATCTTATGGAGACATCGAGTATGTTGAGGCATCACTTCCACGTCGATCCTCTTCTTGAGGAGTTCACCGATGAACTCACTCACATCATCCACTTTCATCGAAAGTGACGATGATCTCTTTGATTTTGAAGCCGATCTTGGAGAAACTAGAAATCTCCTATATAATGATCATCCACTCATTTCTTGTCCCATTTCCGACTCTTCCATTCCTTCTCATTCCGGATGAGGAAGATGACAAATTTTGGAAGGAGGTCGATGATTTTCTTAGTGATGAGTCGATTCGAACAGAATTGACAATACTTACTTTGATTCGGAGGAGACATCCTTTTCTTGAAAATCTGTTGATGGAAGAACCGTTTCAGCTCTCCTCCCGGCAATTTTGTTGCCAATCACCATACAAGCTTCAAATTTAAGCTTAAAAATGTCAAAATGGTGATTTGCTTCTTTCGATGAGGAATGGACATGCATTGTGATGCACATATTTATTCCATTCTTCACAAATGGTGTGGTTGCTCTTTCCTTTCTCCTTCGGGAATGAGGACACTATTTTTGATCCCGGCATTTTCAATTATCATTTTGAGCCGGTTCTCTGATATCTCGTCGGTGTGGAACTTTCACGTGCTTCAATGTTTATCCAAACATCTTGAATGAAAGTCCGATGGAGATTGTTTCTTCCACTTTGCTTCCCATGAACCAATGAATTGGGGTCGAGTCAAGCTAGTGACTCGGTAACCAAAAACGATGCTTACACCATATGGGTTTTCACCCATATTTCTATCTTCTTACCCTTTCTACCACCTAAGTGTGGGGTGATGCCCACATGTTATATATATAAGTTTAAAAAAAAAAAAAAAAAAAATCTCTTCTAAATAATGGCCGTAGTATTTCCTTTTACGTTCTTTGTTTCGGCATAACCGCGGTACTTTGAATATTGAGGGCAATATTCATTTCTAAGTGTGGGGAATTCTCACGAATTTCATACATTATCCACCCAATTCCCGTTTTGGCCAAAATTTTTTTGGGAGTAAGTGTTCTACACTTACTCGACTTGTTATCGATCCGCCATGTACAGAAGACAAAAGGATTGGCTAATCCAGAGCAAACGGCTCTTGGTAAAGATATATCAAATCCGTTCATATGGCTTGCAATTTGCCCAAAATTGTATGGTTCCTCAACTCCCATCATCCTCAAAAGATAATGAGTTGGCTAGCCCGCAAGGTTATGGCTTGTGGTAAAGGCGGTGGAAAAACCATAATTGGTATTCACTCACCAAAGATAATTCGATAATTTATCTAAGAGTTGGCTAGTCCGTAAGGTGCACTTCGTAAAGACTAATCAAATCCGTTTATGACTTATGATTTGCTCAAAATCATTTGGTTATCGATGTACCAAGGTTCTTACTTGAACTAAAACATTTGGCTACTCCGTATGATGGCTTTTGGTAAAGAGATTAAAATCCATTAAAGCTTCAAATCATTGCTAGGGACTAGCAATATCTCAATGTGGGGATTGATGAGTGTCTAAATACTCATCATTTTGTATTATCTAGACGCAAAATCATCCGAAAACACTCAAAATGCTTCAAAATGATAAAATATCACAAATCAGTGTTTTATGTGTTTTAAATGCAAAATTATCAAAATCGGATGAAAACGATCAAATTTGCAAAATTGGCGCTTTAGTCCCCAAGTTTCAAAATTTGTCAAAAACAGTCCCTGGTATATCTAAATAAAGAAAAATGTCATTTAAGGTCCATGGGATTCAAAAGTTGTTAAAACAAATCCTTCAAAGTTTAAAATTTGCAAAATTACAACTTTGGTCTCTCAACTTTGGAAAATTGCAAATATGGTCCTTGGACATTTTAAAATGAAATTTTATACAAATAGGGTCCTTGTTCTATAAATGTTTGTCATGTTTGGTCCTTGTGAGAGTTTGGAAAGTTGGCATTTTCAGTCCTTGAGGTTTGGAGAAGTTACACCTTTGGCCCTTGTATTCTACACAAACCAAACGGACACTCTTTTGTTATATCAATCCAAATCCAATACACCTTGGCCCAACCTTTAGCCCAAAAACACAACCCACCCCGTTTGTATTATTAGCCAACCGGTCAACGCAAGTCAAACCAGGCATAAAACGCGCCCAAAAACCAGAAATACTGTAGCATCTCCTCTCCACCCCTGTATCTTCAAAACCAGAGATGGCTTTCTCCCTTTTTCAACGCACCCCTCCATACTATGTCCCCTCCACTTACACTAGCACCCAAAACCCATTTATTGATTGAAACCAACTCATTAAATGATCAAACCTGCTCAAGACCTTTTGGCGCCAAAAATGACATATGGTACATGAGAGTGATCCAATGGCTAGATTTTGGTGGGATAGATTCAGAGTACATGGGGGAGCAGTTTGGCATATAAATAAGGAGGAAAGAGAAGCTTGAAGGGTGGTAGCTAGTTTTTAATTTTTCTTCAATGTCGTTTTTATTATAACTGTCTTAGTTTAATCCAAATGTTGTAATAATTTGTTTCTAAGTGTTTAACTCAAGTACTTTCATCTGTGTAATCTATCTTGAACTTCAATTTCAAAGTTTGTTTAAATTCCAAAATTTCAAGCTACTGTTGAAATTTTCAATTTCTAGTTTCTATATACAAGCTTCAAATAATCTCTTTCCATGTTCAAATAAGCTTGTTTAAGCTTGTTATAGCTTTTCACAAGCTCACATTTATGTTTCTATCACTTTTGAATTTTGGTCAACTAAAGTCAACTGGAAGCTCAATGGGTCTTGATAATGGATAAATGGAGATGCAGTGGTGATGTTGGGTTTAATTAGACTAGTTTAGGTTGGTATTGGTTTTGGTTCAGCCTGCAAAACAGTTGGAATGATGTAAGTGAGTATTTTAATTTTCAAGTTTCAATTCAATTTGCATAATTTGCTTAACTGTGTATCTAAGGTCACCAATGATTTAAATGTGTTCATAAAGTTGTAATATGGTCATGAGAACTAAGTTTGATCAATAGTACCCTCTGAATCAGTTGTTTATCTCATTTTAATTCCATAACAGTTATCTATAAGGGTGTTTGGATTTGCTGTTTTATCAGTTGTTTAGGGTGGTTAAGTCCATAAGTCCTGTTGGTCCAAGCTTGTTTAGTCCAATTGAGCCCTTATCTGTCTTGTTCTTGCACCCACATAAGCTCAAAGTCAATTTCTGTGTAAACCTCCTTTGGCAGCTTTACTGTTGGAATTTTAAGGAATCATATTCTTGTTTTGTGTTTAGAATACTTAGATTTAGATTGCTTTAGTCTTATTTCTTCCATTAACAGCTATATCAGTCCTTAAATCTTGATCAAACCTCAACTTAGTCAACATTTTGGTTTTGTGAAAAAGTCAAAGTTTGCAAAGTGAGTTTTTGGGCCAACTAGAGTGATTTTTGTTGAACTCATTTCTGAGTTTTTATCTATAAAACTTGTGGTTTTAGTAAGTACTACTGGTCTACTTCCTTATGCCTAATTTAGTGGATTTTTGTAATTTTTCTAAAAGCTCAAATTAGCTTGTAAAATGGTGTTAAATCCCAATAGAGCAGGCACCGCTTGCCTGCATGGGGTTATGCAGAGACCTTGCAAGTACTAGCACGAGATCTCATGTGAGCTCACCTAGGTCTGTATTTTGGTTTACTAAGTCTCACCCAGGTCTAGTCTAGGTTCCAATTGATAGTTTTTACATTTAGCTTATTTTAAAGCTTGTGCTTAAGCTTAAAGAGGGCACCCCTTTCACTGTTTTAGCTTAAAATCTCATATACTCAAATCTGTTGAGCTTGTAATCAGAGGTTGTAGCTTGTTGGTACTTGTTCCATTTTAGTTCTCCTAGCTTATTATAGCTTGTGTATCAGTTTGATAGTCTTTGGTTTCCATTTGCTTATTTAAGTGCTTATTTCAATAAGCACTTGGTCATCGATTCCATATCCTGCTAACAAGCCCATGTTTTTCCATTTTCCTAGCTTCCTAGTATTATTTTAGAGTTTTCTTGAATTTTCAGATTTTTCCAAGCTTGTTTACTATTTTCTTAATTTAAATTAGTTTTTAAGCACTTTTAAATAGCATTTAATACAAAAAATTAAGAAAAAGTTCCAAAAAATAATTTTTCAATTTTAACAGTTTAAGATAAATGTTAAAAGCCTAAAAAGTATTTTTCCATAATTTTCTTAGTTTAAAAAGTATTTTCTAGCATTTTAATTAGTTTTAAATAGTTTTAAATTAATAATAAATACATAAAAAGTCTAAAAAATATATTTTTAGTTTTAAAATTAGTTTTATCATATTTTAGATTTTTCTAAGTCTTAATTTTATTTTTCTAGTCTTATTTCATATTTTCTTTTATTGTAGAGTATTATTAAATAGTTTAAATTTGTTTTTAATTAATAATAATTAAATAAATAGTTGTAAAAATAATTTTCCTTTTCTAATAATTTTCTTTTATCATTAGGATTGTAAAAATGTATTTTCTATATTCATAGGTATTTTCCTTCTTTATTTTCACTTTTTATTTTGTACGTTTACTTTATTTTTATTTAAACGTAAGTTTTAAGTTTTTAGTTTTAAACGTTCATCACTTTAAATATAGTGATAGCGTTTATTTAATATCTTTTATCTTTTTAACTTTCTTAATTTGTATTTAAGTCGCTTTATTTTATAACTTTTTCAGTAGTGTAATTATCCATCCAAATCCTTTCTGATCACTATCATTAGTGATCATTCTATCGTCTGATCAAGTGTTTAACACACCATTGAGTCTCCGTGGGACTTAACGACCCGGGAATTCATTGTATTCTCTGATCTTCATTGCATTTGTGTTTAATCAGTTTTAAGTCTGTTACGGTTAGCCATTCACAAGTGGTTAGCTTGTGTGATTAGACTTGACTGGTTCATCACAGATCACCAGGATGTCTGCATCTATTTCAGGACTGTTGTTAAGTATAAACCATACAACTGCCTGCATAACATCTGTATTCAACCGAGTCGGGCGTTCTCTACCCACCGGTTTGCCTACGGACTGGAACATATGGAATTTATTTGGTTGTTCAGGCAAACCGTCATCATTTCTGTCAAGACGATTAAATCTCGTCTCGACATCCTTAAGATAACGCGAACAGAAAGTTAATGCTTCTTCTGCAACATAACCCTCTGCTATAGAACCTTCAGGCTTGGCTTTATTTCAGACATAATTTTTTAGTTTTTTCATGTATCTTTCAAATGGATACATCCACTTTGTAGTAAACAGGCCACCTAGAATAGCCTCATCGGGTAAATGTATAACCAAATGAATCATTATGTCAAAAAGGCGGAGGAAATATTTGCTCTAAATTAATCATTACCTCGATCATTTGCTTTTAGCTTTCTCCATGTCCTCTCAGATCAAATTTCGAGCACAAATCGCTTAAAGAATAAGTAGAGCTCAATTAATGGGGTTGAAATGTCTTTAGGTAAGTATCATTGAACTCCATAAGGAAGTAACCACGCATCATTATATGACAACATGAGATTTTAGGCTGTTATGTTGTTATCATCACGTCACTTTTTCTTGAAGTTGGATCCAAACCCATCGTAGTCTAACTCCTTTGATGAATTTACAAAAAGTTTTCGTTTTCTAGTGTGAAAGAGTACGTTGGATGAGGCTTATCGAACTTCCGCTTCCTTTATCAACGAGCCACAACTCCTTCGAACTCCCAAAGTTTTCAAGTCTTGCCTTGCCTTTAGCGTGTCTTTGGATTTGTCGTTCATTAAAAGGTATTCAAACACTCTCAAGCACGTTCTTTTCGATGTGCATGACATCAAGATTGTGTTTTAGTAGAAGAACGGGCCAATACTCCGTTCGTAGAAGATAGAACGCTTACTCCAATTCAATTCGATTTCGATTTGGTTTAGGGTTATTTTTAAAGTATTTGGATGCTTCCACGAGACACGTTTAAAGACTTTACTAATTTGAATCATGATTTCCTCATGGGTAAAGCTTTTAGGAGGATGGTTCTTTTCGGTTTACCACGGAATTCTTTATGTTTTTCCTCGGTGGATAACTTACGCGTAAGAATCTTCTATACCCAACATAAGCGATTTTATGCTTCACGAGGCGATGGAGTGTCCCGATTACATGTGGGGCATGCATAGTAGCCTTGTCCAATCCACCCGACAAACTACTTGAGCTGGAAAGTCATTGATAGTCCATAAACCGCCGCTTTCATTTTGAAATGAGTACCGTAGCGGCGTTCTAAAGTCCACTCTCCTATCCATAACTCTTTGAGTTCTTTGATCAAAGGTCGCAAGAAAACATCAATGTACTTTTCGGTGATTTAGGGCCGAGAATTAACATCGTCAACATTAAAGAAGTCTCTTTCATACACATCCAGGGGTGTGTTGTATGTTGTCGATATCACCGCCACATCTTGTAACCTTGACTCATGTTGCCAAACGGATTGAAACCATCGCAGACCAACCCTAATCGGACGTTTCTAGGGTCACGAGAAAACTCGTGTTTCATTATGTCAAAGTTTTTCCATGCTTGACCATCACACGGGTGATTCATCTTACCGTTTTCCTTAGATCATCCGATGCATGCCAAGTCATCCACTTTGCGATGTCTTTTGTGTTGAACATACGTTGTAGTCTAGGTTTTAACGGAAAGTAACGCAACACCTTGTTGGCAACTTTCTTCCCTTTGTCTTTTGGTTTTCCATATACTCTCGTTGCATTGGACAATTATTGAGACTTTTGTTCTCATCGATCCCAAAATAAAAACAATCATTTATACAAGCATGGATTGATTCGTATCCTAACCCGATATCTTTGTATGTCTTCTTGATTTCATAGTATGACGGTGGGAAATTGAATCCTTTACTAGGGGACATGCCTTTTGCAAAGAGCTAGAATCTTGTTAAACCCGACATCAGTTATTTTATGTAAGACCTTGATGTGCGAAAGCTCTGACGTAAAGCCCAATGTAGTCATATCACAACCTGGATACAACTTTTGGGTGGACCTAGCAAGTAACTCTTTGTACTTTTTAGTAATGCTAGGATCACTGATTTGAGCTGGTTGAGGACCTGTTGTTTGATCTGGTTGAGAAACTGTTGTTTGAGATGGTGTAGTTGGGACATTATCAGCAGAAATATCTTGGAAGAATGCATCCATGTCCATGTGTTCGGTGAAGGTGGTTGTGGTGTGTTGTGTACTACGGGTGGAGGAAGTGGTTCACCGTGATATTTCCAAGGGGTATAAAGTGTGTCAAACCCGTATTTAGATATGTGTGACTCAAGAGTTTTGAGCGTACCCAATTTAGTTGGAGCGTTACCACAACGAACACGTGGGCAATGAATCATTTTTGAGATAGGGTTTACCAATGGCTCACAATGCGCGATGAATGCAAAAAGACCATTTAAAAATTCTGGAGAATTACGGTTGGATACAGTGGTCCAACTCTTATCAATTGTCATGACTGCGTTGTAAAAAAACATATTCAAAAAAATGAATTTATATATATACATACATATGCAAATAAACACATTTAAACATGAAAAGGCGTAATTATGAGGTGTTCTGTTTACCTAGTGCAACTATGGAAGGCAATCCTAACCCACTCTTTGATTGTGTCGTCTCATATATGAATGCGTATAACTCCCCAAATATGTGCATTAAAGACATATTTGTAGGAGTGAAAGGGAAATCTTGTCAATTTCTCTCAAATAGTGAAACAGTTATACGCATCCATATCCTAAATGAGACAAAACATTCAAAAGCGATCCCAAATAGACTTTCCAAATTAATTTCTAATAAATTAATTTCGGACGGGTTCTATAGGATGATTAACTTCGGATGGGAATTTCCAAAATTAATCACAAAATCCTAAAAACAAGAACACAAGTTTAACAATCACAATATTACTAACCAAAGTATCATTTTCATTATCGACAATTAATAACATATCACATGACATTTTTTCCGATATCACATATCATTTTCATTTTAACACGGTCACTTTAAGTTTATAAGTAACAATTAATAACATATCCCATGACATTTTTTCCGATATCACATATCATTTTCATTTTAACACGGTCACTTTAAGTTTATAAGTAACAATTAATAACATATCACATGACATTTTTTCCGATATCACATATCATTTTCATTTTAACATGGTCACTTTAAGTTTATAAGTAACAATTAATAACATATCACATGACATTTTTTCCGATACCACATATCATTTTCATTTTAACACGGTCACTTTAAGTTTATAAGTAACAATTAATAACATATCACATGACCTTTTCCGATATCACATATCATTTTCATTATCGACAAAGTAATAAAAGTATATACATTATCTGCGATGTAATAAAAGTATATATATATATATATATATATTTTATGGTATAAATACATATAAGTGAAGAAATATATATATACCTATTTTATGAAAGAGAAAAGAGGTGGTCCCGGCTGTCCCAAACACCCTGACGGTCCCGGCTGTCCCAAACACCCCGACGTTCCCGGCTGTCCCAAACACTACAAATAAAACCATAGTTAAACAAACTATTGTCGTCCCAAAGCACATTCTCGTACCAAATTAATTAATAAAAACTTTTTACGACGACATTGTCGTACCAAAACACATTAACAAAATAAAAAAAAAGTAACTTAACAACACAAAAGGTGGTGGTGGTGGAGCTGCGGTTGCTGCGTGCGGTTGTTGGTGGTGGAGCTGCGGCGGTGGTTCATGGTGGTGAGCTGCTGCGGTGGACCATCTAACCAACACAAACACAGCATAAAACCATAGTTAGTCAAACCATAATTAAAGAAATTAAATTAACAAACCAAATTTTAACAACAAAAAATACCTTTAAATGTTACAAAATAACAAAAATTATACAAATTGTGCACAGTGGTGCGTGTGTAATTGATGGTTAGGAGTGATAGTAGTGTTTTGGTGGTGTCGAATTGAAGAAAATTGCGTTTTTTTGGGAATTTTATTGATGTTTTAACGAGCAGTTTTGGTGGGTTTTTTTTTACTAAGTGTTGAGAGAGAAGAGAAGCAGATCTGTGTCAATTATTAAGATAAAAATGGGGCGACCAAAAAGGGACGACAAAGTCGTACCTTTTTGTTTTTTTTGCCAAATATTTGGCGCGTTGTTTGATTTTTCAGGGAAATTTTTGGTCAAAAAAATTTGGCACGACAAATGTCGTCCCTTTTTGTTTTTTTTTCTTCTTTATCTTTTGTATATTAAAATGTGTTTAGAATATTTAATTAATATTAAATAAATTAAATTTATTATAAAATTAATTAAATTAGTTATAAAAAGTTTAAATAGATTAAAAATAATTTAAATTAGTAATAAAAAATTTAAATAATTTAAAAATAATTTAAATTAGTTATAAGAAATTTAAATAATTTAAAAATAATTTAAATTAGTTAAAAAATATTTAAATTGATTGAAAATGATTTAAAATTAATTATAAATTTTTTATATAAATTAAAACGGATGAAATGTTAAACAAACGAGTCAAGATGATGTCGTTATACATGACATGTTAAAACGGATGAATCGAGATAGTATCGTGATACATGATATGTAACACTAACGAGTCTAGGTGATATCGTTATACATGACAATGTTAAACGAATGAGTAAAGATAATATCGTTATACTAACAAGTCAAGGTGATATCATCAAAACTGGGTAGTCTATAACTCTTTATCTCATCAAAACATCCAACCAAAACTTCCCTCCAAAAATAATGGCGCCAAAACTTCCCACCAAAATCTACCAGATCTGCTCTATATATCACATAAAGAAAACTTGAGATCTTATCCCACCAAAAGCCACCAGATCTTATCCTCAAAACCACTCAACCTCACAAATTTCAAAACCTGAGATGGAGCCATTTAATCCTTTTATGTGTTATTGTGGAGCAGGAAATATAAAATTAAGAACATCGCATAGAGAATATTCATCTGGACGACAATATTATTCATGTCCTCTGTCAAAGGTGAACAATCATACATTTCTTATTTATGTAAATACACAAATAATTGGGTTGTAATCTCTTATAATTTTCTTATTATGTAACAGCCCAGAAAAGATAATGGGTGCGTATATTTTATGTGGAAGGATGCATTTGACGAGTACTTAAGAACAATCTCTTCTCAAGGTTCGGATCCGCACCAACAGAGTGCTCGATTGCCATGAAAAGATCTTAGGATAAACTTGTTGGAATCACAAAACATGTGCTAGAGACAAGAGTAAGGTTCTTGGAGGCAAGACTTGAAATGTCAAGGATTCCCGACGACCACGCATGTCAGTCGGATGCATTACTTCGTGAGCTGTTAGGTGACATGGAAAATCTTCGTATGTAGTAGTAGTTGTTGTTCTTGTAGTTGTAGTTGTTGTTGTTGTTCTTTTAGTTGTTGTTGTTGATGTAGTTGTTGTTCTGGTAGTTGTTGTTGTTGTTGATGTTGTTGTTCTTGTAGTATGTATCTGTCAAGTATTTTTATAAAGCTGGTCATGTTCTTAGTTAACCAGATTATGGTTTCCAAACACCCCTTTTCCAATACTAAATTACACATGAATAAAGAAACAACTTGACAACAAAACGAAACAGATGAAACGAAACAACTCAAACGATATGATACACACGACATAGACCATATGCTACACACGACATACGAAACAACTCAAACGAAACAACTTGACAACAAAACGAAACAAATCAAATGAAACAACTCGCCCATTCAATTATTTTCCTCTACTTCCCGCCTCGCTAGAACTGCACCATCTTTTCCCTTCCTTTGCTTGACGAACTGTTCAAACAATGCTTCAAGATTTGTTACCCTATTTCCGCATCATCAAATGTGTAATCGAACGGGCTTTTTGAGCTTCATCTTTTCCTTCCTTTGCTTGACGAATCGCTCCCACATTGCCTCAACTTCCAGCGTGTTTTCTCCTCCAACACAATCGCCTTCACGTCCAAATACACCACAGAGAATCGCTCTTTCCTTAACCATTCCGAATGCCGCCTCTCATCAACGGGTCTATATTCTTATAAGAACCATATTCATCATAAATTTCGACCCATACGTATCAAGAACTCGAGTAAAGAGATATATCGACGATAAAACCAAAGACCACTCTTTTCCCGTGTAATCACCATTTTATTGTTACGTGTGTTTTGTGGGAATTGACAATTGGGTTATTTATGTTTTGACGGGATATATAAGGAAACTTTGCGGGAAAATAATGGCGGGAAACTATTGGCGTTAATATTTTTTTTAATTCTATAAATGTACTTAATTTTAAATTAAAGTATTTAATTATAAATATAAACTATTTAAATTTAATTCTATATTAAATAAAATTATCTAAATTAAATAAAATAATTTTTAAAAGTAAATAATTTAATTAAAAGCGGTTTATAAGGTTAAAAAAAAAAAAAAAAAGATTCTGATTTGGGACGACAATGTCGTCCCAAAGTGTTTGAGGAAAAAAAAGGGCGGGATGTATTTATTAACTTTCTTGGTTTATTAAAAGTTTTAAATTATAAAAACAAATAATTACAAAAGGCAAGACATTGTCGTGCCTTTTTTTTTGTCGTCTAAAAACATTTGGTTGATGCTATACATTGAAAACTTGTGGGTCCTACATGCAATTTAGTACGACATTGTCGACCCAAAAAATTTTCGCGTCCCCAACCTCTGATTTTGGTGTAGTGAATCTACACCTTTTTGTGGAATTAATGGTTTTATTTTAATTCATGAGACATTAGTAAAATTAATTGTGTTAATTAATTATGACCGTTTTTTCCATTTCAATTCCCTATATATTGGAGCTTACTCTTTCATTTCATATACACCAAGAAATAATAACTCACTCCTCTCCTTTGTTCACCATTAGTCTTGACCTTGTGTGTATCCGTTCGTAATAGAGGGAAGGCACAATTTTGGTTCGCCTTGATAACCCGTTTGTGCTAACGGGGTTATCCGTTGTTGTATCATGGGAGATAGACGTTCACGATTCTCAAGCACCATGGAGAGGACGAATCTGTCTTAAGGAAACTGTGAGCATCACAGGCCTCAACATTTTTCTTACTTGTGTTTTTGTGTCTCAACAATTCAAAGATTTACGGTATCGTTTCTCTACACTTTTATGTAATATGTTATGGTTTATTTGTCTCTAATAGCAATACACTTAATATATACAGCAATCTTAAGACAGACTCAATTTTCGTTTCTGTTATAAGAGACAAATGTTAAATGCCATAATTAAATCTAAAACAGTGGAAAGCATTTATAAAGAACTGTGTTTCGAATGTGTTTCGCTAGGATTCATGTAACTATATGCATGCTTTTAGTAAACATGTTATAGTACTAGTTTAATGGATGTGTTGGTAAATGGTGACTATCTGTTTGTGATTACTACATTAAACTGTTTTTTGATGATATTCAAACTACCAGTTATTATATTAGAGGTTTGGTCAATCTTATTTTATTTGGTAAAAATAGACATGAACCAAATGTAACAGTTTTCTTGCATGGTTCTATAACAATCTTAAGTAGTCATTGAAATGGGGAATGGTAAACAAGAAGATATACATTTGTCAGTTTAATGAATGACTTTGGCTAAACATTTCTGGTTTGGCAAAGGTTTCTTGCATAGTTAACTTTTCCTTAATGGAATTTAAATATTAATGATAATGACTGTCATATGTGAGTAATTGACTATATATTGCTTGGACAGTTTTGGTATGGTGTTTAAGGAAAAAATTAAATGGAAATAATGATATTATCGAATTTGTTTTGTTCTACCTATTTACATTGCCTTTGAAGATGTTGTGCTAACCAGGAACTACAATTGTCGGAATTTGTGTTCAAATAAAACATGTAGACAATATGGTAAACTAGAATGTTATACTTATGTGTCTACTTGAGTAATCAGTTAACTCATTGAACTAAAATATCCAAAATAAGAGGTAAGTAATAAGGAAGTATTGAGGTTTATTTCAATTGTTTTTTGAAGCCTTATTATTTGATAAATAGTTTATGCACATTCGTAGTTTATTTGTTGAACTTTTATCTTTTATTAATATTGATGACTATTGTTCAATGATTACATGTGTGGTATTACGGAAAAGGAACGGTTTGGTTTTGTATATTAATGTGTAACATGAAATAATCAAGTCGATCACTATTATTGTATGATTATGAGACCGTACTAATGCTTCATTTGATTATGTGACCACTTAATACTAGTTTCGTTTCATGGGTGGATGATACTTCCGTTGCTTGGAAATGTTTTATAAAGCATTTTGGTTGAAACCTTGTGGTGCTAGTTTGTGTAATTAGTAAGGGTTTCATGACGGGATATCGGGTTTAAACTCATTCTTGTAGTGTGATTTATGGTGGTATTTGAATTCCAAAAAAATAAAAATAAATAAATAAATGCTTGTTGTCCCAGTTTTTTAAGCGTGAGAAAAAATGACTATTTTGCATAGTAAATGAATGAGTAAGTGTGTAGCTAAGACATTAAAATTAATTTTTGAAAAAAAAATTGATTTCAATGGATGAGATGATTAATCATATTGTTATTTTGGTAGGTCTTTGGGCACTATCTTATTTCAAATGGGTCTTTGCTTCCAATGAAAATTTTGAAACGTGTGCTACTATATTTGTGTTTGATTGCTTTAAGCATTGAAAGTTGTGATTAAAACACTTGTGGTTCATGTTAGAACAAAGTTTCTTATTATTTTGTGTTGATCGCATATGTTGTTGAATCATAGATTGATGTGTCTATAGACACAATGTCGTTAATGAAGAATTATTACTTCATACAGTGACTTTACGTAATTAATACACATTATGGTGTATTTAGTGCTAAGGAAAAACGACGTTAAAATTGTTGCCATCCTTTAAGGCCAACATTGTGATTGCCAAATTGTCATGGTTTAGGTGATCAGTGTGGCTTGCCTTATTACAGTAATGACTTAATCACGTTTGTATTTTTTTTTGAACTGATGACTATTCCTTCATTAATTAATCTTGGTTTGAGACCGAGAAGAAGCTCTATGTGGGCAATGATATAATGAAATAATTGAAGACGCATAATATCGTGTATGTATGCGGCATACTTAGCGTAACGTGGCAAATTAGTGCATATTTAAGGTTGTTTGGTGCGGTTTTGTTTAGCACTTTGCAACTGATTTTAACATGAAAATAAACAAGTCGCTCGATTTTGTAGCAAGTATTGAAATTTTGGATGTTGCAAATATTATGTTGTGAATATTGTTGCGAATAATCAAACTACTTGTTATTCTAGAAAGATGAATAATCGTCAAGACTTGTTATAACTCATATTGCTAATAATCGAACGGTTTGTCATATGTAAGAAATGACTATGTGTTGAATATAACCGTGTAGGACATTGTGAAATGTCAAGAAAGAACACAGATATAGATGACAACGAATTACGTTGGTTTATGTAACTAACTTGAATGGTGTGATTGTCATCTAATGTGAGCTATAGTCCATTCGTTAAGTTGGACATATTTTGATTGTGTAAAATGATTACACATTGATTTTATGTGATTATATTCACGTAATAAATTATGATAATCATATAATGATAAGAGACTAAATGTGATTATATATATAATCACAAGTGAATTGGAATGTCATGTTATAAGTGTAGGACTTACACATATAACTTATGGGATCCTCCTAAAACATGTATGGTTTAAGGTGGTAATTTGTCTAAAGAAGAATGCTAGTAGATGAAGCTATGAGTAATCGAATGATGCATCTTCGTCATACGCTTGATTCCTTGGTCTATAGCATGCTAGATTTGGAATCATAATTATGATACGGAAAATAATTAACATAAGACATTCAAAAGTTTGTATACACTAGTATGAAACTTGTGACGTGACAAATTACTAAGGATCTTGATGTCATATCCATGTGAGGAAAAATCTTATAAACAAGATTAATACATCGAAGAGAGAACCTTTCTACAAAATTCTTGAGATAAATTCCATGTGGGGGATTCGGGCCTAGCTAGAGTTCAAAAGGACACCAACAAAGGTGAAGTTCTTGCCAGTTGGAATAATCAAGAATTTCTTGTAGCATGATATATTTAAAGAGTTGAACAAAACTTGAATTTGCACAGACATATTATGTCGATCGACAACTACTCTCGGATGAGTTATCCCTATTGACAATGTGAAGTCATAGAATAACACCTGTGGATCCGCTTGTGAAATGCTAAAATGTGAGAGTTAGTTAGCAAGTCGTGAAGAGGAATGGGACTAAAGCCCTTGAAAAGTTTATATGAAGGAAAACCTAACCCAGCTGACTGGAGATCCCAAGATCTGGGTTCAATAGGACAACCTACTTGTATAAACTGAGGTTACTGTGGGGGAGTAATAAACTCCATATTCATTTAAGGGAGTTAGCAAACTTCCTAGTCCATTCCTATAACAGTGACAATACGAGGTTAAGCATATGGCTTTTAATGATTAATCGAGAATCACCTATGTGAGAGACAAGTGGGGTCGCTTCTAAGGGAATTGTGGGGGCGCAATTCTTAACAGCTCTCGCAGAACTAGGCTAATGTTCATGACCATAACGAACATAACTATGAGAACCAAAAAGTGTCAAGGAGATATTTGTGTGAATATATATTGTCGTCTCCACAAACAGTGGACAGTTCAAAGACATCAAGTTCTACTGGCTGCTAGGAGGCTAAGTATATTTCACGAGGGAAGGTTCAAAGGGTAACACCTACCTATCCTATGCAAATATCAACTGCAAAACTCTATTACAACATCGAGTCGTTGAAAGTCGTTTCCCTTATCAATTTCATTCATGTGGGGGATTGTTGGAAAATGTGGTCAAATGTGATGAATGACAATTGATTTTGTCATCATGTTTACTAATGAGAATTAAGAATAAAATTAATTAATGGTTTTATTTTAATTCATGAGACATTAGTAAAATTAATTGTGTTAATTAATTATGACCGTTTTTTTCCATTCCAATTCCCTATATATTGGAGCTTACTCTTTCATTTCATATACACCAAGAAATAATAACTCACACCTCTCCTTTGTTCACCATTAGTCTTGACCTTGTGTGTATCCGTTCGTAATAGAGGAAAGGCACGATTTTGGTTCGCCTTGATAACCCGTTTGTGCTAACGGGGTTATCCGTTGTTGTATCCTGGGAGATAGACGTTCACGATTCTCAAGCACCGTGGAGAGGACGAATCTGTCTTAAGGAAACTGTGAGCATCACAGGCCTCAACATTTTTCTTACTTGTGTTTTTATGTCTCAACAATTCAAAGATTTACGGTATCGTTTCTCTACACTTTTATGTTTTATGTTATGGTTTATTTGTCTCTAATAGCAATACACTTAATATATACAACATTAACTAAAGGTAAACTAAAATGAACAAACGAAGACTAAATGTTTGTGGGTCAACCCAATCATACTAAAAACAACCCATTTCGACCTGATGTAACGCTACCTGCTCTCCCTGATTAGCAATTCACCCATTTTCCTACCTCTATTGAGATCTCTTGCTCGTGTTTGAGTAGTTTCTAGTTACTTGGATGAGTGTTCATTAACATATCCTTGCAGTTAAATTAATTAATCAAGATATCAGATGCAAAGATAAATAACTAACCAGCAATCGACAAGTACTTTATCATAAATAAGGAGAAGGGTGAAAGCATGAGACGTCCCATCTTCCTTTCGTACATAATAATTTGACACATGTGTCATGCCATACAACGTCTTAGAGTCTCCATGCTCATCTGTGACTACTTTGAGAATAGATTGGCAAGCAAGAAACCGAAGAAGCCGTTCAAGTAAAACCAGGGTTTCAGGGCTTTGTATAGGAAGACTACAAGCTAGATCAAAAGCCGAAAACTGGCGACCAGGACTCTTTGCCATGATCTCGAAAAGATCAAGTTCTAGAGCAGTTTTGATAACCATAGGAAGAAGCTTTCCACTTTCTATTTGATTCACTCTTAGTAAACCTTCTTCTTCTCTTGACATCTTGCTATCTTCTTGTGATGATCAGTCCATGATTGAGTTAGATTATATGTCTATTGACGAACCTTTGTTATGAATGATATTTATAAATACCACTACTAAAATATTTTCGCTAACCACTGCCTTATATAGTTAATCATATATAGTTGAATTGATAAAAGAAAATTAGAAAAAGATAATATATGCATCTGACTTTTGAGTTATTGTTCGTCTCTTTAAAAAACAGACATGTGTATTATAATCAAGTAATATGCATTATATTCAATTGATGCACTTGCATATTATACCTACTTAGCCTGTTTATAGCATACGCTAAGTCATGCCTAATACTTGTCATTAAATACATCAACATGCCAATTATTTTTGAATTTTCCAATCGGAAAACACTGCGCCGCTACTTTTAGATAAATGCTTACCGGTGTCGATTGAAATTCTAGACAGGCCGAAATCCTCCGCATTGAGTATCAAAAATTTTGTCTACATAATATACTTGACTTAACACAAGTCCATTTTAAGTTTACTAGGCGAGTACCCGTGCCTAGCGGCATCGGTTTCCAGCGGCATACAATTAACGATATGCGATATTGTGGTAAGTGTTTCGTAACCTCGAGATCATCAAAAATAAATCGATTACTAACCTCGAGATCATCATCAATATCCTGATTTTGCATATCCATTATTTCTGCTTCCTTCTGTTGTGAAATAAAAACTTGTTTTGGGTTGTTTATATAGGTGAAATACTGAAATATTGAAAAACAATTTTCCGCCCATGAAACAATGAAATGGTTGGTAGATGTGAAAATGAAAATACATTGAAGTCAAAATTGAATAGTTACCATGCAAAGATATCATGCAACAAATACATTGAAATCAAAATAAATACTTTCCATGCAAAATTAACATGCAAGAATAGTTGCCAAAGAAACATGAATTTTGCCCATGCTATGCACTTTCCACTATTTCACTTTTTCAATATTGACTTGTTGATATTTTCTTATTTTATGTAGTAAAGATAAAGATAAAGATATAGATATGTATTCATTAGTATAAATAATTAGACAAAGCAAACAAATGTGCTATGCATTAATCATCAAATGCTTCAATCTCAGATCACTGATTCATATGGAAATTGTTGTAATCCATCACTCTTGTTATTTTGAAATCACCCCATCAAAACTAAAACCATTATCGTTATCAAGTTTTCACCACCGTCATATGGGTATTTTTATTCTTCCGGAAACATTCGAATCAGTTTCTAACTCATATTATGTCCCATGCTCATCATCACCTCATCGTTTTTATTTAGTAGTGTGGATAATTTTGTGTAGGGATTGTGATAAGAATCAACTGATATTAACTAAATGTTGCTAGGAGTTATATACCAAAATGATAAATGAAAGCTAGCATTTATTGTAAGAAAGTATATCGTAAAAAATTAATTCATCATAATTAGCTGCCAACTAAGAATGTAGTAACAAAAGAAAGTCTAGAAGACGTTATAAACCGAAGTAATTGTGTGTTTTAAAGTTTTTTTTAATTAGCTAAGATAATTAGTTGATCATTTTAAGTTTCATATTTCTCTCTCATTTGACTATTTTCAACTTTCAACATTTCAACATTCAATATTTCACATTCCACTTTGATCTTTTTTCCATTTAATATAGTATAGATATGGTCTTTATTCCAAAAATCACATCAAACAAGCCCATATCCTTCATGTCAAACTTTAATTTCATCTTGTCATCACTGCCAACAATAAGAATATCATCAAAATATTGCCACACAATTACATATCCACTACTGGTGTCTTTCCCACAAGGTTATAAATAGCGTGAGGTAGCGGCATAGCCGAGTCTCACGCTTTAGGAGCTATGGCTTGTTTTTTAAGACGTGACTTAAATCGGCACAAAATATGACAATATTTATAAATTTACATATTATTATATTTTATATATATCGAGTTTACAAAAAATGTTATACATAAAAAATTAAATAAAGAAACTATCATTGCATGTAATATTGTCTGATCAATTTAGAGCTCAAAGTCCCCTAGTATAGATTTGAATGAAAAACAACATAAGTGAATATAAGTATCTGAACGTTACAATACGTTCAGGGAGTCATCCTCAAGAAGTTCTCCAGAGTCTGAAGATAAAGACTTATCAGAACCAGAGGCTGAACCCATATTATGAAGACAATAACCAAGATCAGGATGATAGAGTAAGTGTGTGATGACAATAACACACTCACTTCCTCAAAGATATCCTCGACCACTGATGACATTCTGAAGACTTAGTTGTCTCTGATGAGTAACTAAGACTCTAATAAATAGGCGGGAAACTCCTTAGAAAGATAAGTTTAAAAGAAATTATCAAAAGTCAAGTATTATAATTGGTAAAAATTACAAACAGCTGTCAACACTATTCCACCAAAAGTATGACTGGTAACATACTAGGGATAGAAGCTAAAGTACAAATGTACTTTAGCTTATCACATGTTGACACACACTTTTTACCCCACGAGTATCCACTTTGTCTTTGCCTAAAATTAGATTGTTGTATCGAATTAATAATGTATCTCTTGTATTAAAAGTTTCTAATACTTTCAAGAGCTTATTTTTCCTTCTCCAAATAGAATTAAGTCTTAGATTAATTTCTATTTTTTTAGAACGACAAATTTTATAAAACTAGCAAGAAGTTAGAAGAAACATTACAAAGAAATTAAATGTGGGCTTTTTAACCAAGAATCCCACAAAAAGATCCTATTACAACGACTTGAACATCAAGTAAAAGAATACGACACAATGTCGTCAAAAATCACCGATCTTCTCGGAGGCGTCTTATTGAAAATAAAGCGGTTTCTCAGACCCCAAATATACCACCAAGCAACAGAAAACACGCCTTCCAACATATTCTTAACCTTGTTCAAAAGACGAATCAAAGAAAACCAGCTAAGCCAGTCCGAAAAAGACTTAATATCATGCCAATCCAAGTCCCACCATCGACATATACGACGAACAATAATCTGGGCCACTTCACATCTGAAAAGAACATGATTGATATCTTCCTCCTCTGAATGACATAATGGACACAAAGAAGACTCCAAGATAGTTCCTCTACGATTCAGGTTAATTCTAGTTGGAAGATAATCACGACGAGCTCGCAAAACAAAAACGTTAACCTTTATGGGGATATACTAATCCATCTCGTGGGTTCCGAGTGAGAATGAAGGAATAAGTTATCAAGAAAATTACGAACCTCTCTCACTCAAAATTCGCCATCACCTAACAAGTTGCAAACCCATCTATCATTAGACTGAGAAAGAGACACCAATTCCAAACACGAGTATAAATCTACCAACTGTTGGTGTTCAGAACCGTCCCGTACTTGATGTCTAAGGAGTGATCCAACTAAACCTTCATTTTGTCCGCAACTAAGATCTCCTTGTCTAGCTCAAGCGCAAACAAACGGGGGAAGATCACCTGAAGGGGCTTATTGCCAATCCAAATATCGAACCAGAAACGTGTAACATTCCCATCCCCTATGCGTTTTTGCAAAAGGACAAAAAATCAAAACCTTTCCCGGACAGAAGGTGTAATTCACTGATGTGCTCTTCGTGTGCAAGTTTTAAAAATTTATAAACACGAAGTATCCGGATATTACTATAAACACATACGAGCAAGTATACTCGTTCGCGATAGCAAAGGTGGGTAAGTCGAGATCGTCCCAAGGTATTTGCTTTTGAATTAGTTTTAAAAGATTAGTAATAAGAAAGCTTTGTCAAGGCTCTCTCAAAAGATTATGGTTTTAGTGAAACTCAATATTAAGAAACATATACTTGTGTGTAGTCTTTAGGAAATCATAGTAAGTGTTCATGAAGGTTTGGGGTAAACTCTTAATGTGATGCACAAATCATAAGCAAATGATTTCCAACCCATGGTTTATGTTTTGTAAAATAATTTTAAGAACAATAACATGTAGGTAATCCTTACGGTCCTTATCCTAATGATTATCCTTTAGAAAATCCATTTGTTTGTAAAATGTTCTTAGTAAACTCGTTCCTACGAATCTTTCAACCTTTCGTGATGAAAAATGTTTCTAGTCTTGTTTCAATAAGTAAACATAGCGGGTGTCAATCACCATATCCCCATACTAGTTTGTCACTTAATTTTTAGAATAAAACACAAGAGAAATCCTTTCAGTCCTTTTTCTTAAAACATGTTTTACCGACAAATCAAACCAGACTAGTAGTTTTCCAACAAACTCATTTAAACAAGATCATATACATGCATCACATATAAAAACACTAGTATTATTTCCTACATCCTTACACACAAGTATATTCAAGAATTACTCCATGAAAGTCATAACAAAACACAAGTAGTAACAAGGTAATTCAAATAATTCAAGAGAATAGAAATTTATAACAAGTTCCATAGAATACCTAATCTTTTGGATTACAAGAATTAGAAATTGTGGATTATAGCAACCACACACCTCCAATCGTCTAGCTTAACCGTATAACTCGAATGATCAAACAATGGATGAGAATTGTCTCTCCAACCTCCCGGACGTTTCTGGCAGTAACAAGACTTTTGGGATGAATAATAAGAGTTGGTAATAACTTTGGTGTAATCTATTACACTTTGGGTTGTGTCACACCTAGACTAGTAAGTCTAGGTTCATTATATAGCTAGAGAACCTTAACTATCTGTCTAAAAACGTCCTCTACAAGTTAATAACAAGAAATGATCGGCCTCCAATGATTATGGAGAGTTAAGGCAACATTAAATAACAAAAGTTGTAACTCCAGTTCAGGCAACTGGATCGGTTGAAGGACAACCGGATCGGTTGCGTATTGTTCACTCGCCCAACCGGATCGGTTGTAGGCTCCAACTGAACGGTTGGGCGCCTTTTGTTACCCAAAACTTGACTTTTGTTGACTTTTCTTGATTTGCGCCTTTTTCTTTGTTTTCGTTGATGATTTCAAAGACGAAATGTAACATATTGGATTTCACATACACATCAAACCATAACACAAAGTAGGCGTACAAGAGGTTTTAGAGAGAGAAAGTTAGAGGTTTAGGGAACTTTAGTGAGAGAAAGAAAAATCTTATTATGAGCTCCAACTCTACCTTGGAAGGTAGAGTATTTATAGTCTTACAATAAAACGCCACACAACGGTGTGGATCAAGCATACAAAGTGGTAAAGACCGTCCGTCCTCCACGGTGTTACTTAACTAAATACTACTTAGCTTAAAATAACTACGACTACGAGCTTTCTAACGATTACATATACTTGAGGTGACCGACTCTTTAATACACGAATTTCTAATTCCTAACAATCTCCCAAGGAGGTCACCTCAAACATAGACTAAACTTACATTGAATACAAACCGATATTACATTAACAAATGTTCTTGCATTCTTGATGTAGTACATTGCTCAAGCTCGTAGTCATAGATTCTCCTCATTGCATGTTTGGTTAATCCAAGTGGAGGTCTTTTCGATCCACGTGATAATAATTTTGAGCCGCTTTTTGAGACCATCACCAACAAAATCTCCGAGACATCCATTGTGGTGTTGGTATTATGTGATGTTGTGACTTTCGGACCGACATGCTCACATTCGGATCATGATATCTTCTCATCCGAGTAGCGGAAGCTTTCGTTGATTCATGATATTGGCGGCGTAGCGAAGCATGGGGTGAAAATATCGAGTCATTGATGCACTTATCTTGATTTCTTGAGAAATGAAAGTATTGTGTGAGCATGCGGCTATGGATTGACCGCTTCATTCGATCAACAAGCGTCGGGTGTACCGCATAACAAGCTTAGCAATAAAGCGCACGAAAGTGTCTTTGATCACTTTTGTTGAATTGAGGTACACGCCCACGGTTCCCGCTGATCGATACAAATCTTGCTCGAGATCGGTATAATTCGAAGAATTTCCTTGACGGGGTTCGCAATGCTCTAGTTGTTCTCAAACCGAACGTCTCAAAGAAGACAACACGGAGTGAGTGAACCAATAATAGAAATTCAGCGATTGATGAAAAGAGATTTGAAAAACAATCGTGTATCGCACAATAGAAATTGTTTTGCAATGCAACGAAGGTTTTAATGAAAATCAATTATCAATCATAAACACCTTTTGATTTGAAATATTCGTACCGGTCGATGTGCTAAAGAAAAGAGTTTTAAGCACAATGACCGGTTTTCAAAGGTATCCGTCAATCCATAACTCGAACCAGATTGATTCAAAAGATTGAATCGCTCCATTGTTTCACATTCGGTTGTCACATGGTTGATCTATAGAATAGATCTCACATGCCACCTACCGGAGCTTGTTTGATGTTGGCTCCGAAGGCTTTCCATCTTCATTGTGAATATGTATGCATATCACTCGGATGTTCTGGCAATACCACAAGGATAATGCGTAGAACTCAAGATATAATCTCTCTTTCCACATTGTGTGAAAAAGAGAGTCTTCATTGAAAGTGTCCTAATGAGATTTATAGATGATCTCGTGGCTCTAGACTCAATTTGTGCATATTTGGTTCATGTGCCGGAGACTAGGGAGAGGGTCTCCTTCTTCAATATCAACAATCTCTAAGAGAAAGTCGATAGATTATGTAGGTTCCCCGTGAGAATGAAACAAGCCCTTATAAGAGTAACTTGAGTGGTTTGGGAAGTTGTAGTGCAGAGCGTCACTGGGTTCATGACGTCTTGTCTTCAATACCAATGTTACCATTAGTAGCATATGAATTGTACCCGGTTTCCGCCCTATGGTTGAATAAATGGAGGGCTATTTCTTTTCACCCTTTTCTCATTCAATTCTTTTTCATTCTTCAACCCCTTTAGTGCTTACCGAGACTTCATAGCTAGAACCTTGTTGGGTTTGTTCCAAGACTAGATCCGTCTCGATCGCACTCTTCCCATATCTCATTTTCTCCTTTTATCATCATACCTAAGGACTTCTACACTAACTAGTGGATTGTCCTCGGTTAGATCCCTCCGGTTCTGGCGGATCATGGGAACAAAAACCTAACCTTATCATCCTTATATCACCGTACATAAAGTAAATTAGGTCGGTCTATCTGGTATTGTTCATCTGCCATTTGAACCAATTGAAAACCATTTGAAAATCAATCCAGATACTTGTGATATTATCAAAGCATTTTGTACCTGAATTGTTTTTGATATTTTTAGAACAAGTGCTCCCTCTCAACATGTGCATCAAATGTTTGAAATCGTTTTGCACACGGAGGCAAGAGAAAGAATTAACTTCTTTGATTACCATTTTCTAAAGATATCAACATCACTTCACGATCAAAACAAGTAGATAAAGCATTTTCGGGAAGGATGAGGTTTTCATAATTTGCTCCCCTCAATATGTGCATCAAGATTTGAAATTTTTTGCACATACTAGAGGAACATGCACATTGATTTAAATTGATCACGTTTCGGATGTTTGTGGTTTAAGATAGATGCTCCCCTCAACATGTGCATGGAAAATTTGAAATCGTTTGTCACATGTGGGAAGGAGAGCTTGTACATTCTTATAAAACCATTTACTGAATTATCAGTTTAAATTCAATTTAAATCACAAATTCTCCCCCGATCACAATTATCAAATCATTTGAGATTTGTGATCTTTGTAGATTTAAATTGATTTTGAAAGCTTTTTTAAGGAGACTTGTGACTTGATTATGAAAGCGTTTTAACTGATAAGGATCGGATTTTAAGACTTTAAACTCCATTGATTAAACATGCATGAATATCTTTTGAAAACAATTGAATGACAAATAACTTTTTTAATTTAATTGAAATCATTCTCCCCCTCAATCAATGACAAAGGTTGTTGATTGAGAGATAGATATTTTGACAAATAAGTCGAGATGATTATCAAAAATAGAGTACTAGTTATTTTTCAAAGCGCTTAGTTTTCAACAGATAAATGTTTATAGAATAAGAGCATGAAATTTTGAAAACATTATAAAGTGTAGCTCTTTCTTTCTTTAAAAGCGGTTCTTGCTGAGATGACAATAAACCATTTTTCTTTCTCCCAAAAATATTTTTTGATTTTTGATTTTTGATTTTTTTTTTTTTTTTGAAAATTGAACAACATCTAAAGTCCCGTATCATTCTTTGAATGACAGCATCAAGACCATAGATATAATTGAATCGAGAAAAACATGACAAAATGACAATATTTTTTGAGGATTTTTCGAATTTTTCAAATTTTTATGGATTTTGAAAGTTTTATATTTTTCTATTTGATTTTTGAAGGTTTTATAATTTTGTATTTTGTTTTTCGAATAGATATATACAAGAGATAGATGAAAGAAACCTTTTTACTCCTCTTCTTCCTCTTGAAGACGTTTGAGTGTTTCTGGGTGAAGGCTTTTAAGGCCAAGTCGTGGAAGAATAAACTCAAAACGTTCTCTAGGAAGAGCTTTGGTGAAGATGTCTGCTAACCGGTATTCGGTCCTCACAAAGTAAAGTTCCACCACACCGCTTTTCCACTTGTTCCCGATGAAATGATGTCGAATGTCGATGTGCTTTTCTCTTGAGTGTTGTACGTTGTTGCATGAGAGAGCAATAGCACTTTTATTATCACAAGATGAGAGGATTTTGTTAAATTCAAAGCCATAGTCGATAGTTGGGATCTCATCCATAGGATTTGAGCACAACAAGATGACATGGCTATGTATTCTGCCTCTGTAGAGGAAATAGAAGTACTCATTTGCTTTTTGAAGACCAGCTCACAAGCTTATGACCCAAAAACTAAGCACCTCCGGACGTGCTTGACGAGTATCTTGACATCCTCGCATGATCAAGATCTGCATAGGTCGTTAGTGACATACCGGTGTCTTCGGTACCAAAGTCCCATATTGATGGTTCCTTGGAGATACCGAAGACCCGCTTAACCGCTTCAAGGTGCTTTTAGTAGGCTTAGCACGGTATCTAGCACACATGCAAACAACGAACAAGATGTCTAGTCTACTAGTGTGAGGTACATCGTGATCCAATCATACTACGATATTTCGTTTGGTCTACCATGATCCCCGAGTGGTCCTCATCTAGTTTAGTACGTTCAATCATGGGAGTGTCAACAGGGTCACTAGAATCGAATCCAAATTTCTTTAAAATCTCATTTGCATATTTAGATTGATTTATGAAAATGCCTCCTAACTTTGTGAAATTTGTAATCCCAAGAAAATGACATTTGTCCCATCATTGACATTTGAAATTTAGAACCCATTTCATTTGAAAACGGTCACACTCATTGGGGTCGGTCGAGGCAAAGATGATATCATCAACATAAATTTGAGCGTGAATTAAATGTTTGCACGACTTCACGGTGAAAAATGTTGGATCAATCGCTCCTTTGCTAAATCCGGTAGATAGAAGAAACTTTGATAGCGTATCATACCATGCCCTTGGAGCTTGCTTTAAGCCGTAAAGAGCCTTCTTCAAGCGATAAACGTGAGAAGGATGCTCTTGATTCACAAATCCTTCCGGTTGGGCGGCGTGAGCGACTTCTTTAAGATCTCCTTTCGAAATGCCGTCTTTACATCCATCGATAGACTACCATGTTCTTACTAGCAAGATTAGCCAAAAGATTCGATTGCCTCGATTTGAGCAACAGAGCAAAGATTCTTCAAAGTCAATACCTCCTCTTGACGGTATCCTTTAGCAACTAATCGAGCCTTGTTCTTCAACACATCACCATGCTCATCAAGTTTCACTTTGAAGATCCATTTTAGAGCAATAATCATAGCACAACTGGAGCATGTACTAACTCCCATACATCAAGTCGATCAAACTCATGAATTTCATCTTGCATAGCATTGAACCAACTGACTTCATTCATGGCGCTTTAACATCCTTTGTTCGATCTTAGAGTATGGAGTTGAAGAAGCACCATAAGGCATCGGTTGCAAGTTGTTTCGTGTAGATCTTGGACGAGAGGATTTCAATGATGTTGTCTAAGGGATGATCGTGAGTCCATTTTCTAAGGTGTTCATGTGGAAGTTGTTGAGGGATCGAGGTAGCGAGTCGATGTCTCTTGAAGAAGATGGTTCGATGATGATTCATGAGCAAATATGTTTTCAAATGGAGCATCTTCGGGAGTAGCAAGGGATTAACTTCATCATTGATGCGAAATAGTTCCATGATGTACATTCAAGATTGATGATTTGTTGATGAGATCGAGTTATCAACAGCAGTGCTTCTTGACTTAATGATATTGTGGTGAAGGATTGACTTCATTCTCGTGGATATGAGCAGCCTCATTGTGGAATTGTCACTTCAATAGCACTTGGCTCATAGAGTTCATCAAACATCGGATCAAACAATTTCTTCAAATCATCTTGATTGGAGGTACATATGGAATATTTGAGAGGAATTTGGTACAAGGGATGAACCAATGGGACTGTTTTGAAGTGTGGGTCCCGAACTTGATTGTCCAGAGCCATTTGACCGTCACTCATCAAATGTAACGTGAATTGTTTCCATGATATCTCGGGTTCTCTTATTGTAGATTCGGTAACCTTTTCTGTTTGGTGCATAGCCTACAAATACTCCAATGTCCTTTGGCTCTCGCTTTCCTAAATCTTGACCATCATTAGTTGGATAACATAAAGCACCAAACACACGAAGGTATGATAGATCGGGTTTTCGATTGTCGACAAGTTCGTATGGAGTCTTTCCATGAGATGTGTGAATTAGAGATCTATTTTGAGTGTAACAAGCGTGGCAATAGCTTCACCATAGAAACATTGGAACCTTTGAGTAGATCAACATTGTCCTTGCGGCTTCTACAAGAGTTCGGTTTCGTCTTTCAATTACACCGTGCTCGTTGAGGAGTTCGAGGAACACTTCTTTGAGGACCGATTCCAACATTTTCATAAAATTCATTGAGTACTTTATTAACAAACTCGCTTCCATTGTCGGTTCGGACGATTCGAACTGCTTTTGTTGAGTCGATCTGAAGTTGTTTAATGAGTTTAATGATGACATCCGGAGTTTCGTCCTTTGTCCTAAAAAACTTAACCCAAGTGAATCGGGAGTAGTCATCAACCACTACTAACACATATCTCTCCCATTAATAGTTTGCACTCTCATTGGACCGCATGGATCCATATGAAGTGTATGAAGAACTTCCATTACAGAGTTTGTGGGTTTTGGTTTGTGGGCATATTTCGTGCTTTTTTCCAATTGACAAGTCGAGCAAAGATGATATTTTCATATTTTAACTGGGTAAGCCTCGACTAGATCCTTTCTCGAAAGGTTGTTTATGGTACCAAAGTTCAAGTGATTGAGACGACGATGCCATAACCAAGACTTTGTTTTAGAAGCCTTTGATGACAAGCGATTGGAGAGGACTTCATCATGTCATCGATAGATATGGTGTATAGGTTTGAACCTCGGTACCTCTTAACAATTCTACACCATCAAGTTCTCTAACGAAACAAGTATGTTTTCCAAAGCTACTTCTAGATCGGAATCACGAAATTGACCAACAGAGAACAAATTATGACCAAGACCTTCCACATAATATACCACGAAATTACATTTTTCCAACCACATAATCACCATAACCCATAATAGCTCCAAAATGGTCGCTCCGAATCTAACTGTCCCGAGGAATTTACTCACGAAGTTCATGAGCATGACCGATCGCCATCATATGCTTGGAACACCGAGTCCGGTACCACGAACGATTTGAACGATCTACAGCTGAACATGCACAAGAATGGATAATCGATAATTGGGATCCCCATGCAAGAATGGGTTCCATTTGGTTAGTAACGATGATTGGAACACCCACATCGTAAATAGAAACATTCATGTCGAAATTGAGGCAATGGAATCATTATGAATAGATGCGGTACTAGTGTCCAGATTTGCCCTATTCAAAGTATGTTCACTTCTTAAAGGAATAGTTCTACCAAGAGGCATCCATTTTCTAGTGGCGTTGCTCGATTAACCTTATGGCTCACGGTATCCATTGAAAACCTATCTTACTAAATATTCTTCTGTGGGTTTCCACTATTTTCTAACTCTCTTTCGCCTTTGCCTTTTAGCATTTTTAACATGATTGTTTTCAATAGTAATGTTAATCGGGGTATGACAACATTAGACAAAACATTCACACCACATTCATGATTAGAAATGAATTCAAGCGGACATCATTACAAGGAATGCAAATAGTATCGAATTGAATTAATTACAAGACGCCTATGGCTAATACTAGAATCAACACGATTCATTTTATTCGACTCAAGCTTAAAGTTCCTAGGTTGGTCTTCTACTCTCTTCCAATGCACATTCTTAGCTTGCGAGGTCCTATCATTCCTTGTATTGTCTTGAGACTTTGACCGCCGCTTTAATGTCATTGATTACTCTGTAGAGGGAATGGGAACATTAGTTGGTTTTGCTACTCTTTGCATCTCCTGCTTAGATGTTCGGATCCGAATTACTTGCGTGCACAATAAGGTTCACTTTCTTAACACTAGAAGTCTTGATTTGTACTCTAGAAGGCACACTAGAGTTCGCTTTCTTAGCATTAACAGATCCGAATCGAACTACTTAAAGGCACACTAAGGTTCACATTCAAAACATTGGGCATTGAATTAATATCATACTTGGCACTAGGCATCGAACATGGAATCAAAGGATTAACTCTCTCACCTAAGGACTTTGGGCATATTGTGATTAAGCATTCTAGAATTTCTTGAGATCGTTTGGCATATAAGCATGCATGCCCAATTGCATTGTCAAGTGGTTTCTCTAATGTATCCTCTTCAACAATCTCACGTAGACATTCTAGACAATCCTTAAGGGATGAGAAATATGTTTGAATAGCAAGTTTGTTATTCCCGAGATGAGGGGAACATATTTCACGATAAAGCATATTTATTACAAGAGTGTACCTTTGATACACCATTCTCCCCATTGGTCATTGGCATTTTCCCTTTTACCGGCTCTTGATTCTCAATTTCTTTTTGCAATGAAGCTATTTGTTCGTTGTTTTTATTACGAGTGACCTTATTGATTCAAATAACTCATTGAAATGACGTTTAACCTTTTCATTTTCTTCTAGAAAACTTTCGTTTTCCTTTTGTAATGCATTTACTAAGTTTTGAAGATGAAACGTTTGAGAATTACGAGAATCTAAAGGAGGAGGCATTTGGGAGCCAATCACATTGTTCTTTTGACCCTTTAATTGAGAGATTTGGGCTTTCAATTTTCTCGATCGTGTTACAATGAGCTTGAATCGCTCATCACGTTTATTAATTTGAAAACGCATCAAACTCGGAGCATCCGAGGATGTCTTGATATTTGAAGTTTTGACATTTTCTTTAAGATGTTGATATTTTAGTTGTAAATTAAAATGCTCAACCTCTAGTTTAGAGAAATGTTTAACCAAATTGTCGTGATCATCCGGTTCAATTTTCTCATATAATTTAGAATTATTCTTTTCAAGCTCAATGACACGATCATGGGAGACTTTCGAGCAACAGATAATTCATGAAATTGAGAAGCATTAATGGAACAGTTTGTAGCGATGAAAAACATCTTGAGTAATACATTCGAAATAAGAGTCTCATTTAATGTATGCAAATTCTTCCTCTCAATCTCATTATATTTTAGTGCTCGCTCATAGTCACTAACCTCAATTATCATTGCATCAAACTCCTTTTCCATTTCTTTAATGTCTAAGTTCATTCCCTTTTAAGACTTTCAAAATGATCTTTTAGTTGTTTAAAGAAAGGCATGACTTCGATTAAAAACATTCTTTGTTTGCTCAAACCCCTTTCCCTTGGTTATACCGGTGGGTGTGATCCTTTTCTTACAAGTTTTCTCAAAATCAACAAATAGTTGAAAAATAACATATTGACCGATTAAGGTCTTGCTTTTCGTGGCAATAGTCCTCAGTACTAAATGCATTGGTGTATTTGGAGGATACACGATCGTGAAGGCATTTTCCTAAAGGGAGGGTTTGTTACAACAAGATTCTCTCGCCTTTTGCTTATCTAAATCCTTTTCCGAACACTTGTTCGGTGTTAACAACGTCTGAGGCTTAAACATGTTCAAGGAAATCCAATTCTCCTTCTTGTAATCATGGGGTGTGATCTTTATTTTCTTCTCTTTACATTTAGGATCATCTAATTTCTTGTTCATCTTTCCCTAGTGACTTCATCGATTTCTTATCTTCCTCGATGCACTCAACACAACTAGGTTTCGTCTAGGTTTAAGGATTTCATTGCCATCATAAAGAACCTTATGAGCATTTCTAGCCTTTTTAATGACCTCTGGATTTGGTTCCTCAACAAGGGAATGCTATGCTTATCGCTTAAGACTCTATGCTTAGTGATTAAGTGAGCGATCACGAATGGTATTTCCTTATACGTACAACTTATTTTCAAGCTTGTTTTCAAGGTTTTAGATTAGAAAAATCATTCAAAAGTTTTGATTCCTTAGCACCGAATTCTTGCTTAAGCATTTTAACATTTTCTTGAAGTTCTTGTTTTTGCTTAGCGCTTTAGAAAGCTTTTCTTGTAAGGAGTTTAACTCTTGTTTCAATACTTCTTCTCTAAACCTACTTTTTCTAATAGTTATGCGCATTTGGTCATCCATTTCCCGCTCACGGGTGGTCAACTCAAATTTTGCACGTTGTTCATAAATAGCAACACGTTCTTTATAGGCATTCATTCGAGATGACAGAATCATCGAGGTACATGCGGTGAATTCATCAAACACATAATCATTATTAACTGCAGAAGATGCATCACTTGGTACAATCTCACTTTCACTTTGTATCACATATTGATCATATGGGACAACATTGATATTACCCATATTTTCAATATCTGATTCAATAAATATAGTTAATTGTACTTCGTTATGTATCTTTTGCTCATCAACTTCATCGTATAATTTTAATACCTCAGAGATGAGTTTGTCATTGGATGGACCAGCTTGTGGTGATGAAGAGACTTTAGGAGAGACCATTGGAGAAATGCTAGCCATGAAGATGGTTTGTGCGGTGGGTTCTTCATCAATATCGAGTCGTATGCATCACAATCACTACTTGAAAGGCATTCGATGATTATTGCATATCTCCGAATTGGTTGCTCATCCACATCTCGCATCATATGTCTTAGCATTTCCTCGACCAAGAAAAACAACTCCTCTTCATCCAAAGTTGCACCATTATCCCGAGCTTGCACAAGCAACATCTTATCCACAAGTACTCAGATTCGAGGCGTTTTGGCGATGTGCGCCCTTGCAATGTGTCCATCACCTCCACAATTGTAATAGTTGATTAGCTTTGCTTGACCACGATTTCCATTCCTTCCTCTATTATGATTTTCCACATACCCTCCTCCTACTACACCTCTTATCTGTTCATATTGTCTTCCTTGAAATGGTTGTATTGTAATCTTTCCATCTCGACCAAAGCATGGTTGTGTAGATTGGATGCGATCCGATTTCATTGTTAGTGTGAAGTTTGTTGGTATGTGGAGAAGGTTAAGTTTTGTTTAACCATATAAGCCACTTATTGATAAAGTGTTCCATGACATCATTGGCATCAGTCGTTTGAAGTGTGGATCTTGAATGACTTGAGATGTTTTGGAAGTGGTTCCATCATTGGTGAAAATGCATTGAATCATTTGAAGAATTTGTTTCTCCACGATTGGTTTTGAATCGCTCCATAATTCTTTTTCAAACATAGCATGTCTCTCATTCGGAGAAGGAAGGCATAGAGTTGCTCATAGTTTGTATTCTTCAATCCTTTGGTTAGCTTCACGAGAGGTGACAAACTTGTGCCATTCGGGATTCATGTTGTTCACAAACTTTGAGTTCAATTGAATGTTTGGCATAGTCATTATGATGTTCCTCATGTCAATAACAAGCTTGTGGAATCTCACATAGTACTCATAAACACTCTCATCCGGTTTCATTTTGAAGTGTTCAAATTCATCATAGAGTTGTGATTCTCTGTCTTCCATAGTTAATTCGAACCCGAGAGAAGCATCTTGACATTATCCCACACCGCCTTTGCTTCGTGTTGTGATTGATCGACTTGTAGATATCTTTTGGAAGACCTTGAAGTACGATGTTAGAAGCCACGATATCGACATCGAATCTCTTTTCTCCTTATCATCGAGCTCATCATATGTCTTTGGTCCACAATTCCATAGATCATTGTTCCATCTTCATTGTATCAATTAAGTCTCTAGTAGTCTCAACCCGATATGGTCCTTCATCAATGGATTTGAGTATGTTGACCCCATTTTCCTTTCCAAGACAATACAATTCGATTCGTTGAGCCCAAGAGTCGTAGTCGGTTCTGCCAAGCATGGGTGGACGAGTATCCAACCATTGCTTGAACATCCTCGAATAAGAGTGGAGATGATTGTAGGTACGGTGGCGGATATGTTTAAGAACTACACGGATTTTATAACTCTATGATTAAACCGGAAATAGATTCTTTCACGGATTTTACTAAATCAAGAGAAAACCATATTCAAAGGATATCACCCAAGTCGCTAGGAAACCTTAAACCAAGTCGCTAAGTGCCAAGTCGCTATATAACAACTCGCTACAATCCAAGTCGCTAGCAAAATTTTGACAAGAATTGCTAAGCACCAAGTCGCTAATTTGTCAAGTTGCTAAATAGCAACTCGCTAGGTACCAACTCGCTAACACCAAGTCGCTAACAATATAAAGTACAAGTCGCTAACTTACACCAAGTTGCTACATGTAGTGGAGAATCCACTATGTGTACTTTTGTCGGCTTGTCTCAAGAGACAAGTCGCTAGCTCAACTCGCTAAGACCTTAAACAACAACTCGCTACCAAATAACAAAGCAAATCGCTACCAAGATAAACTATCCGTGGCTCAAGTCGCTAGCTAGAAAATCACAAAACACCACTTTTCAATCCAAAACAACCCAACCACGATGATTCAAGCCTTCAAAATCAAAACCTAAACACTTGTGATGATTCTAAACACAAAAGTACTATCAAAATTCAAACTTTAACACTAGAAATCACCCAAATGATGCAAAACCACTAAACTTTTTCAAACTCAAAACCACCTAAAACCACTAGAAATCCAAAGATATGTAAGAGATGACTAACCATGGCTCTTGATACCAATTGTAACATATTGGATTTCACATACACATCAAACCATAACACAAAGTAGGCGACAAGAGGTTTTAGAGAGAAAAGTTAGAGGTTTAGGGAACTTTAGTGAGAGAAAGAAAATCTTATTATGAGCTCCAACTCTACCTTGGAAGGTAGAGAGTATTTATAGTCTTACAATAAAACGCCACACAACGGGTGTGGATCGGGCATACAATGGGTAAAGACCCGTCCGTCCTCCACGGTGTTACTTAACTAAATACTACTTAGCTTAAAATAACTACGACTACGAGCTTTCTAACGATTACATATACTTGAGGTGACCGACTCTTTAATACCGGAATTTCTAATTCCTAACACGAAACTTGATCTTTACTTGTTGTAGATACTTAGAAATCATTGCGCTTCCTAATCATTGAGTCCAAGAGCTTCCTTACTTGATTTCCTTCCTGAATTCTCCAAATGTGCATGAAATCTTCATTTCTTCATCTTTTGCGATACACAGCTACATTCACATACAAATCGCATCTTTTGCACTTTTGCAATAGTTATGAGTAAATATAGCCGATTATCATACAGAAACCAACAATAACGCTACTAAAACATGTTCATTTTGAGCGTTATCAAATTCCCCATACTTAAGTTCTACTATTTCGAGTAGGTCTAACATTTTCAAAAATCGATTTCAATGGTCTTGATACCGTGGTTCCAAAAATTTTAACAATCATCTCAAAAGAAATAATTATTAATTTGCTTTTAATATGTGAAAACTTTAAAATGAACCAAATACTTTAGATAACACAACTAAACACCTCACGAATGATTTTAAGAATTCACTCAACACTCATATATTGGTGGGTATGTGTAAATCACTCAATGCCTAGTCATGATCAATGCTTTTTACCATAAGCTTGTACAAGTATTAAAACAAATAAAATGAATTCATCAAAGAGGTCTTTTATTCGGGTTATAACGTTAAGGCTTTGGGTTTATAAATGGTATGGATAAGGCATGGGATGGTTTATGAAATTGGTGTTAAAAGAAAAATAAAGTCAAGTCTAAACCTCCATGTTGTTAGCCATCATACAAACCACAATCCGAAAATGATTATATTTTCCTCTTCTTCACATATCGATCTCCAAACATATATAACTCAATTTAGCTCATTGGCTAATAAATATTCTTCATATAGCACATTGGCTATAACCATTTTTTTTAATTATTTTTTTTAATTATTTTTTTCATAACAAGTTCCCCCACACTTAGTGTAAGCATACGCCACAAAAAATACAAATGAGAAAGACGTCTCCTTCATCTTTGTTGGAGAATGGTACACACATATGACAAAGTGTAGCTTCTTCATAATCATCAAAAACAATTCAACACTCCAAACAACTAGCAACAAACCAATAGACATGACATGGGTTGGCTAAGGTTTAAGGTGTAAAATATTTTTGTATTTTTCTGGATTTAAACAAGAGTGAAAAGATTGGCTCGAAGGGTGTAACTAAGGGTATCTAGTGCTAAAAATGAGCACAAACAAATGGGTCCAGATAAGGTGGTTAACTAACCGATGTAGTTAGCAAAAAACATTTGATGTAAAATGGAAGGTCATTTGGGTTAAATCCTACGATGCCTCTTATCATTTGAACGTATTTTTATTACTCGAAAGTGATTTTAACCGTAATGCATAACAAGTACAAGTTCTAGAATCGACATAATCACCGGCACACTCATAGCCAATATAAAACAAAAAATGTGTTTTATACAAAAAGAAACCTCACAATTTAGTGGAAAAAGGCTATAATTCGTGCTAGAAAATGCTATCAAATCCAAAATGAATTACTTCCGTAATTTGGTTCAAATCAAAAATTTTCAAAAACCTCATTTTACCATTGAAATACCCAAGTTGTTCTTTTAATATATCTTAATAACGTGTGAAAACAACTAGACAACCAAGGGCGATCTTCTACTAATTACTTAAACCCAAAAACTTTACCTAAAAATCAAAAATAAGATTAAAAACTAAAAAATTTAAAAATCGTATCATTTTTCCTATTTTCTTCCCTCCCCCCATACTTAATTTTTGCATTGTCCTCAATATAATAAAATGAACTTAAAAGTAAAGAAAATGGGAAAAAGAAATAGTCAAAAAGATACCACGGGATAGAATATGCAATATGCATATTGGGTCATAAGCAAGCATGTGAGTTATCCAAGTTGGATCGATGTACTCTAACCAAACTAACTTATATAGCTTGTAAGGGTTTAATAACCTCGGATAAATCCTAAGTTACTAACAATGAAACACCGAACAAACTCTATTAAGTATGCGAATTTACTTAACAAAGCTAAGAAGAATTAACTTTAACTTTAACGATTTTATTAATACTTAGAACACTTTATTATCTGATTCTTTAACAACTCTAAAACTCTAATATCGTACTCTCTAAAACTCTAAAAATGCATATCTCTAATGCCAACCTAGGGGTCCTTTTATAGGCTTAAGGATAACCTAGTCGGTTTACAATTACAAACCTTGTCGTCAAGTAATACTATACTAATCTTAGAACATTCTAGAATTACAAGATAATCCTTAACGATTTTGCATATCGTCCTTTAAGCATGCGGTACTTTGATGAATCGGCGATGCTTTGACTTTCTTCTTTAGCGATACTTTGACTTGATGCTTTAACTCTTGACACTTTGACTTTATATATCCCAACAATCCTCCCCAACTTGAATTCTACTTGCTTGATTTCAAGTTCCTTTATATATTGACTTTAACATCTTTGTCTTCAAGGATTGTATCTTTATCTTGATTTTGTCTTTGTAATTTACGTGCTTGTATAATCATCATCAAAGTAGTCTTTATCGATAATTCTTTTCGACAACTATCGAAGCTCCATCTTTTCGACAACATATGACAATTTGTACATCGGATCATTTAAGTTTCATCTATTCTCATCACTTCCGGATGTGTAAACTTACGTGAGAGGTGAATCATTGAAATTTTAATGGTTTTGATGTCTCTTTACCAAAGCCATTAACTCGGAGTAGCCAAATGTTTAGGTGTGTAAGACCATGGTACATTGATAACCATATGATTTTAGCAAATCATCGACTATCAACATTTGATTTGTCTTTACCAAAAGTTGTACCCTTTTGGACTAGTTAGTTCTTGCAACCATGGTGAACTAATTACCATATAAATGGTTTTCCACGACCTTTACCACAAACCATTTTTCTTGTGGGCTAGCCAACTCTTTACATTCTTGATATGGTGAGTTGATTACCATACAACTTATTAGCAAGTTGTCAACTATATAACGGTTTGAGATATCTTTACGAGCCGTTTGCTCATGGATTAGCCAATCCTTTTGATAAACATGGTGGATTGATAACCTATTGTTATAACCATCTCAAAACCATTTATTGCTTTTAACTTTTGTTTCAAAATATTCTTTACTTAACAAAGTTTTCTTTCAAAAACATTCTTGGTTTATCTTTAAGCGATACTTTGATTAAAATCTTGTTTGTTCGATACTTTGAATAAAGTACTTATTTTTCAAAAATTTATACAATTATAAATCATACCGTATTTATGCTTCATCATCGACCATAGTTGTCCATCGATATATAATTCAATCACCATCGAAATTGTTTCATTCTCTTCCTCAACTTCCATTCCATGATCCAACATTCTTCTCATGAGATCACTTGTCAAAGGATATCTTCTTTCGGCTAGCATGTGGATCATAGTTCCATCTTCAATTCTAAAGCATGAACTCACGATTCTTCAAAGAATCTCCGACTTGTAATCTCCCGTTTTCTTGATTTTGCGAGTTCATCATTGCTTGTTTCCTCGGTTTCAAAAATAGTTGTCGGATCTCCTAGTAATACTAAGCCAACTCCACTTGATGGAATATGTTCAAAGTATTCTTGCACTAGTTGGTATAGTTGAAACAGATCGCTCTATCAATAATATGCGATATATCCATAGTAAATTGAATACTCGAAACTTTCATCCTCCCTATGGAACATCAAATAATCTCCATCTTTTGACTTCTACAACTTCAAAAGTGATTATCTTTGTCTTCTTTCTTGCATCGGCATCTTTGGATTTAGGATTCTCAAAATCAACAACTCTAATGTAATTTCTCGGCTCATCAAGCGTATCGATCTTAACTCAATCTTCTTTGATTTACATTCGACTTGATTGTTGTTTTTTTCTTTTAAGCTTCTTTTAGTATCATCCTTCTTTTGCTTATCATCCTCTTTAAAATCTTTAATACTATCAACTTGTTTTGATATAAGCTTCTCTTACCAAATCATACAAGCTGTTTCATCTCAAAATAATTAAACACGTAATCCATATACCCTTGACTTTTCAAATAAGCCATCATAGCATTTCTTTCTTTAGCTTTACTTATTGGTCTTCTAGGTATAACAACTTGAGTTCCTTCTTGGTACAACAACTTGACATCAAACTTAGCTTGTAATTCCTAGCGACTTCTTCATTCTTGGCTACTGAATTGCTCTTATCTCTGCTAAAGTTAGCTTCTTTTCTTCTTTGTTTCCACAGGTTTACCTTTACCTTTATCTTTTGGATCTAAAACTGGTTGAGAAGCTTGTGGTTGTTCTTGACAACTCACGGAATGCTAACACCTCTTGGTCTTGATAAGTCGTGCAATATCTCACTATAGTTTCATCATCACTTGCGGTGTGCACTACTTTTGGTGTAACAACTTCCTCTTCTTGTAGAATTGTTGAAGGACCACTTCTTCATCAAAATTCAAAGTTCTTGGTGTAATCGGTTCTTGTCTATGAGTTTCTTGAAAACCGATACTTTGATCGTGACACCTTGATCATCGATACTTTGAACACCGGTTCTTTGTAATTACATCTTTCGGGCTCGTACTTTCAATATTGACTTGTGCTTGATGCTTTGAACTCCTTTTCTTCATAAAATTCAGCATCTTCTTTCAAATTCTCTTGCTCTAAATTCCTCCCAATTGGACGAAAGATTGCTTGGAACCTTTTGCTGTAGAAGCCTTCTTAAAATGCTTTCTTTTCTTCTTTTCGACCTTGACCCATAATCGGTGATGTTTTACTAAAGGCAGACGGACTTCTTAAGTCTTCTAAACTTGATCTTCAAGCTGTGCTATCATGTGCGGCTTGAGCCTCGATTGTTTTCTTCAATCGACTAGCTCCTTTGTCGAATATAATTATCGATACTAATCCTTGGGGGTATAGTAGCTGCATCTCCTCGAGAGGATGATGAGGAATAGGGATATCGGTTACGACTCAATAGGTGGAGTATCATGATGAGATGAGGTAGGAGAAAGCTGCGGTACCTTCGTTGACATCGGTACCTTGAGAAGCGGTTCCTTGAGATGCGAGCCTTGAGACGGTTTGAACAATTTCCATCATTGATGTACCTTTCGATCACTCTTCCTAGCCATGAGTTGAGACCACAACGTCTTGAGATGCGACCTTGAGAGATGTGATAGCATTTAGCAGTTGAATCCCACTAACCGCCAAATTCTCTAGATGCATCTCATCTCTAATTGCTTGAACAATTTCCATCATTGATGTAGTCAATGGAGTGTTCCTTCCAGTAAACAAATCACTCTTCCTAGCCATGAAGGTGAAAATCTTGGCCGGTTGTACCACAACTGGTAATAGACTCGAAGGCTTTGGTACATCTTGAAGTTGTTTATTCAAGAAAACTTGAATAAATCTAGGATACATCAACCAGCGTGATCCATGAGAGATGTGAGATAGCATACCATCTATAATTAGCCGTGAAAAATTGAAGATACGATTTGTAGCCAATCCCACGGTCACGGATGCTATATTAGAACCAAATTGCTCCCATGAAGTACTCTTTGGCGATACAATGAAGTAGGACATGAACCAAGTACTTCCAATGCGGACTAAATAAGGGCTTCTTGAATGTCGTTTACATTAAAGACCCTTCATATCCAATATCACTCAAAGTATCCCAAAGAAGTTGTTTATCAAATCGAATAGCTCCTTCGCATCATCAAATAATAAATCTTCACGAATTGATGCTTCACTAACTTCACAATCCTTCCAACAACTTTAGCTTGTATATAGGAATCATCATTCTCCATGTGAGTCCTAGCGATTGCCCAAAATGTTGAATCCATGGCTCAATGATATCGGTTCAACCAAAAGTGCATAACTAATTGGAGACCCGTGAGAAAATCAATGATGTCATGGAATGCGACATTAGCTTCAGTTTTATCCAAATTCGCCACCATGTTGTGTTTAGAAACGGTGTTTCGGTTCGCCATTGATGGTTGTAAAAGTGATTGATTTGATGAATAAGTAATTGTGAGAGAGAGAAATATGGAAAAGATTGATAAGAATAAAGATGAGAGGGAAAATCGGAAAGTAGTTATTTATAGGTAGGATTTGAAAAATCACAGCCCATAATAACAAAGTTACCGTTATTTGATTTTTACCCCTCTTTTTGACCGTTGGAACAGTACGTTGATAAGACAAGCAGTGCTTTCCACGTGCGCAGTACTTTCAGTGCAGTACTTTCATATGACAAAACAGCAGTACTTTTCCATCCTCTTCTCTATAATGACAAAAACTCCAAATAGGCATTGTATTGCCTCCCCTTAAGCAAAGCATAGGACTGTCTAACTAACTAATCAGTCCTCCCCTTAAATGTAGCTTAGTAATTAATCATTCCAATGCTTACCACCAAGTGATTAAATCGTGAAACATCAAATCCTTTGGTGAGTAAATCAGCTACATTATCATCTGTGTGAACCTTGACAACATTAATGAGTCTATGCTCATAACAATCTCTGATGAAGTGATGCCTAATCTGAATGTGCTTGGTCTTGGAGTGATAAACATGATTCTTCACAATGCAAATTGTACTCTCATTATCAATGTTGATAGGAGTGTTCTTGAAGTTGAACCCATAATCCAAGAGTTGATTACGCATCCACAAAACTTGTCCACAACGACTTGCGGCGACCATATATTACGCTTGATGGATGATGTTCTTTGCAATAGTTTGCTTCTTACATTGCCATGAGACTAATCTTCTTCCAAGATATTGGCATCCTCCGGTGGTTGATCTTCTATCATAGTTGTCACTGCATAATCACTATCGAAAAAGCTTCCAAGTGAAAAGGTGAATCCTTTGGATACCACAACCCCAACTTAGGTTGTTGTTTCAAATAACTAAAATTCTCTTCTTGCATTCATATGAGAAACCTTAGGTGAGACTTGATATCTTGCACATAAACAAACAACAAACATGATATCGGGCCTAGATGCGATTAAGTACATAAGACGACCAATCATAGATCATGCAACTTGACTTCAACAGGTTGACCATCTTCATCCTTGCCCAATGAGTTGATAGACTTGATAGGTGTAGTGGTGGCTTCATAGCATCAAAATTGAACTTCTTAAGAATGTCGAGACATACTTATCTTGACTTATGAAAATTCCCTCCTTTGTTGTTTAACTTGTAGCCCCAAAAGAAAGTCAATTCACCCATTGAACTCATTTGAAATTCATGTTGCATCATTGCTCAAACTCCTTCACCATGGACTGTTTTGTAGCTCAAAGATGATATCATCTACATAAACTTGAACTAGCATGATATCCTTCTTGTCTCTCTTGATAAACAAAGTCTTGTCAATGGCTCCCTCACGTAACCATGTTGCAATAAGAAAGTAGAGAGCCTTTCATACCAAGCTCTAGGTGCTTGATGAAGGCCATAAAGAGCTTTAACAACTTTGTAGACTTTGTTTGGATGTGTAGGATCTTCAAAACCAGGAGGCTGTTTGACATAGACCTCCTCTGTAATAGTGCCATAAAGAAAAGCACTCTTGACATCCATTTGATAAACCTGAAAGCCCATATATGATGCAAAAGCAAGGAATATTCGAATAGCTTCAATCCTTGCTACAGGAGCAAACACTTCATCATAATCTACTCCTTCTTCTTGTCTGTATCCTTGTGCAACTAACCTTGCCTTGTTCTTGATGACATTCCCTCTTTCATCTCTCTTGACTCTGAAAACCCATCTTGTACCAATAACTTTCTTGCCATCTGGTAGATCACATAATACCCAAACTTCTTGAAGTTTGAATTGAAGAAGTTCTTCTTGCATAGCTTCAACCCAACTTTCTTTAGTTAATGCTTGAGCTATATTCTTGGGTTCTTCTTGAGAGATAAAACAAGTAAACAGGCATGTTTGATGATCCTTATGATTCGACTGTTTTGTTTGTACACAAAGCTAAGTAAAGCATTGTGTGGTTTAGAAAAACCTTTAGCTTTGGTTACGGTAAGCACTCGAATTAGAGGGTCCAATGATTTGATCGATGGGATGATTCTTATGAATTCTTAAGATAGGAGTCATGGAACTTCAAAATTATCACCCAAATTTGTGAAATCGGCATCTTCATTGGAATCGAGAAAATACCTTCATCTTCAAATTCATCATCGGTATCTTCTAAGCCGGGCATGGTAGGATCATCCAAATCATCCAAAGTCTTGTCAACAGGTGCGGCGATGCTTTGATCCAAAATCTTGTGATCAAAATCTTGTGAGAGAAATTGCGTAGACTTACCTTTTCTTTGCTTCCTCATAAGCTCTTCTTTGATCATCATCATAAGATTGTGCTACTACATCTTGAAAAAGCATCCTATTAAGCTCATCTTGAATAGCTTGATCTTGATTGAACAATGTAGATTTTGGTTCATCGGTACCTTTCTCCTTCTCAGCGATTATAGGTTCTTCATCGGGAACAACATCGGGTCTAATGTTGACTCCATGAACAATGTCTTGTAAATCATCTTCCTTGTGATCTACTTGATTTTCTTCTCTAACGGTACATAATTCATAGAAGGAGTCAAAACCTCAAGATCAAACATCCAATCGGGACCTTTACCCTTCGATTTTCTTGATCTTCTAAAATTCAACATGAAGACAATCTTGAACCTTCTTGGTGACTCTATTGTACACTCTAAATCCTTTGTTTGTTGGTGCGGTATCCCAATAAATATCCTTCTTGACTTGCCATCAAATTTTCCCAGTTATCAATTGTATTGAGAATAGTTAGAGGGCATCAAAAGGCTTCATAAATCGAATGTTGGGTTTGTTTCCCATCGACAACTCATAAGGTGTCTTCATCGAGGTTTAGTGGTGATACTCTATTCAACACATAGCAAGCGGCACTTACGACTTGACCCAAATTGAATAGGTAATAAAGAATCGCAAGCATTGTTACATTTGCTTCAATCAAAGTTACATTCTTTCTCTCGCAACACCATTACTGCTGTGGAGTTCTAGCAATACTAAACTCCTCTTGATCCCTTTCTTAGCACAAAATTCATCCATAAGCTTGTTCTTGAATTCGGTTCCATTGTCACATCTAATACCTCTTACTTTGAGTCTCAATTGATTTTCAAGGGCTATTATGAGATCATGAATAGCATCAAACGTTTCATCTTTAAAACCCAAGAAAATACCCAACTAAATCTCTGCAATCATCATGTCACAACGAGACAATACTTCTTCTTGTTTAGACTTGCAATGAAACAGGTCCAAACAAATCCATGTGCGGCGACTCAAAGGTTCTCTAATATTTCTTTCCTCAAGCTTCTTGCATGAAGCTTTGTGTTGTTTACCCTTCTTGCATGCCAAACATGAGTGATCATTCTGTATGTTTTGGAAGGTAAACCTCTAACTAAATTTCCTTTGACCAATTTGTTGATATTCTTGAAATTTACATGGCCTAATCTTCTATGCCACGATGTGCTTCTTCAAGTGTTGCCTTTGCTACTAAACAAGTTGCTCTTCGGAAGAGTGAAGACTCTTCATATCCGGTTATACACATCATTAGTTCTTGGTACTCTCGGTACTACCAAGTTATCATCAACAAGCTTGAATTCGGGAAAGAATGAGACATTACGTGTCGATGAATAACACGGGTGCTTCTTGTCACGGATCGAGAGGCGACAAAGGTTGAATTTGAGCTCCTTCACATATCTAACATTCTCAAAATCTATGCTTCACCTTTGATAGTTCCTTTGCGATTATTCTTCCTCCACTAGCATCATTCCCAAATGCAACTCTTCCTCCACAATAGGATCTAAAATCGTGAGAATCTCTTTGTCTCTGTCATGCTTCGAGCAACCACTATCCACAATTAGATGATCTTTAAGCTCCTCTTACGGGTTGCCTGTACAAAGATAAAGAGTTAGTTAATTTTAGGAACCCAAGCCATTCTTGACTTGTGTTCCCCTTGTGGAGTTACATACTTAAATTCTTTAAGTATGTAATTCCCACTATCTTTAAGCACATGATCAATTATCTTTGGTTGTTCAAAAACTTGTGTTGGTTTTCAATAAAATCTCTTTTTCATCCAAGTTTTCTTTATTATTTTCAACAAAATCTCTGTTTCACTCACACTTCTTTGAAAGTCTTGTTTGTTCCCCATCGATTACTTTCCTTCTTAACCCATTTGGTTTTAACCACGGTGTAGAGTCCCTTGATCTAGCTACTTTCTTTGAGTTGTAACGCCTTCTAGATTGATAGTAATTAGATCTCCTAGGGTTCCTATTCCAAAAGTGTTTGGTGGCCAGGCGATACTTTGAGAAGGTCTTGGTTTTGGCTTAAATACCTTGAAAAGTGTTTGAAAATCTTGGGGTTTTGAAAAGGTCTTCTCGGTGAGGGTACCTATAGTCTTGTGAGAAGTTGCTATGGTTAACCCTATGTGAATGATTCGGTGGTTTATTCTCCTAGGTTTTGGTTGGCGATCGGTCTTTGGGAATTTGCTTAAGTAGTCGAGTGAAAGTCACGGTCCTTGATCGGATGATCGAACTATAACAAACAAAACACAATTTTGACCCATACTCCCAAAATTTCTTCCTTTAGGTCTATGATTAAAAGTATCCTGTCTTTTGGTGAATGATGAAAACTGTTTTGACCAAAATTATCCCAAAAGGTTTAGCGATATTTTGAAAAGGTTTTCTTAAAGTGCTGGCGATCGTGCATGATACTTTGAGTTGAAGGTCTTGCTTGACTCTTAACATCATCAACCTTAGGTTTTCAACTGTTTCTTTTGGGGTTTCAAACTAGATTTACACATAAGCTTCTTCCTAAACTCTAGGTTGTCTACTCCAAAGCGAGAAACATCGCCCTAAGTGGTTGAAAACTACCGATGGGATGAGGGCGCATGATAACCATTGTCTTTCTTAAACTCGGAGGTGTTTGACTAATTGATTCCTCATCACTAGATGTGTTATCTACATAATTAATGAGTTCATCATCACTAGTTGTTATATCCTCAAAATCAAGTTGGTTCTCATCACTAGGTGGGTTTTCCTCTATGCTACTAAAGTCCATACCAAATCCTAGTCCGGTTCTAATGTAAGCTCTTCTCTGTTTTCAACATAACTAACATGAGAAAGACCAGTTGTCCCCAAGCGACAAATTTTTCTAGCAATTCATCCCTCTCCTTAGTCGACTTTTCAATCTCGAAATCTTACATCCTAACTTCCATTCACTTAATTTTAGCGATAATCCATTGTTCATACTTTTACGCCCAAGCCATTTCATTATTTTCATGTGTTATTATTTTGGCTTCCATAGACTCTAAAGTGATTTGGTAACCAACTACCTCGACCTAGCCCTACTATAGTTATCTCTTTCGGTTACATAATCATTAAGCACTTTTGATAAAAATTATGACACTTAGAGCATACCTCGAGAGATAGGGGTAAACTTGATGAAGTAGCTACCATAGCAAGCGAGCAGGTTCATCTTCATCTCCATGCTCCAATCAAAACTTCCTAGACCATCTCGGATTCCAAAGCGGCATGTCGGGTTCCTCATCAAAAGTTGTGCTCCAATCAAACTCTTCCATTGATTCTTCTACTGCTACCATACAATAGGTTCTTGGTTCATCATCAAACTCGATACTCAGGTCAACCTCGATAGATTCTCTTGAGCAACCAAAGCTTTTGTTTGATAATAGGAATTTCCTTTAGTTCAAGCTTAGGTTTCTCGGTCATCTGTTTGCACGATATTTAGCAAACTTGCATTCCTTTGCAAAGTGTCCGATCTTTTGACAGTTAAAGCATTCAATCTTGGACTTGTCAAAAGTGATACCTGTTTTGGTTTGAAGTCGATGCCTCTTCTGTTTTCTTCATGAACTTCTTGATCCTTGCGGTGATCATAGCAACTTGCCACCTTATATCAATTTCTTCAAGAGCATCCTCTTCAATTTGTGACAAATCCTCTTCATAAGTAACGGTAAAGTGGCTTGATGAGCAAAGAATGAGCATACGACTTCATCGAATGGATAGTGTTTGTTGGTGATGATGTGGGGTTGGTCATGGTTGTGATAGAATGAGCGGGATAACTAACGATGCTTTGAGCAACGATGCTTTGAGTAGGATAAGCGGTACTTTTAGTGGAAATCTTGCCTCTCTTTTCGAACGACACAAAGCGCTATACTGTGAGACTTTGAACTTGTTTGGCCATTCATCTCATGCTCATACACCTTGGATGGTTGTAGAGATCATCAAAGTCCATAGTGTCCAAACCGGGTTGTCCTCGATCATAGTAGCAATCACATGCCATGTCGATGGCAAACTCATTAAGAACTTGATTTGGCATCTTCAGAGATACCTCGCCTTGTATAACTCTAGCATCTTGAGGAGATTTTGGAATCTATCATAGGCGACATCAAGACCTTCTCTTTCACCAACGATGAAAGTTTCAAGCTGTTGCTTCAGCAGTTTACGTGCATCTTCTTGGAAGCATCATTACCTCAAACCTTGTCTTGAGAGCAACCCATAGTTGTTTAGCATCCTTAGCATCATGAAACTTGAGTAGGTGACCATCGGTATAGCGAGACAATAGGATGTTGAGAGCCTTTTCTTGATTTCTTATTGTTCTTTGGTAAGGCGACCTTGGGTGGTTTAGGTTGTCCGAGGAATCTCTCTAGGTTCTGCAACAACTTCATTACCATTGACAATTACATTCCATAGTGCATGGTGCATAATGGCAATGTCTTGCCTCATCTTCATGCTCCATAGATCGTACTCTCCTTCTTGATGATTGGTATTACGGTGAGGTGATGGATGGTGGTGGTGCGACTTGATCGACATCTTTAGGGTTTGTTGTTAACTAGGTTTTAAGGGTTTCTTCTTAGTCGAGTTTCCACACAAGCTCGATACCACTTGTTGGATCGATGTACTCTAACCAAACTAACTTATATAGCTTGTAAGGGTTTAATAACCTCGGATAAATCCTAAGTTACTAACAATGAAACACTTGAACAAACTCTATTAAGTATCGAATTTACTTAACAAAGCTAAGAAGAATTAACTTTAACTTTAACGATTTTATTAATACTTAGAACACCTTGTTATTATCTGATTCTTTAACAACTCTAAAACTCTAATATCGTACTCTCTAAAACTCTAATAATGCATATCTCTAATGCCAACCTAGGGGTCCTTTTATAGGCTTAAGGATAACCTAGTCGGTTTACAATTACAAACCTTGTGCGACAAGTAATACTATACTAATCTTAGAACATTCTAGAATTACAAGATAATCCTTAACGATTTTGCATATCGGTCCTTTAAGCATGCGATACTTTGATGAATCGAGCGATGCTTTGACTTCATTCTTTAGCGATACTTTGACTTGATGCTTTAACTCTTGACACTTTGATCATTCCATTGTGAATCAATCACTACAATTCTTTTGCAATGCATTCCTATATCAATTACCCACTTAATCCTAAAGATTACAACTTAATTCAATTCTATCAAAACCCCAAATTAGTGACCTAATTTGCAATTCGAATCAAATACTCTAATTAAACCCTAATTAAGTTAATTGATTGCAGATGCTTACTTGTTTAGGTGCCATGATGATCTTCCAAAACTCTTACAATCTTCAAACAACTTCTAGTGGTCGAATTTTGTGAAACCCAGATGGAGGATTAGTGTGTGTGTGTGTGTGTTTTTTTCTGGAAAAATGAAATTTTGGTATTTATACTTGCATGCAACCGTTTCAGTCATGGACACAACCATTTCCGTTTGCATTTTTGCAGAATTTTGCCTTTTTCACCTTACTTGGGCATTTTACCTTCCAAGCAACAATCGTTTACTCAAAAATCCGATTAAAGATGCACACAACATTCATCCAACCATTTGGAAATTTCAACATCTAATCTCAAAAACAAAATCATCATACTTATAATCATAACTTAAACTAAAACTCAAAATATATTGATTAAATAACTTCAAACCAAAATAATAAAAGCAATAAAAATCAAATGAAAAACAAAAATCCTAAGTGCATAAAATTAAAAGTTCATCAAAAGAAGAAAATCAAGCAAACAATTGCTTGTTATTTTTGTTGCATTGTTCTTCTCCTTATCACTCCTCAAAATACTGATGCCTTAAGATGTCCTCACTTTGAAGTTTCCCGGTCAATTCACGGTATGTTTCATGAGTTTGAATTTCCTTACAAATCTTCTCCCATCCGGGCATAGTATATCAAATTTGACGTGCCATTCCCCGTCTCCATCCTCTCTTTTGTAAACACTTGACCCCTCGGGTCCCCGTTCCAAAATTTTAAGTTGTACCGGTAGAGATCCTAAGAAATCTGTGAGTTTCTTGTAAAAAAGGATGTTCTTGAATGGATTGTAGAATGCTTCCACCGCGAGTGCACGTTCCATTTCATCTTCAATATCAAAGTATGGTGGAGCTAGCGGTCCATACATAGGGTTTCCATAGACATCACGTCCAACTTCAAAACAAGTTAAGTCATCTTCCCCATCAAAGAGTTCCAAATCTTCCATAAATTCCAACACCTTACCCCTAGTCTTGGGATAATAGGTTTGTTTTGAGATCCCATCATCGATTGTCATCGTACCCCTCCTGATAAGATCGTTGTAAGCTCTTATACTAGGTCTAATATTATATCTAGGAACACATAATAATGAAAGCGGAATATTCAAACATAGAATCAACATTATTATGAACAAGATTTTTCATTATCATAAACTAACTAACTAGCTATAATAAAGATCAAAGACTTGATCTAACACTAACTAACTAAACCCTAGGCGTTTTCCCAAATCCCTACGCCTAGGTTCCCACACACACACACCTTTGGTGTTTACATCTTGTACGTACAATAAAACTAATGACCCTATGTCTCTTTATATACTAGAGACATCTAGGGTTTACAAGAGGAATCATAATACAATTAGGAAACTAAATATTATTTTAAGCATATCTTCTAGAATCTTTCAAATCCTCCATCTTTTTGTAGTTTCCCTTCTTGTCACTTTTAATCCTTCATGTTTCATTCTTCTTGTTTTGTATCATCAAATCTATAATAGACCCAACAATCTTCCCCTATTTGATGATGACAAAACAAACACGATTCTTGTATGAACTTCCCTAGACGAAGTAGCAGAAGTTGAGATAATTAAATCTCACCATGAATGAAACAATCTTGTCTTCCATGCTTCCCCTTGACTTGAACATGTCACTTAAACATCTCTTCCCCTTTTTGTTATCAACAAATAGGGAACGTATGCAAATAATGATCATAACCACCACGAACCAATATCATACTTCCAATCTAAGACTTCCAATGCTTCAAATCGCCCACCATTACGCACCATAGGAAAAATGGATCCAAAACAGTAGAAAACTCCAATTAGCAGTAATAATAATGATCAACAATAGTAAAAATCAAACACTTCCCCTTGAGTGATGCATGTAGATAGTTAAACATTTAACAATAAGCTTCCCCTAAAATCCATATGTTAACCATCTTCTTGATTCTTCAAAATCTGTAGGCTTTATTTAATGATTACTTGTGAAGAAAACCAAGTATAACGAATTTAATGAAGAAGTAAAATTTCCCAAACTTGTGTCTTAAATCTTGTACTATCCACGGAACTCCATACTTATACGAATAACCAAATATAAGTAGACCGCAATCCCTTGACAAAATCCTCAACTAATATGAGACACTGAGCACTACAATGTAACTCCTTTAAGTGATAGCCAATGTGTGCATAGAGCATCATAAGAAAAATCACACATTGCTAGATTCATCAAGCTATATGATAAGAACACAAACCTGTGAACCTCAACTACAACATTAAATAAATGATATTCAACCTTCTTCGTAATCAATTAATCCATAAGAATCAAATACGAGCCTTTTTGAATCCTTTTAAGAACAAATCACCAAACTCCTTGTGTGTGTGAACAATAACCTGTATGTGTGTCGTCCAAAAACAATAACAATAATTATGCTCGACTTCCCCTTAATTCCAAATCTCCTCGTAATAAACCATTATACTGCCAAATAAAATTCTCCATGTAAAAACCTTGAGCAGTACTTTGTAAGAACAATACTTTGAATGAATACGAGAAGCGAAGACTTTGAATGAGACTTACAGCAGCAGTTCTTTGAAAATATACGGTCAATGCTTTAAAACTCCAAGCGATGCTGCGTCCAATGAGCAAGACTTTAATTCAATAGCAAGACTTTCATCCTAATGAGCGAGACTTTCGTGTCCAAGAGCAAGATTTTCGAACTCGTGAGCGAGACTTTGTAAAACCCTAATAAAGATGCTTTGCGTGTTCAAAAGTACTTTCACAAAGACCAACTCGACGAAGATATATCTTTCACATAAAAGCTCGGATCGAAGATCCCTTGGTGGAAAGTTAGATTGATATATATAGAACATCCACCCAAAATTTCGTTCACGATCCAACGGTTACGAAAAAGTTATGATCGTTTCAAAACAATCCTGCGAAGCCTTACGGAATTTTACGCAATGACTTGACACCCTATAACTTTCTGAAAGCTCCAATTCACGATCCCTTCAAAGGTGAAACTTTAGATGGGTATCTTGAGATGCACCGGCAAAAATTTTAGCTCGATCCAATGGTTCAATAAAAGTTATGGCCTCTTGAAAGCAGTCTTTGTATAATACGAAAATTTCGGACTCGAATTTTTCTTCGTTTCTCTTGAAAACCTTGTAGATCCTAGATATCACGAGCCCAGTGCTCGATACCACATGATAAGATCGTTGTAAGCTCTTAGACAAGGTCTAATATTATATCTAGGAACACATAATAATGAAAGCGGAATATTCAAACATAGAATCAACATTATTATGAACAAGGTTTTTCATTATCATAAACTAACTAACTAACTATAATAAAGATCAAAGACTTGATCTAACACTAACTAACTAAACCCTAGGCGTTTTCCCAAATCCCTACGCCTAGGTTCCCACACACACACACCTTTGGTGTTTACATCTTGTACGTACAATAAAACTAATGACCCTATGTCTCTTTATATACTAGAGACATCTAGGGTTTACAAGAGGAATCATAATACAATTAGAAAACTAAATATTCTTTTAAGCATATCTTCTAGAATCTTCCAAATCCTCCATCTTTTTGTAGTTTCCCTTCTTGTCACTTTTAGTCCTTCATGTTTTATTCTTTTTGTTTTGTATCATCAAATCTATAATAGACCCAACACCTCCCCATATCAATAATTGCACCACATGTGTGTAGTAAAGGTCTTCCAAGTAGAAGAGGTAGACTCTTATCAACCGGTATGTCTAAAACTAGAAAATCGGCCAAGTAAGGTTGATAGCCAATTTGCACTCCTAAATTTTTCACCTCCCCCATCGCCTTTACTTGGGAATTGTCCGCCATGGTTAGTTTGGAGTGATTTGGTTGTGGTTTACTTAGGCCCAACGTCTTGAATAGTAGATAACGCATAACGTTGACGCTTGAACCCGTATCCGCCAAAGCATACACAGGAGTAGTCCCGTTAACTTTAATAGGCAAAATGAAGTTACCCGGGTCACTCTCCTTACGTGGCATACCCCTAAACAAGATCCTATCTCTATCCTCTTCCGATAGATCCTTATCCTCCAACCTTGCTCTTGCTAACATAACCACGTCTAGCTTCTTGCGGTATAGAACATAATCTTGTAACACTTCAATTACTGGCTTTTTCTCATTGAGTTCGAGAAATTTTTCTTCAAGGTTTGCTAAGATAGCTTCTTTTTGTTCTTGGGTTAAAGGTTTAAAGGTGTTTGGTAAATTGGGTGGTGAAGGTGTGTAATCATGGGTCTTGTTGGTGGATGTGGTAGGAGTTAATTTATTTGATGAGGTTTTCTTTCTACTAGCCTTCCCCATCTTTACAATTTCCACATTCTCCTTCTCCATGTTAGCACATAACTCCACAAGCATTTCATTCACTCCCTTTTCCTCTTCCAAGTCGGTAATGTTGATTCTCATCTCCCCTAAAGCAAAATCCACTTGACATTTGGTAGTCACAAGAAAATCTCGCCCAAAGCATACGTCGGGCTCATCCGTGCTTCCTTCTTCCAAGACAACAAAATCCGCCTCGAAAATATAACCATGAATATTAATCCAAAGATTCTTAACCATTTTTCTCCCATAGGCTTCATAATCCAAACGAACGTGGCCAATTTGATCAAGAACTTTTTTCACAATATAGTTTTCACCATAGGCCATGTTTAATTGAGCGTCCCTAGCACTCACCCCTTCGACACTACAAGGTGTACCGAACCTCATAAGTGGTTAATCATACTCCGTTAATGGTGCTTGCGTGAATACCACAACTCTACTCTTCTTAGGCACTTGAACTTTTTTCTCTCCCATTTCTTCCACACATTCCGTATCAATAGCCAAATCCTTCTTACTTTCTTCTAAAATATTCCCAATCTTCTCCAACGAGTTTCCGGTGTCCTTAAACATCTCATCCAAGTTACGTAGGTACTCAGAAATTCTGCTTAAACTATCCATAATAAACTATCTAACAAAACAAAACAAAACCAAAGACAAACATCCAAATCATTAGCGTTAGAGTTAGTAAAAACCAAAACAAACTACAGAAACATATTCTAAACAAGTAAAGACACTTATTAAAACTTAAAACACAAGCTAAAACTCAAAATAGAAAAAATAGAAATTTTTTTACCGAGAGCCCCAACCGTTTCGGTTGGCCCTCCAACCGATTCGGTTAGTGGTAAGCTTCGAGATAAAAAATGTCCAACCGATCCGGTTGCGGGTTGCAACCGAACGGTTGGAACGATTTTCCAATTTTTTTAATTTTTTTATTATTTTTTTTATATAAAAACTATAATTAATTAAACCTGTTAATTATAAATTAATTAAAGACCATTAATTATACTTAAACTCTAAATAAATGTGTCTACTCATTAACCTTATTAATTAAAAATATTAATTATACTAATTAACCAAAAACTACATTAACTAGATGAACTTAACTAATCATAAAAACTACTAAACTCATAAAACTGAAAATTAAGTAAATTAATTACTGTAATAAAGACAAGATTAATTAAAAAGTTAAATAAAACTAAAAATGACTTAATATCAAAAATCTCAAAATTACTAAAACAAACAAAACAATCTATAAGACAATCTATAAAAATCAGAAATGACAAGAAATAAATTATAAACTATAACACAAAACAATAGAAAAACTAAAAACAAGAAAATCAAAGATAAAAAGTTTTTCGAGAGCACCAACCATTTCGTTGCTCATGACCGATTCGATTCTTCATGCAAAACCGATTCTGATTGGTCTCTAAAACTCTTTTTTTTTTTTTTTTTTTTAATACTCAATATGAAATCTAATTTTAATATTACCAATTTTATAGAAACGAAACTAAATAAAAACTACTCAAATCCCTAAGAACGCCAAAACTTGATGTGCTTTGTGCAAGTTTTAAAATTTATAAACACGAATTATCCGGCTATTACTATAAACACATACGAGCAAGTATACTCGTTCGCGATAGCAAAGGTGGGTAAGTCGAGATCGTCCCAAGAGATTTGCTTTTGAATTAGTTTTAAAAGATTGGTAACAAGAAAGCTTTGTCAAGGCTCTCTCAAAAGATTATGGTTTTAGTGAAACTCAATATTAAGAAACATATACTTGTGTGTGGTCTATAGGCAATCATAGTAAGTGTTCATGAAGGCTTGGTGTAAACTCTTGATGTGAAGCACAAATCATAAGCAAATGATTTCCAACCCATGGTTTATGTTTTGTAAAATCATTTTAAGAACAATAACATGTAGGTAATCCTTTTGGTCCTTATCCTAATGATTATCCTTTAGAAAATCCATTTGTTTGTAAAATGTTCTTAGTAAACTCGTTCCTACGAATCTTTCGACCTTTCGTGATGAAAAAGGTTTCTAGTCTTGTTTCAATAAGTAAACATAGCGGGTGTCAATCACCATATACCCATACTAGTTTGTCACTTAATTTTTAGAATAAAACACAAGAGAAATCCTTTCGGTCCTTTTTCTTAAAACATGTTTTACCGACAAATCAAACAAGACTAGTAGTTTTCCAAGAAACTCATTTAAACAAGATCATAAACATGCATCACATATAAGAACACTAGTATGATTTCTTACATCCTCACACACAAGTATATTCGAGAATTACTCCATGAAAATCATAACAAAACACAAGTAGTAACAAGGTAATTCAAATAATTCAAGAGAATAGAAATTCATAACAAGTTCCATAGAATACCTAAGATCTTGGATTAAAAGAATTAGAAATTTCGGATTATAGCAACCACACGCCTCCAATCGTCTAGCTTAACCGTATAACTCCGAATGATCAAACAATGGATGATAATTCGTCTCTCCAACCTCCTGGACGTTTTACAACAGTAACAAGACTTTTGGGATGAATAATAAGAGTTGGTAATAGCTTTGGTGTAAACTATTACACTTTGGGTTGTGTCACACCTAGACTACTAAGTCTAGGTTCATTATATAGCTAGAGAACCTTAACTATCTGTCTAAAAACATCCTCTACAAGTTAATAACAGGAAATGATCGGCCTCCAATGATTATGGGGAGTTTAGGCAACATTAAATAACAAAAGTTGTAACTCTAGTTCAGGCAACCAGATCGGTTGAAGGACAACCGGATCGATTGCGTATTGTTTACTCGCCCAACCGGATCGGTTGCGGGCTCCAACCGAACGGTTAGGCGCCTTTTGTTCCCCTAAACTGGACTTTTGTTGACTTTTCTTGATTTGCGCCTTTTTCTTTGTTTTCGCTGATGATTTCCAAGACGAAACTTGATCTTTACTTATTGTAGATACTTAGAAATCATTGCGCTTCCTAATCATTGAGTCCAAGAGCTTCCTTACTTGATTTCCTTCATCGGGAATTCTCCAAATGTGCATGAAATCTTCATTTCTTCATCTTTTGCGATACCTGGCTACATTCACATACAAATACGCATATTTTGCACTTTTGCAATAGTTATGAGTAAATACATCCGATTATCATACACAAAACCAACAATAACGCTAATAAAAACATGTTCATTTTGAGCGTTATCATTCACGAACAATTGAATAACAATTAGAAGAGAACTTAACCGGATGAGAATCAATAGCAGGCCCATACAAAGCTTGATTCACACGAAAACAAAGCGAACCATCTTGAGAAATAAAACGCCATACCCATTTAAGAAGGAGAGCACGGTTAAGAGCATGAAAACTCGACACGCCTAAACCACAATTATTCTTGGAAGCTAAAATTTTGTCCCACGCAGCCCACGTGATTTTCCTTTCCGAAGAATAAAAACCGTAAAAATTACTACGAATCGACTCCATATTTTTCAAGATTCCTTTAGGAAGCTTAAAGATGGACATATTATATAGCGGAGAGGCGCCAAGAACCGATTTCAATAGAGTCAATCTACCACCAAATGAAAGGGTTTTTACTTTCCAGTTAGACAACTGTGATCTTAGTTTAAGCATCATATCCTCCCAAGCTTGATGCCGAGACATACACTTTCCCACCGTCACTCCTAAATATCGAAACTGATTAGGTATGACACCACAACCTAAAGAAGACGCCGCCTGCATCACAATATAACGCGGAATTCCGACTCCCAACACTTGACTCTTATGAATGTTAATTTTCAAGCCTGAAGCAAGAAAAAAACATTGAATAATATTAATGATACCTTTCAAATTTGCATCACACCATTCCCCAATAAACATAGCATTGTCTGCATAAAAGAGATGAGATATAGATATTGACCCATTTAAATGGACCCCTTTAAACACACCTTTATCTACTGCTCGAGAGAACGACAGATTAAGTGGTTCCATAATGAGAATGAATAAGAAAAGGGAAAGAGGGTCGCCTTGCTTAAGCCCACAATGGAAGGAAAATTTGTTTGATGGGCTACCATTAACCAAAACCGAAGCCCTTGCGGAGCTAAAAGTACCACGGATCAAATTACACAAAGTTTGACCAAACACGAAAGCCTCGAGAACATTTGTTGGGAATAATACTAACAGTTGCCACTGATAGTCTTGTGGTTAACACTGCTAAAGATTACACTAGCATTGGAAACTCATTACCACTGCTAATACAAATATTACCACTGCTATTAGGATAATTGTTATGTATCCGTGTATTGATAAGTATAGAAAAGATCTTATGTATATTCTATATTGTTAGGTTTATAGTTATCTTGTAAAGGACTCCTTGTGCTATAAAAGGAGATCCTAGGTCATTGTTTAGAAAAAGAATTACATACGTATTATTCATATTAGCTTCAAGGTGTAACCCTAGTGATAAGCAAGATCACTCGTATTATTTCTTAATAATATTGGAGCTTTGTGTTTATTGTCATTACTTACATTACATCATATAATCTGTCTTCTAAGTATTACTAAGTATATTCCGCGTGCTTATTAATATAACTCAAAATATCACTAACAAAAGGTGTGTGTTTAGATCCATCAAGTGGTATCAGAGTGAAGGTTATGATAATTTGATTTAGAATATCCAAGGAATAAGCTTAACCTACTCACTGAATTCAATGGAGATGGAAAACAACCAGTCCAACTCTTCTACTCCAAGACTTCCTAAGCTCAAATTTAATGAGTTTGAGATGTGGAGGATAATGATTGAGCAATATTTTCTCATTCAAGACTATGCTCTATGGGAGATCATCTTAACTCGGTGATTCTTTCAAGCTCATGATTTAAGACTCGTAACATTGGTGACACGATGTTGTGACAGTTTATGTGCTGAGACTAATCTTGAAAAAGCATTGAAGAAGAATGATCTAAAGGCTAGAAGCTTGTTGTTGATGACTCTTCCTAGAGACCGGATCATAGCATTCAAAGAAGTTCAAGACCTGTAAAGAACTTTTGAAGAGATTTGCTCGGTGTTTGGTGGTAATGATGCTACAAAGAAGACACAAAAGACATTGTTGAAGCAAAGTTATGAAAACTTCTCCGCTTCAAGCAATGACTCACTGATAACATCTTCACCAAACTTGAAGATTGTTACACAACCGATCGTGTTTGGCATTGAGGAAGAAAAGGAAGACCTCAATTTGAATTTTCTAAGAAGTTTGCCTTGAGTTTCATACTAATGTTACAGTCTAGGAAAATAAACCAGATATTGAAACTATGAAGCTCAATGATCTTTACAACAACTTCAAACTTATTGAACAAAGATTGAAGAAGGCTGGGAAACTTGGTACAAGCTCAAGTAGATTAGCTTTGATGTCAACCTCTGTTGACAGTGATGATTATGAAGATGACTGTGAAGATGATATTGCCACTGCTGGTTCTACAGTTTCCACTGGTAATGTAAGCATTACCACTGCAGGTTTAAAGAAGAAGATTGCTAGTATTGGAGATCCTACCTTTTATGCTTTTATCTCCACTCAAGTTAATGGCTCAATTTTAACTCATGAACACATAGAGCAAATTGATGAAGATGACTTGGAGGAGATGGATATAAAATGGCAAATAGCTCTACTTAGCATGAGGGCTAGGAAATTCTACAAGAAGACTGGCAAGCCAATTCACATCAATGGTGGTGAAACTGCAGGGTTTGACAAAAAGAAATTAGAGTGTTTCAATTGTCACAAGTTGGGGCATTTTGCTAGGGAATGCAGAAGACCAAAGATGAAGGACAACAGGTCTACTTGGTACAAGCAAAAGAAAGAACCAACTGTGGAAGAACTATAAGATATTGGATTTCACAAACACATAATACATTCAATACATGGATCGAATAGTATAATAGAGTTTAGAGAGATAAAGTAGTGTGGGAGCCTTTCTAGAGATAGAAAGTAACAAAAGAAAGAAGGTTAGATTGAAAGGTCCAACCCTCTACCTTGGGAGGTAGAGGGTATTTATAGTTACATAATAAACGTCATCCTTCAGACTGTGAATCAGGCATACAGTGGGTAAAGACCCATCCTTCCTCCACGGTGTTGCACTAAACTAAATAACTAACTAAATAACTAGTAAATAGCGTAATGTCTACGAGCTAACTTATGCTAGATTATATTTGGGGTGACCGATACTTCACCATGGAATTTTCTAATTCCTAACAATCTCCCCAAGGAGGTCACCCCATGTTTTACATTTGAATCCTAGCATTCTATTTAATCTTCGGTCTTGAGCTCGTAGATATTAATTCTTCAACATCTCGCGCATCTTTGTGCTTTAGCGATGATTCTTTAAAGTCCGATAACTTTGTACATTAAGTGGAGGCCTTTATATCGATCCACATCTTTGATGATCTTGAGCTTTAATTGAGATCATCGACCACAATAAATCTCTGATCACCCTTTATTGTGTTGCCATCATGTGAAGTTGTGACTTTCGGACCGACATGCTCACACTTTTGGATCATTACATCTTTCCATCGAGTAGCGGAAGCTTTCTTGGTTCATGATATTTGCGGACGTAGCGAAGCATAGTATAAAAATATCGAGCCGGTTATGTAGATATCCACGGTCATGATTTCTTCAATTAAGTGTGGATCTTTGTGAGCATGCGGCTTTGGATTGACTCCTCAATTACGATCACCGCAACCATTCAAATGTACCGTAAACAACAGTTAGCAATAAAACACGAAAGTGTCTTTGATCACTTCGTTGAATTGAGTACACGGCCCACGGTTCCCGTTGATCAATTACAAGCATCTTGCTGTGATCGGTAGAATTCAAGAATCTTCTTGACATGGTTTCGCAGGTGCTCTAGCCGTTCTCAAACCGAAACGTCTCAAAGAGGACAACACGGAGTGAGTGAACCAGCGAATTGAGATTCACTGATTGATGAAAAGTGATTTGAAAAATAATCGTGTATTGCTTGAAGAAAGAGTTTTGCAATACGACGAAGGTTTTATGAGAAAGATCAATTTTCAATCAAAATACTTTTTGTATTAGAGAATGAGTACACATTCGACGTGCTAGTGAAAAGAAGAGATTCGCACATCGAACGGTTTTTCTAAAAGTATTTTTCAATCAGAGATACTTTTTGTGTTTGAAAATGAATACACATTCGACGTGCTAGAGAAAAGAAGATTTGCACATCGAACGGTTTTTCCAAAAGTATTCGTCAATGCATTTCCTGGACCAAGGTTGATTCAAGAATGAATCGCCCCATGGTTTATATCCAGTTGTCACAAGCTTGATCTATTGGATAGATCTCACATGTCACCTACCAAGAGCTTGTTTGATGTTGGCTCTAGAAGGAATTCCATCTTCATCGTGACTACTTTTACATATCACTCAGATGTTCTGGCAATACCACAAGGATAATGCGTAGGACTCTTAATATGTTCTTACTTTCCACATTATGTGAAACAACAAGCCTTCATTGAATTTGTATCCTAATGAGATATTGTGGATGATCTCTTGGCTCTAGACTCAATAGTGCACATTTGGTTCCTATGCCGGAGACTAGGGAGAGGGTCTCCTTCTTCAATACCAACAATCTCTAAGAGAAAGTCGATAGATTATGTAGGTTCCCTGTGAGAATGAAACAAGTCCTTTTAAGTGGAACTTGAGTAGCTTGGGAAGTTAGTGCAGTGCGTCACTGGGTCCATGACGTGTTGTCTTCAATACCGTGTTACCTTGGTAGCAACCAAGAGTATATATATTGAACCCGGTTTACGCCTAAGGTTGAATTAATGGAGGCTATTTCTTTTCACCCTTTACACATTCAATTATTTTTCATTCTTCAACCCCTTCATTCTTTTCTTACCGAGACTTCATAACTAGAACCTTTTGGGTTTATTCCATTACTAGCTCTGTCTCATCCGCACTCTTCCCATTTCTCATTTTTCTCCTTTTTTCATCAAACCTAAGGACTCTACACTTTCTAGTAGATTGTCCTTGGGTAGATCCCTCCGGCTCTGGCGGATCGTGGGAACTAATACCTAACCTCACCATCCTTATAACTCCATGCATAAAATAAAATGGTCGGTCTTATGGTACAGTTCATTCTTCCTCGAAACCAATTGAAAAATCATTTGGAAAATCCAATCAAGGTACCTGTGATATGAGATCAAAGCATTTTGTACCTTAATAGTTTTGATCATTTAGAAATGCTCCCCCTCAACATGTGCATATGATCTTGAAATTGTTTAGCACATGGTGGCAAGAGTTCTTTGGAAAATATTTCTTGATCACAATTTCCGTAGAAAAAGCCATTTGATTTTCTTGGTAAATTCTCCCCCTCAATATGTGCGTAGGATATTTGAAATCATTTTATCACATAGAGGAAAGAGTTCATTTGAAGTACATCCACGATCACAAAATCCATTAAGAAACCATTTAAAACTCAATCAAGGTACATTATGTTAAAACATAAAAGCTTTTGTACCTCGATAGTTTTATTTTCATTTGAAATGCTCCCCCTCAATATGTGCTTCGAGATTCGAAAGCGTTTAGCACATATAAGAGAGCAGCCTGCACAATTGAATCAAAACGATAACCTTTTATCAAATTTCATTATTAAATCACAAATTCATAAAACGATCACCTTTTATAAAATTTCATTATTAAATCATAAATTCATAAAATGATCACCTTTTATAAAATTTCATAATTAAATCACAAATTCTCCCCCGATCAAAATATCAAAACCTTTGAGATTTTGGATCCCAAGTGATTTAATAAGGTTTAGAAAACATGGGAGAAAATGTGCCTGTTTTAAAACTCGTCTTGTTTTGGATAAATGCTCCCCTCAACATGTGCATTATGTATATTGAAATCGTTTGTACGTGGAGGCGAGTGCCTTTGAAGGACTAAAACCAATTCCATTAAAACATATTTGAGATTTAAATCACGATCTATCCCATGATCAAAATTTCAAATCATTTGAGATTTGTGATCCCAAAGATTTAAATCATTTAGAAAATTTTGAGGAAAGACGTGGCAAGATTTGATTTTGAAAACCGATGATAAGGACCATTTTAAGACATTAAAGATTGTTAGTGTCGGTATGATTGTTTTAAGAGATCTTTAAGTAAAATAAAACAATTTCACAATCAAACAGAATGTAAAAATTTCATTTTGAAAGACCTTGATTTTTATAGAAAATCATACCATGACATAACATTATGTTAGGTCACTAGTTTTACAACACAAGCTTATAAGAGAAGAGGTAAAGGCGATTGAACAAGTATCAAACACAAACACACAATATGAGTAGTATGGTTAGGCGTGAGTGAGAGTGAATGAAAGAATAACTTGAACAACCAACCCTCAAATGAGGGTTTACAATAGTTTATATAGGCAAGGAGCTAGGCAACACTCCTCTCCTTCCCTATTCCTTATTGGGCTTGGGCCTCACTTATGGGCCTTCTACATGTTCGGACCTTAAACAAACATAAAGGCCATAATAAAGCTACCTATTACATATGAAATATAAATACTTGAAATCTTGTTTAGAGTGATTCCAACAATCTCCCTCAAGTATATATATGAATAACGGTGAAGGCGTTGATGTAATAGTAGTTGTGACGCCTTCGACATTCTTCTTTCTTGTGAGAGGAATTGTCTTGATTCGAACAATCTCCCCAAAGTAGAGATAGTTGTCTTTGTGCGGTTTTGCTTTGACGTCATCATTAACTTTGTTCTATTGATTATTGTTCTTTGTGGTGAAAGTGATAGTATGTTGTTGTGCGCATTAGTCTCGCCTCAGTGCCGCTTCACGCTCCGGTGTCTCCACGTCATTCTTCAACATGCTCACATGCTCTTTGACGGTGGAAATCAATCTCGATGAAGTTCTTTAAGTCTTTGACTTTGTAGATTCTTTGATTAGACGAAGAATCATTCGACGGTTGTGTTGCTTTTGAATAGAACTTCCATTAGTGATGATGTTGGCGTGAGCATGAGAAGAGTCAAGACGATCATCCCGCCCGGAGCTTCCATAAGAAGAAAACATTTCAAATGGTTAGTAATAAGCGGTTTCCGACACTTACAAGTTTGAACTTCGAGTGTTAATGACATAGTGTGAAAGCACAACTCTAATTCTTACAAAGGCCGCTCTCGAACCGGAGTCCCACAAGTGAGATAACGCGATGTAATGAAATACATCTACAGCGGATGAGTCGAGGTACGCCAAGCATCACCTCACGATCAGAGACCGTTTGAGATACACTCCGCGTAATCCACGGGAGTTACCGAAGTGACCGCCGTGGTCGCTTGATGTTGACCCGGCGGCAGAGTTTCCATTCAATCACCGAGGATCACAGCGTGAACCTCTCATAAATGTTCTCGACAGTTGCTAAGATCATGAAGGACTCGATATGAACCATCGAATCATCAAGATCTTATTTTTGATCAACAAGTGATTAAATGTCAAGTGTTCTTAAGAGATCTTTTGATGAATCTCGTGGCTCTAGACTCAATAGTGCGTTTTGGTTTTCCCGAGCGAGACTAGGAGAGGGTCTCCTTCTTCAATACCGGCCGATCTCTAAGAGAAAGCCAATAGATTATGTAGGGTTCCCCGTGAGAATGAAACAAGTTTCGTTGAGAGGAACTTGAGTGGCTAAGAAGGTTTAGTGCATGCGTCCACCGGGTCCATGACGACTTTTAATCTTCAATACCGGTGTCACTAAGTGACAACCAAGAGTATATGAATTGAACCCTGTCCGCCCTAAGTTGAATAACTGAGGGCTATTTCTTTTCACCCTTTACTTTACATTTCTTTTGATTCTTCAACTCCTTCTTTCTCCGATTCTCATATTCTCCTTTTACAATCATTCCTAAGGACTTCTAACACTAACTAATGGTAGTGTCCTTGGGTAGATCCCTCCGCTCATGCGGATCATAGGACGGTTATTCCTAACCTTAGTCACCTTATAACTCCATGACTAACCTATGTTTGCCATTTAAACCACCGTAAGTGAAAATATCTCTCAAAGGGTTTGTAGATGAAAACATGTTTGAACCACATGAGAGATAAGTTTTGCATAAATACTCCCCTCCACATGTGCTTAATAGTTTTAATGGTTAAATGCACAAAGTGAGGAAAGAGCGCGACTTTTGAATTGATCCACTAAAGATAGACAATCTCCGCGAGACACGGTTACGTTGAATAGTTAAAGAGTTACATTGTCGCCTTTTAGGTGACAACTAGCTCTAATAACTACCTTGAAGGTGTAGACAAACCTTGGAAGGTTGTCAAACCCGTCGAGTTCATGTCTACCAAAAGTTTCTCGAATGGTACTTTCTACTCGACAAGTCCTTTGCGAGACACGCTTACATCACTAGCGGACTAGCTTGAAATTATTACCCGTCCGTGACAAGTCTTTTCGAGTTACAAATGCTTTAGTACCGTCAATTCGTTGGTTAAGTCGAGGTACACAGATTCATTTGCATTTTGTACAACATATTTCTTATCACACAATTTTCCCCTCAAAATGGCATATCAAATTGTTATTTTGAACGGTTTGAGAATAAATATGACCATTTTGAGTGTTGCGGGAAGAGTGACCATCGTGAACAATTTGTGAACAAAGTTTTAATTCAAATACTCCCCTCAATTAGTGATATAAACGGTTGAGGTTTTAAAATCATATGGGAAGTACTTGTCTTTTGAGCAAAACCTTGAAAATGAAAGGTTTGATAGGTTTTACTCAAAAATAAGAAGCTTTCGCTCCTTTTATAAGGATTGAGGCACCGAGGCGCACTACGTGGTCCTTTCTTGACAATTACGGGTTGTACATCGTTATGTGCACAAGCCATCCACATATAGAATCATACATCCAAAATTATATGAAGGAAACCAATTAAGGGGTACCAGAAGTGCGTTGATATTCCCAGAGTGCGCACCGGCGTTGAAAGCCGATGATGTTTCTCCCGAGTCGACCACCAACATAGCTCTCCGCCGTCAATCGATCCCTTCGAACAACCGCTCATCAATCATGGTGATGATACGTTTCACATCCCTCCTTTCCCGAGAATTCCAGTTTAGGATTCCCAACTTTCGGCGATATCCTTCAATCTGCACGCCAATCCATCCCTAACCATCTTCAAGGTATGATCCCGAATTTTGGAGCTCACTACACGCCATTAGCGGTTTCTTCAAGTTCACCGCGGTAAACAACGCCGAAAGGTTTCTTGATGAGCGTGAGTTGTGTGATCCGTTGATGTCGGGAAGATCAAGTCGTGGTGGAGTGAAGTTTACACGCTTACGATATGATTCAACAACCATCCGAATATCTTCGACACGCTCTTTGATCACGATCGCCTAATGAAGATGAGAACCGACTTGATAAATTCACGTTGAACTTCATCGAGAATTGTCTCATACGACCACCGTACTTTTGCAAGGTACATGTCTTCGATGTCGTTGAGGACAAGTTCTTAAAGTCGCCTTGGAGAATCCATAGTCCTTTTCATCTTGTCGTTTGACTATGATATTCTTCAAGAATGTGTAGTCCCACTTAGACTTGAGATCAATGTGTTTGATGGCCACGATGTCCTTAGAGCAATATATCGCATGTTGAGACTTCAACCGTGCAGCTTCAGTAGTAGATTCTTCGCTCGTGCCAATGATGAATCCCATACAATGCATCTTGGTCGATGCTTGCACGTTGTCGAAAACAAGTGAGTTGACGCCTCGATAGCTATGCGCTTAGAGTAAATGGTCACCGGAATGGAAGAGTCAATGATGTAGTGTATTTTCTCGAACCATCGCCACCATGGAGAAGAAATTCCGGTCTTTGTTGAAGAAATATCGAAGGGAATCCTTGGTTCGTCTGCTTGCCAATGGTCTGTAGGGGTTTGGTCCAATCGGTGTAGTATGGAGGTTGTCCCTTGTGTGAAGTCAATGTTTGCTTCCGGATTGAGCCAATCCATGTTGTTAGACATAGCTCGAGCGATGTTCTCAAGATGATATTCGACCTCGAGGGCGCTTTCGTGCTGTCGTTTTAATAGTTGAAATGCTTCATTCTTGATGCGCTTCAACTCGGATTTCGCCATCTTCTTCACACGGAATCTTTCTTGCAAAATCTTTGCATGCTCCAAGGTACTACCGCTACCAATTCTTGACCTTCTTCGGTAGGGAGTTTGATTGACAAGTGTGGAGAACCATTCATACTCTTCGCTTTTATCGTCATCTAGCCATGATACGACTCCGGGCGAGTCGTCTGCTTCTTCTTTTGGAAGGCTTTGATGATGAAGCCGGTTTCGCACTTGTTTGGGTGAGGTGGGTTGTTGTCGGGGCTCAAGGACCTCTTCATCGTCACCACCCGTATACTCAAAGTGATCACCGCTTTTATGAGTCGGGGGTGGTAACTCGGAATCGTCCCGAGGTTTATCGAGAGAAGATCGATGTGGAGGAGACTTTGTTGAGAAGAAGTCCGTGGTAGAGGAGGTGGCATAGATGTAGATTGACCGCATCGCTTCTCGACGCTTAGGTGCGAGTCCTTATCCTTATCATTGTCATCTCTTGGCGTTTTGTTGATCGGTGACTCCTTGCATGATGAACCGAGTTGAAAAGCAAGTAGACCTTCGAAAATTTAGCTTCATCCGAAGTAAACGCTCCAGATCGCTTTGACATTTGCATCACTAGTTTAGCGATTAACCTTATTCGTGAGAGATCGCCTTCTTTGGCCATTGTATGTTTGACCAATGTGACTATGTTAGGAGTGAGTTGTCCGAAAATATTTCTCTAGTCACACCGGGACAATGTCGAGAAGAAACTTGTGGGTTTGTTCTCTTGTCGACTTCTCCGGTTCCTTTTGGACTTTGGAACGATATCCTCAAGGTACTTTTGAGTGTAACCTTCAATCATTTCATTCAGTTCCTCTTTTCGATGACTCTTCATGAACTTCGAACAAATTCCTTTCTTTTCCATCTTGTCTTTCTCATCATTCAAGTAATCGAATTTGGTCAAGAAACCAATTCATTTTCCGTAAAGTATGTCCTTCTTCCGACTTGTTGGACAGCCTTTACGATCTTTTTATAAGTCCGAGAGATCCAAGATTTAGGAGGTTTCTTCACGGATTGGATGATGATCCGTTGACTTAGTTGATGGTGGTGGTGATGAATGAGATGAAGAGTCCGATGATGAGGAGACATGAGGAAACTTCATGTCCTTAGGAGTTTCGAGGTTTTCTCCTTTGAGTGAGTTGGACTGCCTAGAAGAAACTTTGTATAATCATCCTCGCCATCCTTAGACTTTTCTTTCTCGTAACTGCTTTCTCAATATCATACACACAGTGTCCTCAGCGAGCTTTTGTTGTTGCAGAAGAGTGGTGGCACCAGGATCCCTTATCGGGTTGATTAACCGCATCGGGATCTTTAGAGGTGGCAGCTCCACTTGATCCTCCGGGCCACCCATTTGATCTTTAGCAAATTCTTCGGCCTTTTGAAGGTGTCGGACATTGTGAAACTTTTTCCGTATGATTTGCTCGGTTTGCTCTTCTTCTTCTTCGTAGCTCTCATCATAAGATACAAGTCAAGAGTCTTCCCTTTCCTTGGACAACCGGAGGACTTGGAGGTTTTTCATCGAGGATTGACATCCTTTGCGCTTTGTAGTATGAGATCTCTTCATCAGGTCGATGCATCGAGTCCTCGCCCCGAGTTGTCTTTGCGGTTCGGGTGAAATGATGGGAGTGGCTTCAGAGATGGAACTTTCTTCTTAGGGAGTAGGTTTCCTCTTTGGAATGGGTTTCTTCTTAGGAACATTCCTTTGACTATCTCGTACTTGTGACACTTCCTCGCACTTCCTCTTCTCGTTCTCCGACGGGTGTTCCGAAGATTTTTCGCCAAGATGACCAACTTTGCCTTGTCACCGCTTCGGATATCTCTTGTACGCTTCGAGCTTTCGACATCTTCGATTAGGAAAATCAAAGACAAAGACCTTGTTTCTTTGTGGACGCTTCCTTGATTCTCGACAGAGAGAATAGGTTCCGTCAACATGTCGTGATTGTCGGGGTCATTGAGCCTCTTGGGAATATCGGATGAAGTCCAAGTGCTCTCTGTATCAACAGTTTAGTATATCTAATGTAGGGAATCTTGAGCCAAGTTTGTTGAGAAATGACATCATGTCATCCCAAATCGAGCCTCAATAGCGATGTGTTTCATGTTGACGAAGGCCCAAAATATTTGCGCCTATGAGCTTAGGATGCTCATAGTCACTATCACGACCGTAAATGCACTTGGTGATGATCATGTAGAGTGTTCTCCAAGGTTGAGGAATACTCTTAAGCTCTACGAGAGTGCTTGGTGATTACTCCCGTAGCCTCGCCATAACCAATATCGATTAAGAATTGGAGAGTTAGCTCTTCAAACAGGTATGGCATAAAGTTTGGTTGGATTGACTTGTGAATAAGGAGAGCACCTTAAGTCTTCGTGTAATAGTGACTTGTTTGTGGTTCAGTCATCACACGTGCCCTTCCTTTGACCCTTTCCATAGTGTTCCGTAACTGTTGGATGTAGATCTCGTGAATGGTTGCAGAGTGAGTAAGCATGTTACGATACGGATGAGTCCTCATAATATCGATAGCAATAAGACATGAAGATTCGAGCAAGTGAGGGTGTCAAAGTCAACACGGAGGTTATTCTTTCCAATCTTCATTGGATAGCCATGAGGATAGATATCAAGAATGGAGAGAACATCGTGCATCCACATTCATTTGTTCACCATGTCGTGATCTCGAAATAACATTAGCCAAAAGAACCAACATATCGAAGACATAATGTTAGTCAATGTAAGGTCTTATTGTCTAGTTGTTGAATGTACGGTGATAATGATTGTTACGAGTCCTAAGTTACTTGTATGTTCAATCAATGATATCGTGAAATGTTTCATGAGTTAGTTAACTTTAAGTTTTAAAGTTTATTTTATCACTTATTGTTCACAACATATCAAACGATTTAAGTTTATTAGTGACATTTTAGGATTCGTGATGATATGATTAGTTTATTTACAAGTTTGTACAAGTAACAATTCATCATGAAGGTCAATCCAGGTTGCGTAGTTTTGGCAAAGTTATGCGTGAGCGGTATGATATATGCTTAGGCGTAGACTTACGCCGTAGAATCCTATCTTACGCGTAAGAAATGTTACGCGTGGGAAAAGGAGTCCGATGTCGCAGAGCTTATGCGTAGGCATATATTTACCTTACGCGTAAGGCTACTGTAAGAGTTGACCTTAAGCGTAGGGATCATCACACGCATATCCTTCACGTGATACGCGTAGTCCATTGTAGAACCTGCGTAGAAGCTACGCCGAAGACAAGTCTTACGATAACACTCTCACGCGTAAGGTGATCCTTATGCGAGATTAGTAACCACCTTGATTCTGAATGTTACGTAGCAAAGGCCCGAAATAAATCCATTAAATCATCAACATTAACACATACATTCATTTTATCAATAGATCATATGTTACACGCTTGCGTAGAATTGCATACGCGTAGACTAAACCCTAGATCTACGCTGTATGGATTCTAGCCATAGATTAAGCACCAAACTTTTTCTCGATATATCATAGACGCTAGAGAGCATGTAGACCAAGTTTTAACACTTATTATGCAAAGAATCAAAAACACCCAAAGTTTATGAACTTTAAACCTAGTTTCAATTGATGTCCAATTCGAAGTTTCGGGTGGTTATAGACTATGGAAATCATTAATTCAACAACATAAGAGTATAACACAACAATCCTTTTGATCAAATCACTTATCATTCGAAGTACCCAAATCGACTTATAAACCCTAGTTTTCAAAAATCTTCAATTAGTGGTTCCGGGTGGAATTTGATGGTTAAAATGGTATCGTTGATGTAATAAGAGCGTTTTGACACAAATCATTTCACCCCAAACACACAAGAGTTGATTGTGTGTTCTTACGCATAAGCGTAGAACACAAAATCACTCGTAGAACATGTTTTAGCCGTAGGATTTACTTGAGATTCAAAACCATTGTTTAGAAACATGATCCAAACACAGAAACACTTACAGATTGATAATCGAAAGCACGGATTTGTAAAACGAATATGGACCGTAGATGATATTAGGTGAAATAATTAATGTGATGGAAATAAATGAGGTGGGTGGAGTATTTTGTATAAAGTAACTTTAAGGTTTTGACAGTTATAGTCCTTCCACCTTTTCCTTTATCACACAAAGCCTTTTAACTTCCATTTTGGTTACCAAACGAAGATTTTTTGGAAAGAAACTTGACGACACTCCCCCTCGACTTGAGAAAATAATGAAGGTTATTAATTAAAGTCCGAGGAGTGTCAATGAACCAGAAATTTACCACCATTTGTAGAAAACATCAACCGAGATGTGATAACATGCAAGTACACGATGTTTTGAAACAAGCAATGGATTATTTTCCCCCAACACTTGATCGGAAAAATATTGAATTTTGAAAGAATAAAGTGTTGACGGAAGAAATGTACTTGCCATGTTGAAAGAAATATAGATTAGAAGAATATTTTTGTTGTTTTATCGGATTTTATATTTTTGTATTTTGTTTTGAAAATTTTATGTACAAAAGATGTTTTGGTGTTTGATGTGTTTTGAAGATTGCTTTAAGAGGTCATCCAATTCCTCTTGAGTCAACACCTCATACCAATTCGGTGGACCAACTCATTAAACCTAGCGGGAGGCAAGGCTTTGGTGAGCGATCCGCCAATTGGTATTCAAGACCACAAAGTATAATTCAACGGCACTGCTCCACGTGGTCCTTGATGAAATGATAGCGTAGATCGATGTGCTTTGATTTCGAGTGTCGAATCGAGTTGCACGAGATTGCAATGGCACTCCGATTGTCGCAAAGACATCGATTCTCACAAATACGTAACCATAGTCTTTGAGTTGTGTTCTCATCCAAATGACTTGAGCACAACACGCGACATGGCTACATATTCTCGCTCAGCTTGATGACAATGATGTACAATCCTCGCTTCTTTGATTGCCAAGACACCGCTTATCACCGAGAAATTGTAGAGCTCTCAAGTACTTTTCCTCGAGTCTAAGCATCCTGCGTGATCGCCTCTAAAAGCGATTAGTTCAAAACCGAATCCTTCTGATACCGATCCCCAAATTAATGGTTCCCTTTATGTATCGGAGGATTCTTTTAGCCTCGTAGAGGTGGGTTTCAGTTGGTCGCGATCGATAACGGAGCATAGATAAACGGCAAAGACAATATCAGTCTGCTAGTCGTTAGATACATGAGGGACCCAATAATACTTGATTATTTGGTGGGTCAACTAATTTCCATGTAAATCAAAGATCTAGCTTCTTGGTATGAGTCATTGGTGTGGCATAAGTATCACGTGTTTTCATTCCAAATTTGTTTAACAATTCAAGGGCATATTTGGATCGACTCAAGAAAAATACCACGGGGTGATTGATGAACTTGCAGTCCTAGAAAGAACGTAAGTTCACCCATCATGGACATTTCAAAATTTTTCTTCATGAGTTTTGCAAAAGCGATTGAAAACTTTTTATGTGTAGACCCAAAAATGATGTCATCCACGTAAATTTGAACAATTAAGATGTGTGCCCCGTGATATTGTATGAAAAGAGTTGGGTCAACCGAGCCTTTGGTGAAATTATTGGCAATGAGGAAAGATGATAGCTTATCGTACCATGCCCGAGGGGCTTGTTTGAGACCATAAAGAGCTTTGTTCAGTTTGTAAACATGGTTCGGGAACTCGTGATCAACGAATCCATCCGGTTGGTCGACATAGACCGCTTTTTAAGTTGCCCATTGAGAAACGCCGCTTTGACATCCATCCGATAGACCGTCATGTTCATGAGCCATGAACGCGAGAAATATCCGAACAGCCTCAAGACGAGCAACCGGAGCAAAAGATTCTTCAAAGTCTATTCCTTCTTCCCGACGATAACCCTTAGCAACTAGACGTGACTTGTTTCGGATGACGCCCTTCAAAGATCCAATTTGTTTTTCCAAATCCATTTGAGACCAATGACGAGACCGCTGGTCTTTCAACCGCCCCATACTTCAAGACGCTTGAATTGGTTAAGTTCTTCCCGCATGGATTCAATCCATTGTCTTTTGTCATTGCGCCTTTAATGTTTTAGGCTCGATTGGCGGTGATGGTGAGTGCATAAATGCAATGTTCACCGTCTCGAGCGAAGACGTTGTCTCGTAATGACCGGTTGATTCGGGTTGCCAATAATGTTAGCCGAGGATGGTCTTTAGTCCATCTATGTGTAGAGGTTGATGTTGATATACATTGTGCGATTCGAGGATTCAAATGGTTTGTTGAAGATTCCGCAACATCCGTGCAAAGCAGCCTCATTAGCAAACGGGTCAAGAACGATTTGGATCAAAATCTGCAGTGGGGTACTTCATTCGTAATATCATCACCGGTTCATCATTGTTGGAAGCGTGTGTTCAACTGTTGTGTTGGAGTCAATTGGTGTAGGTGCATCTTCAACGAGAGTTGTTGTAGCGTGTGTATCGTATAGGAATATTATCGTTGTGCAATGGAAACAATGGATACACCAGAGCACGCTCATCAATATCGCCACGTAACGCAGGAGCAAATAACCTTTCCATTTGTTGACGAGTTAATGAGGGCTTTCTTCACCGATGATGGGGTTGAGGGAAGTTTAAACGGTTGTGACCGGGTTCTAAGTCATTATACTCGTGCCATTTCCGTGAGTTCATCGAAATGAGCATGAATCGCTTCCATAACCTCCTTAGTTCGACGATTCCGATTCGGAAACCTTTAGAATTGTCACAAGATCCAATAAAGACTCCAATATCGCCTTTTGCTTTGAGCTTTCCAAAATCATCACGATCATTATTCGGATAGCAAAGGGATCCAAATACATGAAAGTGTTTGAGGTTCGGTTTGTAGTTGTGACAAGCTCAAAAGGTGTTTTGTTGTGGCGCTTTGTGATCATAGAACGGTTTTGAGTATAGCATGCAAGAGATACAACGCCCATAAGTAATCTGGAAGTTTAGCATTGATTAACATTGTTCTTGCAGCTTCCACTAACGCTCGGTTTCGCTCTTTCAACAACTCCGCTTTGTTCGTGTGTCCGTGCAATAGATGTTTGATGTCAATTCCCACTTTCTCATAAAATTCACGAAGGGTTTTGTTAACAAATTCGGCCTTTGTCCGTCCGAATAATCCCGACGGTGTTGGAGTCGAACTCGTATCTTTGTGAGAAAGGTGATGATCATTTGTGGAGCTTGGTCTTTGCTACGAAGAAAATAGACCCAAGTCCATCGTGAGTAGTCATCAACAATTACTAAGATGTAGCGTTTGCCGCTGATCGCTTGCACGCGATCGGGCCACACAAATCCATGTGAAGAAGATGAAGCACATGTCGAGAGTCGTGTTCCACCTTTGAAGGAAAATGAGCACGAGTGCTTTTCCCTTGTTCACAGGTCGAGCAAAGGTGATCTTTTGAATACCGGAATCGTGGGAGTCCTTCAACTAGTTTGTGTCGAGCAAGGTTGGTGATGGTTTGAAAGTTTAGATGTGAGAGACGACGGTGCCATAGCCAAGATTTTGTTGATGTTGCCTTTGAAAGTAAGCGATGGGAGAGGAAGCAACCATGTCTTGCATAGAGATAGTGTAGAGACTAGAATTACGCGAGCCGGACATAAGGTCGCTTCCTTGTAGATCACGAATGAAACAAGTTTTCTCCCCAAAGCAACCTCCAAATCTCCATCACAAAATTGACCCATCGAAATGAGATTGTGACCGAGGCCTTCCACATAGTAAACCCCGCCGATTTCGATGTTCCCATTAACATAATCTCCGTAGCCCATGATGGTCGCGAAGTGATCGCTCCCGAATCGACAAAGCCAATGAACTTTGCAATAAAGTTTGATAATGCTTAAGGTTGCTCGTCATGTGTCGGGAACATCCGCTATCAACAATCCAGAGAATGATCTCAGATCACCGCATTACACACGCATTTACACGGATGGAATAGAAGTAGATGTGGAACCCAAATGTTAGAGGGTTCCAAAGGTATATCGATATACACACATTCATAAGTTTAGGAATCCATTTAAATCCTAGTGTGTTATATATCCATTTCGCCATCTATAACTACTCTTAGCTTTAGTCTTAGTGAAAGCACTAGGTGGTACTACATTCTTAGGAGGTGAAGCGGTAGCTACCGTGATAGCAATGGTTGCCTTAGAATCTAAAGATGGTGGTTTACCAAGCACGCACTTAGAATGATTAGTGGGCCTAGAGGTATTCCGATTCTTAGGATTCCGTAATCTAGAGATTATAGCTTTAGCAACACATTTGTCATGACAATCGAATTCATACTCTTTGACAAATATCACAAGGTGCATCGATCAATATCAAAGGTACTTAACGGTTTAGCATTCGTTACATCACTATTTCTATTACATTTGCCGACGCAACATCTATAGTGGAAGTAACATGAGTTTTATTCGAGTCCTAGGGTGTTCTTCTACTTTAGCATTCCTTATTGATCTTTTCTTAGGTCGCAACTTCCTATTCTTCGCTTGAGTGCTCCTAGGTCGTGAAGTGCGGACGTTTGGAAAAGATGCAACTATTCTGCTTTCAAGAGAGGGAAACACATTAGCAACTTGTGATTTGGCGTTGGGAATTCTAGGTTCACGATTACTAAGTGTGACTGGTGCTAATCTCTTAATCACAGAGGCGGAAGTTGTTCATACTTTCCTAACATTTCCGTAACTTAGAGATGGTGTGAATCGATCTTGATTTTCGTAATCTAATATTACCAAAGAAAATTCATGACTTCTAGTGTGAGCTAGATAGTGATCAAGTTCATTAGATGCTTCATCTCGAGTCTTTTGAGTAAATCAAATATGACACCATATTCTGCTTAACTTTTAAAAGTTCTTGTTCATATTTTGAGATTTGACTTTTCAAAGACACGCTTTGATCATCCAAGAGCTCAATTTTAGGATCAAGACTTTGCACTCAATTGAGCGATTTTCTTTGAAAACTAAGTTGATGGTTGTGAATATCTTTTCACACCAATGAAGACGACGCTTTGCATTGTAAATTTCCGTGTAATCGCTTATTTTCGCTTTTAAAGACTCGATCCAAGCACATTATCGGTGTTTTCAACAGCTAAATAGCTTCAACAATATCGCAGAGATATGATCGATGCATATGGCAACGAATAGAATAGCACAACATTATGGATATCAAGACGATAACATCTTCCAAGAGTCGATCAACATCTTTTCTCAACAGCTTTTTTTGCGCTTTGTGTTAGTAATAGATGTTTCGCTTTCTCGAAAACGCTTTTCATTACCCCAAGTTCCTTATGAAAATCCTTTTCCTGTGCAATTGCACAACTTTTCAAGTTTTTAACATTAGGTAAAAGATTTTTCCGAAAATGTCTCTTTGTTCTCGCGCCGAGGCGATTGAAAATGTTCAACTTTGATTTCGGATCGATATTCTATCTCATGTTGTAAAATTTTGAGGTCACCATGAAAATGTCAAAATATCAAGAATTTTTGATTTTCGTGTTGTGAGTTTACTTCGCTAATGGAAGGTAAAGGACCATAAGTTTGTGCAAAGACTGCTTTGGGATTAACAAGAGACTCGGTGTTTTGATGATAACCTTGGGTGTGTTTGAAGAATCCGTTGGTGTGACGAAGTGACCGCTTTTGTAATTAAAAGGTTTGTTGTAAACAACGCTTTTTAATTTAGATCGACTCGCCTTCTCGCATCTAATTCCTCTTGACGATGGTATTCAACAACACTCATGACAAGATTATCAATTTTGTATTGTGCATCGGAAACTTCGTGAGTTGGTTTGAATGTTTTTGTGAAAGCTTAGGTTTGTAATCGCCAGATTTTTCCATATCCATTTGGATTGGGTTTTAAGGTAAACTTTTCAATAGTCATATCGATTCACCATGTTTGTAAACAACCGCTTTAAACTCTTTAATTTTGTTTTGCAAACCGAGAATTTCGCAAGAAGGTCATCTACCCGATTCGTTGAATGCTTTTTGTATGCGAGAACTGTTTTGACAATTTAACAACTCACCTTAGCTTTTGATTTTCCAAGGTGAGAGCGTTAAGTTGCTTTTTATGTTCATGTTTCAGCTTGTTCTAATTCGGACAACAAAGCATTCTTCGAGGCGGCTAGATCACGATCCGTCTCTAAATATTTTTCGCTTTGATGAGATTTTGCAAAAGCGGCTTCAAAACCTTTTCACGGTTTTCTTGAGTTTTGAAAAAGTTGAGTTGCATTTGTAAACATTCAAAATCCTTGGTTAACAAAGCATTTTACTTTTAAGGACCGATTTAATGCATAACATTCCTCCATTTTGATTTTATGGTCTTGAATTAACCGAGCAAAATCCGGATGAGGCAACAGATCATCTTGTTCAACGTGAGTCTCAACATGATCATTCGTTAGATCCTCAAGTACGACCACGGAGTCAATTTGATTATCAAAGGGGACCATAAGGTCATCTTGATCGTCAAATGTAACTACTGTGGTTAACTTGAAAATCATCAAGAAGATGTAGAAGACTCATTTTGAATAAATCCGATCCGTGCGGATTCGGATATTGGCGGAGATATTAGTTCGATATGATGATGGTTTGTTCGGTACTGAGACAAGCCATCGCTGTCATACACGGCCTCAGATCACTCAAGTGGAGCTCATGCATATTAGCCATCAACATAACAAATGATTCGCCGCAAGTCCTCCATATCATCATCTCGAGTCGTGATCCGCCATAAAGCTCGTTTTGTCCGTAAGAGATCCACCACTTCATCCTTAAGAGCCAAAAGTAAAGCCTCTTTGAAGTAAGCACCGCCCCTAGTCCTTGGCTTTGGGCATGCATTAGCCAGTGTCCCTTCTCATTGCGCTTGTAGCATCTAAGACCATTTAACCGATTCTCGAGCATTTCCTTGTTCCACCACTTGAGCTCATTGTTATTCCTACCCACAAGATTAAACCCTTGACCACCGCCCATCCGACGACCATAATCACGATTCTCGAACTTCAACACGCCCATTGTTTACAACAAATTGAGTCCGTGTGTTAGATGAGGAACGAATACGATTGTTGGATTTGTTGGTGTAACGCCAAAAGCATTAGCAATCATCACAAATCCTTGTTGCAATGCTTCGAACGGATCGATTTCCTCAAGAGCTTCACCGACATATGCTTGAGCATTGTTGCCGTATGGAACCAATTGATTTTGTTGAGGTTGAGGTTGTTGCCGTGAAGGTGCGTTTGCAGCGCTTGGTTGAGTTCTGTCGGTCGAGAGGATAATTCGCTGAGCATATAAGGCAAGTTGTTGATTGTCCGGTTGTGATCGCTTAGCAATTTGAGCACGGAAAATCCTTTCCCGATCAACTTCCTTTTCATGAGGCTTCAAGTAATCGTACAACAATCCATAAGTAGAATGATGCATATTCTTCGCTTGACGGAGGAAAATGACATACTTCTCCCATTCGGACCAAGACTACTCAGAACTTAGTATTGACCGCAATTCTTGGCATGATGATGTTGTGTTTATCCAAATCATTGATGATATCCGAAAACGATGATGATAGGACTCTAGTGTCTCTCCGTGTTCAATCATGAAGTATTCATAAGCCAAGTAGATTTTGGATTCCAAATCCTCCCGATTGAGTATGATCCTTCCATAAGAAGACGAATATGATCCCACATTTTTTGTGCGCTTTTGAGCATCAACACTACGAAGAATTGGGTTTGGTAATCCTAAGAGGATGTATTCCATTGCAAGTTCATCACCTTCATAGTGTAGAAGTTCAGTAGCATTAAGATCTCGCAATGAGAGAAATGTTGATTTGTTCATCTCTTGGTGGAACAAAGTAGCTGGATCTCCTGCACAATGACAAGAGGCATTTCAAAAGGACCTTCCAAGATAACCTTCTTTAAGAACTTTCCATGTGGCTTCTTTAGATCACAAAACCTAAAGAACCTTATCACCCATTGATCGTAGTTTCGGAGTGAGCATTGAGGTCTATCAAGGATCCACTTCATGAATTGATTGTTGGTCGCTTAAAGCTTCACACATTTTGCAAACCAAGTGGGTTCCTTCATAGTGGTCCGTGATGGATGTTGATTGAAATCGGTTGTGTAGGGTTGAACTTGAAGGCTTGATTGTGGTTGAACCATTTGTGGTTGTGGAATTGCACCAAGTTGTGGAGTATGTTGTCGATTAAATTGTTGTTGATAAATGGCTTGTTGTTGATTCCATTGTTGATGTTGTGGAGTTAATTGTTGTTGTTGTTGATGATTATAAGTGTGAGGAAGTAGTTAGAGTATGGTGGTTGAGACATGATGATAAACTTGTGTGGTAAAATGGATCTTTGTAGTCGAATGAACCTTTGTTGATGAAGTATCCTTAGGTGTAGAAATGACAAGAACCAAGTAGCACTTATGCGTAAAACACCAAAAGTTACGCGTAACAAGAATAGTTACGCAGAGGATTTAGCTTACGCGTAAGTAGGAAAAAAAGACTAAAGTTATGCGTAAACAATAAGTTAGGCGAGAAAGTTAGGCGAGGATTACCTTATGCGTAGGACTAGGTCTCACGCGTAAGATGAATCTTAAGCGTAAGATTTTCACGCGTAAGCTTTATGCTTGCGCGTAGATTAGGGTTTTATCCTGTGATCTTTTACACTTCACAAAGGCAAGAGATATCCAAAGTCGACGTGTTTTCGCACTTATCCAAGTAAGAAAACACGAATAAACCGTAAAATTGAAGATCAAACCAAGGAAAGTCTTACGCGTAATTTTAGGGTTTTGTTACGCGAAGATTACTCGTAACTTTGATTCTATCCAAATGTGTTTCTAAACCGCTTTTTGTTATGGAATAGCTTCAATAGTACCAAAAGAGCACAAAAGTGTGAATTTTGATGTACCAAAGTGCTAAACAGTTACGCGTAGAACGAAACCCTCGAACAAAAACTTGCTTAAAAACGAATCCACGCAGAAAGTTTGAAACTTTTGCCAAAAACAAGTATTTTAACACCTCAAAACATTGAAAGTACAAGAATCTTGGATTAAAAAGTGTAAAAAACGAGTTTTTAAGATAACCAAAGATAGCGTTATCTCTACGCGTAAGATTCAAAACCAAAACTTCAAAAACAAACGAGTACACCCAACTATTTGGCGATTGATACCACTGTTAGGTCACTAGTTTTACAACACAAGCTTATAAGAGAAGAGGTAAAGGCGATTGAACAAGTATCAAACACAAACACACAATATGAGTAGTATGGTTAGAAGTGGAGAGTGAATGAAAGAATAACTTGAACAACCAACCCTCAAATGAGGGTTTACAATAGTTTATATAGGCAAGGAGCTAGGGCAACACCCCTCCTTCCCTATTCCTTATTGGGCTTGGGCCTCGCCTATGGGCCTTCTACATAAGTCGGACCTTAAACAAACATAAAGGCCATAATAAAGCTACCTATTACATATGAAATATAAATACTTGAAATACTGTTTAGGAGTGATTCCAACACATTAAATCTTTAGATCACCACATTATAACGTACAAACGGACTTTTTGATGAAATATCGTTTGAAAATATTTAATTTGAAATCACTGAAGATTTGACAAAATAAAGTCCGGTTGATTTCAAAACTTTGAATCCGATTTATTTTCAAAACAATATTTTTCCATTTTTCAAAACAATATTTTTCAAAGTTTTAGAAAAATGGTATCATCACTATTATCCCCGCACAAGGATACGTTAGGTAGTTGAGCCGCTTTTGTTGTTGTTGTTGGCGTGAAGAAAACCGTCTGCAGATGCAAGAGACTTCTTCGTTGCATTTGTTATGCCAACTCTCATAGAGGTCCAATTAAGCTCCGCTTTCTTCATTTGATGATGAAGAAAACCATCTGCCGATGCAAGTGAGACCTCTTATGTTGCACTTTATCATGCCAATTTTCCATAGAAGTCAAATTAAGCTCCGCTTCTTCATTTGTCAACCCAAGATATAGTTACCCTTTCCTTTCGCATCCAATCAACATATTTTGTAGGATCCGGATCGGGAACATTCGTATGAACCATGATATCTGCATGCGTTAGTAAACATACAAAAAGATATATGGTGGTCGACAACACCCAAACAGCAATCGACTAATAAAAGTCAATCCAACTTATCAATCAGTTCATATAAGGCATGGGAATAGTGTGTTTCATCAAACTATAATCATCTAATCCTAACAATCATATCCTAAATTCCTAGTCCTTCGACATAGGAAAATATCATTTTTAATTAAGCACGTAGGATAATTAAGAAAGCCCGTTAGATTATATAGATATGAAAACATTATCCCCCTAAATCAATGTCTCATTTTTTGAAAATTTTAAAAGCGCTGAAGTCATTGATTGAGTTTTCAATTTATTTCGAAAACTATGAATAAGATTGATTTTCAAGCAACTCATTTACCACCATTTTTGAAAAAAAAACAAATATTTTTCTGAAGAATTTTAGACGGAAAAACATTTGTGTAGAAACAGCAGTCTTTTTGACGACATGCTTTCCTTGTTTTGTTTTAGGAAAAGTGCACAAATTTTGAAAAATGGTTTAGCACAACACTTACCTTTCTTGAAGAACGGGTTGCTATCTCAAATAATAGCAAGCCATAGTTTTAAGCATGGGTTACTGATCAAGTAACGCAAGCCATTTTTGAAGCGCTGGTTACTGATCTAAATAATCAGAAGCCATATTTTGAGACATGTTTAGAAAGAAATATGTACACCTCCTGCCGAACTTCATCTATGGTCTCGCAATTGTTGAATGACATTTCTAAGACCGTAGATGTTATCGATACCGTAAGACATGTCTTTGAAGAACAATATTTTGGTATTTTTCAAATTTTCCGATTCTTATGGGTTTTTGTAGGGTTTTTTTTTTTTTTTTTTTATTTTGTTTTTGTTTTATAAAATATGTACAGATAGAGTAATAGTTTAAGAAGATGATGATACAAGTACCGAGATAGGGAAATCGTTCAAAGACTTTGTAGAAGAAAGAAATCAACATCTCTTAAACTTTCACCACCAAAGCATTCGAGGCTTCTAAGAAAATCGTCTGAACATGAGCCTTCTCAATTTGAATCTTTGGTAACTTTACCCCAAACCGACAAACATCGAATAAAGACCATTTCCTAAGAAGTAGAGTTGAAGACAAAGCGGTCTCATTGAATAAAGCTCAACACCAAAGAAGACGAAACGCCAAGTAACAGTTGAAACATGGATCATCGCCGCGGTTATCAAACCCGGAATAAATGATTAAGTTCGAGATCACATGAACTTGTTGAGCATCCCCGATGTACACATTACTCTTCGAGACTGAGCAGTTGTCTATTCAGGGGAACCATATATCAACATCTTCATTTTACCAAGTGCATTCTAGTTATCTTCCATATAAGCAATCAGCCCATTATGTATACAAGTACCCAACCAGAGTAGAAACAATGACATCACAGTAACTTTATCATCGGAATCATCATTATACTGTGTACATGAAACACTAACCGGAAGCACTTTATCATAAGTCATGTAGAATATGTCGATAAACAATATCATCTCATGCCCAAATATTTTTCTCAAATTTCTTTCTCATCAAGGTCGAGTTAACACATACCGAAAGTATCCAGAGACCACTTCCTCCTAAATGGTTGGAATAACACACCAAAGGCAATGAGTAAACATCGAGTTTCTACGGTTATGACATTTGTCTTTCCCGGATTACTTCAATAGAGAAGAAGTATTAGTTTCATCACGTGTACTCATTGTATGTTTAGATGTATGTCTCCTTCCCCTTGCAGTTTTGATACCTCGTAAACAAAGAACACATTATACATACCAAATATTCTTGAAATAGAGAAGAACAACAATTAGCTCAAATGAATCCTGTGAGAATCAACTGCTAGAGATACTATCTCTGACTATCTTTATCAACCCATATGTAGACAATTTGAAGTGACCACTGATGAAGAACACCCGATATACCAAACTTGAAACTGAAGTCAAATTCCCACATTTGTATCTTAAGCTTGCACTTAATAATGGAAGAACGGTGTCGAGAATTTATGCTTAAAGCAAATTTCTAAGTACTCACTACTCAAGCAAAGTATGAGACATTAACATCTCTTGCGATTATCCACACCGTCATATGTGTGTGACACTGAGTAAAACAAAGTAACTCCTAATAGTGATAGTTAACTGTGCCTTCAACCATCCACCTCGATCACGGTAACTAGATAACCCAAGACTTCAACTCAAATTCTTAAGCCCGAGCAAGTTATCAAATAAGAACACGCCTTTGTGAATGTCAACTTCAACCTCAAATAAGTGATAAATGAGTAAATTCGAAGTAATCAACTTGTGTCAAATGTCCAACACATGAATAAACATACAATCGGATGAACATTGACCCACTGAATGAAACCGGAGCAAATGATTCCTCAACATCAATGCATTCTTCCTTAAGGTATACATGTAGAAACTGATCTGGAAGATTTACCAAAAATGTCTTCTAGCGGATAAGGTAGTCATTTTCCTTAATGTTCATGTGGTTGATTTATAGCGTGCACAATGAGAGGAACAATAATCCGTGAAGATTTGGCAAAGGAATACCAAAGAGCGGATCATTATTCATGAACAATAATCCGTGAAGATTTAGCAAAGGAATACCAAAGAGCGGATCATTATTTAGTAGTGCAACTACAATATCATGATAGTCATTATCAACGACTTGTGAAGTAACTGGAGATAAGGTTTCTTGAGAATTCTGAGAAGTACTTCTTAGATGGTGAGCCAGTTGAGTTAGTAGGAACCAGAGCATGAGCTTCATAAGCTGGATGATCAACATTCGTCAGAGGTTGGAAGTACTCATCAAACATATCTTTGAAAAACAATGAATCCCAAACAATGAATCCTAGTTATCCTTAGTAAGTGAAGCATTAGGCATTGGAGGAGAGTCATCAAAAATCAAATCGACATCCATCATCATGTAGTATATTCACTCAATTAGTGCTCTCCCCTAAACTGACGAAGATTTTCAAGTGTTCTTCTCAGCCCGGATTAAGAAGAAGTCTTCAGATCATCAAATGAAATTCATCTTTAGCCTTCTAACATGTAGCAGAAAATGTAGAACAGTCAGACTCGACCTTCTTCAAGATTGTCCGAATGGGGAAATAGACAGCTAACATCTTCCTCACACCAAAGGCATTCCCAATGTTAACTTGTAAATAGCAAATCCCTTAATTAAAATCCTCCCAATCAAACAAGAATGTAAAGATGTTCATCAAAGAAATCACCCAAAGAACTAGAAGCACTTTGTCATTAAATCATATCACCGTGAAGATGTCAACCAATGGCTCTTAGAAGAAACTACATGTGAAGATGATCCGATAAGAAGAAGCTCGGTTCTTACATGAGTTAGGAGCCGTTGACCATATATTCTCAAATATCAATTAACCATGCAAAAAAAATTCACACTTCTTCTCCCCCTCAAGAATTGCATACGGAGATGCCATTCTTAATTAAATAAGTGATTATCATCCAAATGTATTCTATTCACACTTATCCCTCGCAAAATTAGCACATGATGTCGCCATTTTAATTATATTGAGCAAGTGGAATAAGAGTAATTATCAGTAGTCCGATTCACTTGATGACTGAAGCGCATGGAAAAAACATGAAGCATGTTGATGAGAATGGTCATAAATAAGAAGATTTCTCTTCTTCCAAAGATAATGCGCACTGAAGCGTACACATTTCTTTTCTTTATAGAACGAGGCTTGAACTGTTGTGTTCAAACGTCATAAGAAGATTTCTCTTCTTTCCAAGATAAAGCGCACTCAGACGTACACTTTTCTTTTCTTTAGAGAACGAGGTTTGAACTGAAGTATTCAAACGTCATAAGAAGATTTCTCTTCTTTCCAAGATAAAGCGCACTGAGACGTACACTTTTCTTTTCTTTAGAGAACGAGGCTTGAACTGTCGTGTTCAAACGTCATAAGAAGATTTCTCTTCTGTAGAAGATAAAGCGCACTGAAACGTACACTTTTCTTTTCTTTAGAGAATGAGGTTTGAACTGAAGTATTTAAACGTCATTGCCGAATCAATATCAAGATTGAGTTAATTGAACCCGTGAGTTATGAGATATCAATCCATTTGTAATCCATACTTTAAGCCGCCCCATGTAGTGAAGGATCAAGTATCTCGCAATCGAGTAAGGACTACCGCACTAATATTACAAACTTGATTGCATATATTTTGGTTAGTGACATTAGTATCCAAACCCTTTGGGGTTTCACAGCTAACCTTGATTTTGTCATCAGAAAAATGCTTTCCGTAGGAATCCACCTAAGTCCAACATCCTTAAACATTCTACCGACGATATCCACTTATGGCAAGGTCTAGGATTGTTAAGCTTCTTATGCATAGTGGAAGACCTATCGTTATTCCTAGTTTCCAAAGATTTAGTAGTTGGTATCAATCTAGGTGAAGTTTTTTGTTTGTTTTGCTTCATAGACTAAGTGTAGATCCTAGACTTAACAGATTGAACCTTTGCATGAGCATTTACATTCTTTAGGGATTTTGAAAAACAATTATTATGATTTGCCTTAAAGATGCATTTCAGACAATTCGAGCAAACAACTTGTTTGGATTCAGAAGATGATCTAGAGTTCTTAGAGTGATCTACTATGGGAATAGATTTATTCGAAACGCAACTATGCTTAGATTCAAGCCAATCCCTAGTCTTTAGTTGAGTGTTCCTATGTAATGGTTTAAAACTACTAGCAGTGCCTTGAAATCTCGTAGAATTCATCACCCTAGTTCTTGCACCTAAAATTCCGTCTTTTATAATCTGTGCCTTTTTCCTAGCACCTTCTAGATAATAGTTCTTCCACAAGTCATTCATATCATATGAATTCTGGGTTTTAATGCTTGGTTTTGACACTGTTTTCGAACTAATCCTAGAGGTGCTGGGAGTAGAAGTGGCTACTTGTTGAGGGTTAACGGAGCTAGAAGCATTATTCTTAGGTAAGTCAGGTGAAGTGACTGGTTTTGACAAAACTTGTTTCACATCAACTTGGGAGGCAAACCGTGTTTTTGAAAAATTAGTTCGTTCAGACTTAAATGCAGTCGGTTGTCTAACAACTGGCCGGTCTCTAGTGGGATGAGAAACTGGCTTCCCCAAGGTTGATGGTTTTGTAAATTTAGTTTTCACACTCTTCCCTACAGTTTTCCTAAGCTCATTTTTTAAGGCAACAATGGCGAAACTCTTTTCCTGAAGTTGAACTTTGAGATCATCAATTTTTGCTATCAAAGATTTTGTTTGTTCCATTGACTTTGTTCTAGCTTCTTTGACAGAGTCACTTAATTCTATGTGATGCTTTCTCAATGACTCATTTTCCTTTAGTAATTTGGCCACACAAATCGCTAATTCATCATTTCTCATTTGAATATCATCAATAGCATTAACATCAGAATTACTTGTAACCAAATTACTTTTCACATGCATATCAGAAATATGTTTCTTCAAGTTGTTGATAGTCGAGTTTTTGGCTTGAAGCGGAGCTTTCAAATCGTTTATTTCAAAAAATTCATGAAATTCAGGAAATTCCGGATTTTTGCATGGTTTCTTAGTTTGAAAACTTTCCTCCTTTCTTTGTATTCCAAATTCAAGAGAAATGCAATGTTTTTCAAGTTTTGAGAATTTTTTGAAAGTTCATCAAAAGCCTTTTTATCAATCATATCATTTGTTTTGAATTTTTAGACTCACCTCAACCAAGGAACATTTATCGAATCATGTTCAAGATTAAGATCGCTTTGTTTAGGTACATAAGCGGATGCACTATGTTGATCGCTTAAGGTACCTCATCACATGAATCCATTCATTTTTCGGTCCGATATTTGCATCCATATCATGTGTAACAAGAGTCACCGAACCATCGGGTCGTTTCAAGCTTATTTGTCTATGAGCCTCAGATTCGGTGTTCGATCGATCCATCATCCGATGCCATACCGGTCTCAACACTACAATTTATTAATTGTACCCGAGATTCATTCGCCTTCTCGATTACAATCCACTTCATTCACCTTTCTCGATCCACTTTTTGTGATAGGAGTTACCGAAAGCACCGGTTACGCCATTCTTTGTTGTTTCGATATTCTACATTTAGCAACACCCGACTTTTTTACTGAGACATTACCCGACTCATCACAAATATCTTTCAACTGCACCAGACCCTCATCCACTTTTTCATCTTTCTGAGTAACTTCCTCAATATACTTCTCCACATTATCCATGAGATGGATAAGTGTCTCTGTGAACACGCTAATTTCCATTCGAGTATGTTTTTGGAAGGAAATACCAGTCACGTGTTGATCAAAATCTGCGGAATATTCCTCATTGATAAATGGTTGGAATTGATTATGAATCATCTGGAGTACAGCCATGGAATCATCCTTGATTATTTTCCCTTTGATGAGTTGGATCTTCAATTGTTCTAAGTCTAGCAACAATGTTCTCTTCAGTGAAGGTAAGTCCTGACAGAAAAGAGCACTACATGTCCGATCCATGGACGTGGATAAAATTAGTGGTTGTTGATAAGGTTCAATGCTACTTTCATTATGCATGGTATTCTGTAGCCTAGACTGGTGCAATTCTCTCTTATTAGATTCTGAACACGGAGATCTCACATCCTCATTGATTGATTCCATCATCTCAGAACTGCTCAAGATAGCTAATATTCTCATGATTGTCAACAACATCATACAGTTTGAGTACTTCTGAAATTACAGAATTAGGAGTGTAAGACATGATGTTGATGTGTACACAGGATTTTACAAGTCTGTAATTTAAACCGAGAAATAGAATCTTTCGCGGGATTTTACTAAAATCAAGACCAAACCGTTAAGCAATGACCAATAGAATGTATTAAGATGACTGATGGATTGACACAATGATAGACAATTGTGTGTTAGGACTTATGATTGTTTGTAGGATTAGCTGAGATGTTGTTTAGTTGAGATTTGGATTGGTTGTTGCACGATTTTACGGAGAATTTAAGGTCTAAAAACTTAAAAACCTCAATAAATTATGTTCGAAGCAGATTCGACGTGCCATTCTCCTCGTTCTCACGGTCGTTTTGATGGGTAGAACGCCGAAAACGGAGTTACGGTTCAAAAGTTATGGCCGTTTGAAGTTTTGTCGGGAAAAGTCAACAAACCGCACCCAAGACAACTCGCACCCCAGTCAACTCGATTTGATGACAACTCGCTTAATAGACAATTCGCATGAAACACAACTTGCATAAACAGACAACTTGCTTAATAGACAAGTCATATAAAACACAACTCGCATAGGCAACTCGCTTAGGCTGACAACTCGCTTAGGCAACTCTCTTAGGCTCAACTCGCATTAGATACGTTGAATCTGGACAAGTCGCAGTCAAAACTATCAACTCGCTTAGGCAACTCGCTTAGGCAACTCGCTTTAGATACGTTGAATCTGGACAAGTCGCATAGGCAACTCGCTTAGCAGACAACTCGCTTCAAATTTACAAAGCAACTCTCTTCCAAGAAATGTCAAAGCAACTCTTTTCATATTTACAAAGCAACTCTCTTCCAAGAAATGTCAAAGCAACTCTCTTCCAAGAAATGTCAAAGCAACTCTCTTCAAATTTACAAAGCAACTCTCTTCCAAACAATGTCAATCCGTGACTCAACTCGCATAGTACAATTTTTAAAAAAACCACCACTTTTCAATCCAAAAACAACCTAACCACGATGATTCAAACCTTCCAAATCAAAACCTAAACACTTATGATGATTCTAAACACAAAAGTACAATCAAAATCAAAACTTTAACACTAGAGATGATCCAAATGATGCAAAATACTCTAAACTCATTCAAACCCAAAAACCTTATGAAAACCATTAGAAATCCAAGAACATGAAAGATGAGTGATCAAACCATGGCTCTTGATACCAATTGTAAGATATTGGATTTCACAAACACATAATACATTCAATATATGGATCGAATAGTATAATAGATTTTAGAGAGATAAAGTAGTGTGGGAGCCTTTCTAGAGAGAGAAAGTAACAAAAGAAAGAAGGTTAGATTGAAAGGTCCAACCCTCTACCTTGGGAGGTAGAGGGTATTTATAGTTACATAATAAACGTCCTCCTTCGGATTGTGGATCAGGCATACAGTGGGTAAAGACTCGTCCTTCCTCCACGGTGTTGCACTAAACTAAATAACTAACTAAATAACTAGTAAATAACGTAATGTCTACGAGCTAACTTATGCTAGATTATATTTGGGGTGACCGATACTTCACTATGGAATTTTCTAATTCCTAACAAGAACCAAAGGCAATGTTGGCAATTGATGGTGTGAGCTATGATTGGAGTTTCATGGCTGATGAATAAGAGGAAGAACCTTCAGATGCTACTCTTGTGTCTACTGAATTTGCTCTCATGGCTTTCTCTGACTCTGAGGTACAAAAATTTGAAAGTTGTTCTAAAACATGTAGGGCTGCTAGAGAAGTTGAAAGGCTTAATGAATCTTATGAAAGTCAAAGAACGTAGTTGTTTGTCGCTAATTATGTTGTGTCAAATCTTAGGAGAGGTATAGTGTATTAGAAAAACAACTAGAGAACTATAGAAAATGAGTCAAAATATAATGATGATATGATTCTTCTTAGAAGAGGTAGATCATACGACAAGCGTGAATGAGGCTTTCCAAGAAGAGCTTGTAAAACTTAGAAAGAAAAATGAGAATGTCAATTTAATCAGACACCGTTATTATCGGTCCTAAGTCAATTGATAAAATTTGGAATGCTCAAATCACTAGTAAAGTTAAGTCCGGTATGGGTTATAATCTGATTGCCTCCACCACTAAGAGGTGTTCCATCACCTCGGTATAGATTTAGCTCATACAGTGTCTAGAAGACTTTCAGAACCTATTCGTGAATATGGTCCTCTCAAACCGTGAAATGTGAGGAAGAGGTTAAGCTTGATAATGATGATTTTGAAAGTGCTAGTGACTCATCGCTTGTTGATGAGAATGTTAAAAGAATGTAGAGGCTTCTATCCCAAAAGTTGTTAATCTCATTACAGAGGAACCTAGGAGACAAGCTAATAAACCTAGATCAACCTGTAAGGTATCTTTGAGATGTATAGGAACAAGTCAACAACTCCTAGGGGTAACCAGAGGAGTTGGAATCATGTTGAATCTCAACAACTAGGTAGTGATTTTGTGATGTACAACAAAGCATGTTATATTTGTGGTAGTTTTGATCATTTACATGCTTATTGTGACTATCATGTTGGGAGAAGGGAAGTCCATGGGAATAAAAGGGTGGAGTCTAACAGGTTTCAAAACAATTTACACCTTAATCCACACAGCAAAATGATCCCAAGAGCAGTTCAATTAAGAAGTGGTCTTAAAACTTATGCCATCGCCAAACTGTTAACATCGCCACCCTAAATCACTGTTACAAGTGCAAAATCCAAAACAACTTTTGCAAAATCTGCACAAACAGGAAAAGAACTTTTCAAAATAAAAGGTTCATTATAACCAACAAGGGTACCTAAAACCAAACCAGCAGCTTCCTTTGCTCATTCAAAAGTTCCCACCGAAAGGGTTGTAAACAAGAAAAGGGGAACATGGGCAATCTTGTGAAGGCCTTAGCACGTTGGGAATGGAAACCTAAAGGAATTACCTCATCAAACAATCCCAATGGTGTATCAATGACCTTTGATAGATTTAACTATATTGATACACGAGGCAGATCCAAGTCAATCATGGCTTGGGTCCCCAAAAGAAACTAACTCTTTACTTTTATGTGTAGGAACATCCAAGGACAAAAAGATCAGATCAAGGCTACACAAATAGTGGATGTTCAAGGCACATGACTGGCAACAAGTCCTATCTCTCAGACTTTGAACATTATGATGGACAGTATGTCAGCTTTGGAGGTGGAGTTAATGGAAAAGTTGGAGGTGAAGTTAATGGAAATTGTATGAAACCTTAACTACCTATCTTCTTGATAATGGGTTTCATAGAGGCAGAGTGGATCAAACTTTGTTCATCAAGAAAGACAAGAATGATATCTTGTTAGTTCAGGTATATGTTGATGATATCATTTTTGGATCTACAAAGACAGAGAAGTGCAAAGAATTTGAGAAGCTAATGAAGGAAGAATTCAAGATAAATATGTGGCTGAGATACTAAGGAAGTTCAAGTTCATCGATGCAAAGTCATCCAAAGACCCTATGAGACAAGACTACACATCAACTCTTGAAGGAAAATAGTGGTGAAGCGGTTGATGTACACATGTACGTGTCTATGATTGGATCTTTGATGTATCTTACATCATCTAGACCAGATATTATGTTTGCAGTGTGTGCACGCAAGGTTTCAAGTCACTCCTGTGTTCTCTCACTTGACCGCTGTGAAGAAGATTTTCGATATCTTAAAGCATTTCCCACTCTGCGATTATGGTACCCTAGAGAATCTCCTCTAGATTTGGTTACTTACTCGATAGTGACTATGCCGGAGCTAGTTTGATAGAAAATGTACAACGGTGGATGCCAATTTCTTGGCAATGATTAGTGTCATGGCGGTGCAAGAAACAAACAATGGTGGCTAATTCATCAACCGAGGCGTAGTATGTGGTCGCCGCAAGTTGTTTGTGCTCAAGTTCTATGGCTTTAATCAACTTTTGGACTATGGGTACAATTTCATGAATACCATCATTCATATTGACAATAGCGCATTACCATTTGCATTATTAAGAATCCAGCTCAACACACAAATACTAAACATATTGAAATTAGACACCATTTCATAAGAGACCGTATGAAAAGGACTAATTCAAGTTGTCAAAATCCATACCGATGACAACTATGCCGATTTCTTAACAAAAGGACTTGATGTGGGTAGATTTCAATGATTGGTAACAAGTATTGGAATGCTAAATCCATAAACTTTTTGTGTCTAATGGTCTTTGATGTTGAGTGGAAGTCTCTGGGTACTAACATTGTTGTATAAGTTTGCATATGTGTTTGTTCTTGTGTTTTTGCTTGTTCAATAACTTTTATGCAGCATAAATGGGAGTTGATCTTTAAAAGGTGTGTATCTGAGACACACAACAAATGGTTATTGATTCACCATGTCTAACCCACATAAGAATCAACTAGTCCAGAGCAAACAGCTACTGGTAAAGACTTAACAAATCCGTTTATGGTTGATAGTTTACCAAAACTATTTGGTTATCAACTCACCATATTCTTTGTGATTAAGAGTTGGCTAGTCCATAGCAAACGGCTCATGGTAAAGACATATCAAATACGTTGATAGTGGTAGTTTGCTAAAACTATGATAAAGGCGATCCAATTTTCATATGTTTTCTTTACCAACGCTCTTTGAAAATCTTTGTGAAAATTCCCACCGCTAGTTCACAGCTTTCTCGACAAGGTTATTTTTACCATCGTTGATCTAGCCGTTACAACCGATTGTGTCGGTGATAACGCTACATCGTCGTTCGGGGTCAAGGAAACTTCCTTTTCTTCGAGCAAGTTTTATAACACCCTAGGCGTTGAACCTAATCGTTGTAGTGTAGTAATTAGGGTAAGCCACGGGTATTGATATCGCTCTCTGGGGAATAGGAATGCTAGTGAGAAGTTACTACGCTAAGGTTAAGGTTGAGGAAGATTATTTTTTATCTTTTTTATGTTTTTTTTTGGAAATTGAAAGGTACGAATCTCGGTATTGGATTTGGGGGTTGGTATTTCTACCGATTACTCTACTAATATCTAATTATCTAAACTAAGGTGGTGGTAGTCTATGTCTAATTAATGTGTGCTCGTATGCTAGTTTAAAGATGTGTTTACTTAGGTTTTACTACTCCTTAATTATCTCCTATTGATGGTTGAGTTGTCACTTCCTTATTCTTAGTTGCGTTGTGTGTCTAAAGTTGTAGGGTGTGCTTTCTCCCTAACTCTTTGAACTTACCAAAGGTCTCGCCTACAAAACCCACTAGGGATAATAAACTCTTACTCTAAGGCACTCTTTGGATGGTTTAGCTTACAACTACTCGTAATTATATTCTAAGGTTCACAAAGATGAATCAAGCATTAAGTACACAACGAATGACCTATCGCATTACTAGATCATTAATCAACTAAGATAAGAAACAACCAATCAATATTCAATAATTAAGTTTCATACTCCCTAAGCAAACACACAAATAAATTAGGACATGGAGAACATGCAAGCATACACACAAATAATCAAAGACATAATTAAATTGATGAAGTAAATACTTATCTTGATGTAAGATAGGGTTTGGAACCTAAAATACTGTACAAGACACCCTTGGTTCGCTTTTAGGTTTTACTCCACAAAAGACTCTCTTCAAACCGAAAATTTGGATTCTATATATAATATTACATATGCGACGGCGCCACCTTATGTTTTGTGGCGCCGTCGTGTCGCCGCTCATTAGGGATCGCCTTGGCCACGTTAACCTTGCGACGGCGTCACCTTATGTCTCGTGACGCCGCCCTTCCTCTTCTCGACGTCGTCTGGATTGCATCTAGGCCGTCCCGAGTAGCGACGGCCTACTCTTTTAAAGCCCGACGTCGTCACTTGAAAATAGGGTTTTGGCTTCGTATCGTCACAAAATCCTCCGACGGCGTCATAATTAACACCGACGCCGCCGCCTTTCTGCCGACTTTGAGTGTCTCGATTCGACTTTGGCCATTTTCTTCAGATATTCGCGCTTTTCGTCCAAATAAGTGCCATTCCAGCATTTTGCCTTCAAGAGACCTAAAAGTTAAAAGGAACGATATTAAGCAATAACGGATACAAAAGTGATCAAATAAGGACTTAAACGACCCCTCAAAATGGTACCTTTTAAAACCTTATCAGTCAGTAACTAATTTTTTACTAGCCGTTGAAAGAAAACATTGTTTCCATATATATAGGGTAAAACTTTTGGAAGATTATCTACTTTCCTAATTGCTATTTATCCTCTAAAGATAAATATTTTCCAAAGATAGTCTTTCTTGCGCAAAAATCTTAAACCCTAACCCTATATATCTTTATCTCTCAATTGGTGAGTTATTCATTCAATTCATACTGACACAATATATTCTTCATCAAAAGATTCTATGGCACCTATCACTTTTGCAGATGAGCACAACCAAGTGGCCTACTTACAAAAGTCAAACGAGAAGAGTGGCCCTGTTTTTCATCAGATTGTGGACTTTCTAAATACTACCCATATAAGGTATGCTTTACTTCTTAATCCCATAATCTATATCTCTTAAATCAAACAGTTTTGGACTTTTGCTCAGTCCATAACCATTGAAACAAGAGATACACATGAAACAGTGGATGCTCTTAGAGCCACTGTGGATGTGGTAACCATTGATGTTACTGAGGCATCCTTGAGGAGAATTCTCCAATTGGATGATCTCAATGGTATCATCACATTACCCATGCACGAAATTCATACACATCTTTCATCCATGGGGTATGATACCACTGACAAAAAGGCTACTTTCAAAAAGAGTGGTTTTTGTCCCCATTGGATATTTTTGATACATACTCTTTTACATTGCCTAAGTCCTAAGAAAACTTCTTATGAACAATTCAGTTCAACCATGGCTTACCCTTTGGTTTGTCTAGCTCTAGATAGAACTTTTCATTGGCCAAATTATATTTTTCAAAGTATGCAAGGCAATGTAAAGAGTTCAACAAAAATTTTGAAGTATCCAAGGTTTGTGCAAGCAGTGCTAAATGAGTTTCATCTGCAACCCCACACTAGATTTTTTAAAATCCGTTGCCTTAAGCCTAAAGTTTTTCAAAATATGAACAAAGATGGCAATAGGACTATTACACCTCTTTTTCCTCAAATGCTTGCAAAGATTTCACAGTCAAAACTTCACCCATAATCACTGCTCCAAACATTGATTATACACCACCGCCACACCTATGAGAGGAGGTCAAAACACCAACTTCTCTCATTACAACACAACATGTCCCCGATCCTTTTGGTTTAGGAACAAGCGAGAGTGGTTCTAGACTTCAACCTAGTCCAACTAGGGAGGAATCGAGCCATTACCCCATGATTTACCTCTCCCAACAGTCACACAGTTGGAAGTTTTGAGGCGGGGGCAACAAATGGAATTGATGGATATGTGTACCAACTTAGCCAAGCGTGTTGAATCTCTACAACAAGACCGGCACATGTAAAGAAGCGAGCATGCCAAGGACATTACACACTTAAAGCAGAGATTCGGACCTTGAAAGAAGAGTTGCAGGGTTGAAAAGAAAAGTAAAGCCGCAAAGTTAGTGATATCATCTTCATCCTCACCGATGATGGTGATTCAAATGATTTTAATAAAGATTTGGAAATTCTCCCAAACAGGGAGGAAAGCAGATCTCAAACTCGAGGAGGAGAATTGATTTTGAAGATGAAGGTGTTTCTAGTAAAGGTGCGAGAGAAGCGTGATACTCACGAAGAGCAACTAGAGCAAGACATTTTTAGTAATCTGCATCTGCCGATTTTACCATCGATCCAATTTCAATCTGCAGAGCCAAATATTCCCACCTTTGGACATGATATTGCCACGCAAGTGAAGAAATTGATATACGTAAGAAAGACAAAGGTAAAGTCGTTATGAAAAGCAAGGAGCAAACAAGAAGAAAGATTTCAAAGAAAGAACAAGTTTAGATTGCTCATGATGAAGAAGTTGCAAGAAAGATTTATGAAGTTGAAGTTTCGAAAAGAAAAAGCTTGAAGAATTGGAGATTGCAAGCTTTATGGAGGCTAAAAGGTGGATAGATTGGAAGATCCACTTTCCAATCGCTCCACCTACAAGATTCGAGAGAAGACTCGTAGTTCGACTATGTACCTCTCAAGATGAAATTGATTTCTCGATTGCAAATGATCCAAAGGATCAAGAAGAAAACAATTGACCTTCGGTCGATAAGTCTTTAGCGAAGATCAAAGAACAAACACGCTTAAAGGACTTTATTCGATGAAGAATAATCAAGCACTTCAAGATGCTATTGTTTCATTCAAGAAGGGCCAAAAGAAACCAAGACAACCAACAAAGGCATGTGTGATTTCAATGATGAAAGATTATTGTTGCAAGGTTGGTGGTTGGAAAAGACATCAATTCAAAGGAATGCACGATGATAAAGTTAAAAGTATCTACTACGAGTTCAAAGACAAGATAAAGATTTTATTCCAATGGACTTTGAAAAAGAAGCAAGAAGGTATCCTAATTTGAAGAGAAGGCCAAAGATAGTGAATCTCGGACATTTAAGAAGATAAAGTTTGTTGAAGAACAAGAAGTTCCAATCGAGAAATTCACCGAAAAACAATGATTGAAATGATTGTGATAGAAGAAGAGATTTTTATCCGAACCACTGCAAGTCGACATCCTATCATTGATGGAAGTGTTTATCGCTAGCAACTTTGCTCCAACATGGAAGATTACAAGGCTAGGTGGTGAAACTTAATCATTCATTCAATTTGAAGATCTCATCAAAGCTTGTGACAGAGATGATCTTGATACATTATGGAAATTAGTTCAAGAAAGGTTTGATGTCAAGATCTCAAAGATATGAGGAGATGCGCTTATGGGTTAATCTTAGAAGGCTCTATGAACCGGATGTTAATGATGATTTCGGAAATTCTCATGTTCATGTCCCGGTACTAAATGGTTCTACTATGATTTATGTGAAGTTCATTATGTTTCTACAGACAAATGGAGTAGATGCATTCATGCTTCCGAGAAAGAATATCCACTCGTAGTGGAACTCTCACCGTGATGTTGTGTACTACTATAAGAGTTCATGAAGATAATGAGAAGGTCGAGCATTGTTACTCGTGGCTTCAAGATCAATGTTCAAGAGCTATTCAAGCATTGAGAAGAAGATGAAGTGTTTGAAAGAATTCCTAAAATCCTTGCAGATAATCAAAATTGAAGAAACTTATTGATTTGCAGAGAAATCATAAGTTTAGGGGAGGATTGTTGGGAATAATACTAACAGTTACCACTGATAGTCTTGTAGTTAACACTGCTAAAGATTACACTAGTAGTGGAAACTCATTACCACTGCTAATACAAATATTACCACTGCTATTAGGATAATTGTTATGTATCCGTGTATTGATAAGTATAGAAAAGATCTTGTTTATATTCTATATTGTTAGGTTTATACTTATCTTGTAAAAGACTCCTTGTGCTATAAAAGGAGATCCTAGGTCATTGTTTAGAAAAAGAATTACATATGTATTATTCATATTAGCTTCAAGGTGTAACCCTAGTCATAAGCAAGATCACTCGTATTATTTCTTAATAATATTGGAGCTTTGTGTTTATTGTTCTTACTTACATTACATCATATAATTTGTCTTCTAAGTATTACTAAGTATATTCCGCGTGCTTATTAATATAACTCGAAATATCACTAACACAAGGTGTGTGTTTAGATCCATCAACATTTAATAAAAAGTCCCATCGAACCGAGTCGTAAGCCTTAGCAAAGTCAACCTTGAAGAACATGGCTTGTTTTTTCTTCCTTTTACACCAGTGAAGGATCTCATTTAAAATAAAAGGACCATCCAAGATTTGTCTGTTAGCAACGAACGTAGATTGGGTATCGGAAACCAGGTCCGCAATAACCAAAGCCAACCAATTAGCAAGGACCTTCGTGACAACCTTATATACGCACCCAATCAAACTTATAGGCCAAAAATCATTAACAAATTTGGCGTCCGTGACTTTCGGAATTAAGGCAATGAATGACGAGTTGCACCCCTTTGAAAACAAGCCGGTCACAAAAAAGTGTTCGACTGCCTCACATAGATCAGGACCAACAAAGTTCCAGTATTTCTTAAAAACTTAAATGTGTACCCGTCCGGGCCAGGAGATTTATTCTCCCTACAACTCCAAATAGCTAATCGAATCTCATCTCGAGTCACACTTCTTTCCAAATCAGAAGCTTGAATAGCAGACAACCTCTTATTAAAAGAAAAATTAAGCAGAAACCGTTGAGCAGTAGGTTTTTTGAATCGAGCCTCAAAGTGATTACAAAAAGCCTCTTTGACCATACCCGGATCAGTGACCCAATTACCCTTGTCAAATACTCCACGAATTGCAAGGTGATAACGTTTTATATTAATTATTCCATGAAAAAATTTCAAGTTTTCGTCCCCCTCTATGGCCCATTTAACTTTAGATTCTCAAACGAGTCTTTGGCATCCATCTGAATGATTTCATGGAGCTTACGTTGTAATTCCATACGTCTAAAAAGACTAGGGGCCCGTTTGGTTTGTAGATGGGTTTAGGATTTAGATTTGGATTTGGATTTAGATTAGGATTAGGATTTGGATTTGGATTTGATGTTAGAGAGAGAAAATATATAATTTGATATAAAGTTTAAGTGGTGGGTCCTATTTTTTTATATTAAAATAAATTATATATAATAAAAGAATTGATGAAGACAAATATATATAATAAAAAAATAGTATAAGGACAAAAAAAAATAGTTAGATGTCAGAAAAACTTTGCAAAAGTTGGGGTAAAGGGTGGTATTTCAAATGTGTCGGCCTTTTGGGTTTACTGACAACTTTTTTAACCTAACTTTTAAACCAATCAACGGTTTTTATCATTGGACTCCAAATCCCCTAGCAAAAGGGGTATACCAAACGGACCCTAGAATCCGAAACAGCCCCACAGTCCACTTCTTTATCAATAGCACTCAACTCATTTTTAATAGAGTTTAATTCACCTGACCTACCTGATCTCCTATCCTTGACCCACCAACGAATGGAAGACTTGAGATCCTATAATTTTTCCTTAAACCGAATCATTCTATTAGCATTAGAGTGAGAGGACGAACGCCAAGTTTGTTCCACCATATCATCAAACCCCTCCAAGTTAAACCAAGAGTGATAAAACCGAAAGGGAATCGGGCCAAAATTCGAAAAAACCTCACATAAAAGGATCGGTCGATGATCCGATAAGTGGCATTCAAGACATAACACTGAAATTGAGGGAAAGATCGAAAAAATACCTTTAGATACAAGGAACCTGTCTAATTTACTCATTTTAGGCCCCCGAGGGATGCAACCATGTAAAAGCGTACCCTTCCAGTTTAAGATCAACAAGACTCGACGAGGAAATGAAATGATCAAAAACTCTGGCACTAGATGGGTTGAAACATGAAACACGGCTTTCATCAATAGAACGAACCTCATTAAAATCGCCCAAAATAATCGTCTCTCCATTCCAGCGGCCTATCAACGACGAAACATACTCCCATAACACATGCCTACAAGAAGCTTGCGGAGCATAAATAGCCATGAAAAGAATCTTGGAATTACTAGGTAACCATGTCCCATAAATACCCACAAAATTATCCGAAATCGTAGCGTAATCTTTTTTAAAAATGCTCGCCTCCCACACACATAGAATACCACCTGAATTCCCTAATGCCTCACTATAAACATAATCGTAATTAGAATTTCCCCACATGAATTTCACTTCCATATGAGAAATACTATGCATCTTAGTTTCTTGTATTACCATTAATTTTGTTTTTTGAAGTCAACTCCTTTATCCACTCCTTTTTCGTCTTGTGACCAAGACCTTGAATATTTAAGGATAAAATATTCATCTATGAACATCATCAGCTCCTTGGTTCCCAATGATACGTTCAAAATCCTTCAGACAACCATCCATTGAATAACCCATAGCTTGTCCTACCCGAATCATATCCTCCAATATTCCCAGAATGGAACCTCCTGTTTTAACAACACTCGGATTCACAGAATCACTATTAGCATCCTGAAAAAAAATCCTGTGAATTATTCATTACTTTAGAATTCACCACCGACGGAAACTCCTCATCGCCTTTAACTGGGGTAAAACATGGCGAATGTGACAAAGATGGACTGACCTCGCATGCTCCTCTAGCTGATTGTTTTTCCAGAATATCATAAATCTTGAACGGGTCCTCTGAATGTTGCTTACTCAACTCATCGTGATTATTAATTGGGGAAGATGAATTATCACCAAAAATGGTCTCAGAAACTTCTTCAACATCACTCTCACTACCATCGTTAGACGTCTCCTCCTTATCCAAAGAATGAACCGATCCTTTTTTTGAATGAACAAATTCGCCATCTGAATTATATTTCGTCTCCTTGTGTGACAAAAAGATTGGGTTCCATGTAAATAATTCTTTTGCACGGACCATTATTACCTTACCTTTGAATATAACCTTGAAAGATTCTAATATTAATAAAGGCTGTTTGGTCATAACGCATAAACGTTTACGACTAAAAGATGAATCAGCGTTATTTTCAATATCCAATGTTTCACCCCATTTCTTGCCGATTCTTATGAATGTTTCGCGTGGCCACACATTTAGTGGGATTCCTTCAATATCCACCCAAACAATATGCTCGTCACTAACAAAATCATGAACCGCATCTTGAATAACATAGAACCATGATTGAACACCTGTGTGACGCATCAGACTCACCTTGGTGTCCACCTTATCACATTCTAACATCACCCACAAACCCCCTAGATAAATCAAATTAACATCGGAAAAACCTTCATCCCTAAGAATATTTTGTAAATCGGGAATAGAGTTAACATCTTTTACTTTACCCATAACATGCTTCGATAAGTCGCGTTCAACAGCACATGATTCGTCTAACACCAAAGCGGATGAAGAAGATAAACAGGACCAGAAGCATCCACATTAAAGACGCCATTAACCATATTCACATATGATCCACCTTGACCCTGAACCATAGGTTGCTTAAAACCCGCTGCATTACCACGGGACTCCGGCAAACCTTTATGAATAGAGGAAGCTTTAGGCCTTTCAAATCGAGAAGGGTTAGCAACTAAATGGAATCGACCAATCCAAATAGTATTGAGATTCTCAATTAGTCGATCTAAATTGAGAACCTTAATGAATCGTACAAAAGAAAATCGCTTCCCTGCCTTTGATTTCTTATTTGGAATGAACACATCCACCACGGTGCCGTAGTCATTGCACACCTTCCATAGATCTGTATTATTGCAACCATCAGGGAAATTAGTAATAAACACCGATTTGGAGATCTTGGAAGTTTGATCAAAATTGGATTGAAGGGAGTTCTCGTTACGAGGCCCCATCGACAAAGATGAACAAAAGAGCGAAAACGAACCGTAAAGAAACAATTGGATTGAAGGGAGATCGGAAGATTCAATCAAGGTGTTAGATCGGAAGAGACATGGCGGCGGCTAGGGTTGAGGGTCACCTTTTGTCATTTACTTATGAGATTAATTTATGTCTAAAAAGTCCATTTATGAGATTCATTTATTTATTGGTTCATATAGTTCTTACTTAAACACTTAACTTTGGTTTAGTGTTTAAGTTTAGTGAGAACATCACATATATACATATGTGTCATTCAATCCCAAGTATTATTTCACTTTGGGTATAATTTTTTGATATCTATCAATAAAAAGTTAAACATTGAAAAGAATTATATTGTGTTTTAATTGATATCATGTAAATTTGAAACCATTGTTAGTATACATATTACTCAAGTGTTAACTTATATAGCTAATAACTAAGTAAACGGGAACAACAAATATTCTTCAAAAAAAAAAAAAAAAAAAAAAACTTGTCACATTCATTAATGTTTAATTCACTCTATAGCATGGCATGATCTAATTTTTGATGCCATCATTTGAGAGCTTGGTTTAAGCCATATAATGAAATAATTGTCACACTTAGTAGTATATAATACACTTTCTCTCTCAAAAAACACCATTTTCATCTTCATCCTAAAACATTTGTGGCTAAGAGATCTATACCTTCATGATTTTTTTTATCTATATCAACGTTAATGAATATGATATTTTGATGCCCCCAAAGTGTGGATGCCTTAGGGCATTAGCACGCGTGAGTCTAGCATGCGCGAGTCATTTATGAATTTTTGATGCACGCTAAGGTTTTTTGTTTATAGATTTTTGTGTACTTATTTGCTTTTGGCTTATTCTCAATGCGCGTAGGGCTAGGAGCGTGCAGGGGGTATTGAGTGTGCATGCTAGTATGCGCACGAGTCATTTGACGAGCGCAAGTGTGTTTGAAGCGCACTAGCTAGTTTCGTAGATATCTATCGGAAGCTCGCCCGAAAGTCCATTTTGATAAAAGGGTTGTTGCTAAGCTTTTAAAAGAAATGCGTCTAAGGTATCAAACTTTCATTTTTTTTACTTAGGTTAGTGAACTTATGGAACATGACATTTTGAGGTCACTGAACTTATAAACATATACGTAAACATCACTGAACTTGTAACAACACGACATTTATGTTACTTAACTTATCCAAACATATACGTTCAAGTCACTTTGATTAACATGAAATTATAGGAGAGTATGCTTCCTATAAGTTCAGTAATTCAAGTGAACAAAACAAAATTTAGTTCATAAACATTTTTTATTTTATTTTTTTTTTAAACATCTTTACGTATTAATCGTTGATAAAATACATGTGCACTGTTCATTTTAATAATTTACTGTCATGAAAAGTTCAATTAAACTTTTTTTCACAAAAGATAATGTGTGCATGTGACTTTTGAGATATATTGTTCGTCTCTTTCAAGATGAGACATGTATCATATTGAAGTGATATTTCATTTTAGAATGTATTTAAAGAAATAATTGTTACACTTAGGCTATGTTTGGTAGCAAAGATTTAGAGCTTTTGGGGTAATGAATTGTGATGAACCGGTTCCTGGCTGAACACGTTTTTGATTTTTATCGTTCGTTTATTAAGTGTTTTATTAATTTGGTGAGCTTTGCTATTTTTGAAAGTTTCATTTTTATACTTTTAAGAAGTGCTTTTAATGAGCGGTGGTATATTCTATCACATGCATATTTCTCTCTCATACCAATTTTACTAAACACACCCTTAGTAGTATATAATACAAACAGTAATGAATGAGTCAGGAAGGGCCGAAGGGGTGTGTTTCATCTAAGTTCCAACATTTGTTGTGTAATTTTTTTTTTTTTAATTTTAGTAAACCTCAATATGTTTCTAATGTTTGCCAATTTTGCGAAAAATATTTTTAATTTTGAAAATTTGCGAGCTGTGTATCTATCGTTTGGGCTTTTTGCAATAAATGCCCCTTAGGCGCTACTGTAGTTGCAAATTTCTCTTTTTTGCTAATGATTGTTAAATTTTTTCGTTAGTGGCCATGTAAAATGACTAATTTACCCTTGCCTACTACATGAATTTCTTTTGCTAAGGACATTTTTTGCATTTACCCTTTTATCTATCACCACACCACAACCATCACCACCACCTTTTATTTTTCAAAACTGATATCTGGTTATAAACCTCTTTTTTAAAACCGAATGTTTGTTGATTTTTCTAGTTTCACTAGCTAAAATTAAGCGAGGATTGATAGCTTCAACAAACACTTGTCTCCATCTTTAAAAAAATTCACGAATCCCATATTCCCCATGTTCCTTCAGCAGATAATCAACAACTTGCTTCACATGTGGTCCATGCCCTAATAAAGATAACTTTGAACCGCATGTAGCAATTACTGGATCATCAGAACTTACGTTTACATATCCATTTTGTTTAGCAGATACATTTGTAGGTTTAGAATTGATATCTGAATCCAACATAGAACCATTTTCAGGCTCATTAATTTCATTTTTAGATGCGTCGGCATCATCTTCTATGTCACTATTTAGCGTCGTATCTGAGACAATGTTTTTGAGGAACTATTAAGAGACGAGCGTCTCTTTTTTGCATTCGTCTTTTCTCGTGAGGAGTCATTCCAACATAGAAAGCATTTTCCAAGTCTTCATCCTATATCTCTCGTACTCCATAATACTTCCTGAGAATCTGTATATTAATCAGCAATGAGGTCAATTTACTCAAATCAGCACCAGATTAGTGTTGGAAAATTGAGTTTTGCAAAGTGGTTTTTGCAAATTTTGGACATTATTTAATGTATGTATATGTTACATATATTTGTGTTGATTGGGGGGCATTTTGTCTCCTCAAAGAGAGATTCGCAACGGGCTAAAGTATGTCCAAAATGGAGTAGAAATGAATGAGATATCGTGTCTCAAAGTGAGGCACGTGAAACACAAAAAATTGGAAAAGATAATGATGTATCCTACATCGCCCAAAACAAGAAGTGAATGCTTGTTTATAAGGAAATCATAGTATTAGCTATCAAATTCCTTTAGGTTGGTTTGCTCCCACCCCTACGTGCACGCGCGCATATGGGCTGCGTAAAATGGGATTTCCAGACCAAAATGAGTTCGAGGCTTTTGAACTCATGCGAGCCCGCGCGACCTGTGTACACGAATATAACTTAGTTAATAAGTTAAAATCCTTTTCCAGTTTTATGTAAATTAGTTAATAAGTTAAAATCATTTTCCAGTTTTCTGTAAATCTATTTTAGTAATAGATTTTAACTTATTAACTAAGTTATACAGAATATTTTGTGATAAATAAAAGGTTTCTTTTGCAGTTTTTGTAAATCTATTTTAGGAATAGATTTTAACTTATTAACTAAGTTATACAGAATATTTTGTGATAAATAAAAGATATACAAATCATGTTTAGTAATAACAGATTTGTTTAAAATTGGTAAATATTTAATCTTGTAGAACAAGATTGGGATTTAGTATAAATATTTGTCATGTCTCATTTGTTTTTTACATCCAAAAACGCAGCTTCTCGCCTACAATTTTTCCAAGATTCTCTTCGATCGAAACACGCAGAGCTTCGTGATCTTCGTGCAAGTGTGTCTACTTGACTTATACAACATTTGTGTCGTTGTACCACAGGAAATGACGCAACTGCTTTTAAGGAATCGTGTTAAACACGAGCCTCGTGCCACGACATATCTTGCTTTATTTAATTATCGTTGAATAGTGTCTCTTTTGCTTCTACCCGTTATGTACATTATTTAATTTTCTGTTATTATTTAGTTTCATTATTTATTATTTGTAATCGATTTTATAATAAAAGTGTACACCGTTTCCCACAATTAGTGCCACTCTAAGAAAGTCTTACTTTCGTACGAGTAACCATTACAAAATACCTCAAAGCGAAAACTGACACTTAAAAAAGTTTAGACTCCTAAGGGTAATTATTCATACCAAATTGATTAAAATGTCAAAGAACAAAAACTATTTGCAATCAGTAATAATTCTTAAGGTTTTTGTCATCAGGCCGTTTTTTGCCGACTTTGGTGAAGTTGAATGCTTGAGTGGCCTCAATAAAGGTAATGTTCTATTCTCAGCAGCAAGGTTTTTTTTAGAAGTTTAAATAACAAGGAAACATTCAGTAGCATCTAATTTGAACATCCTTCATAGCTCATACCTGTGTCAATTCCTCACAACACTGAGGCGGCATCCTTGGCCCATGCCTCAATAGAGCCTTTGCAGCGGTATGCAACTCTAAAGGAGACACACCTGTAGAAACTTATAATCCAAAGTAGTTTAACACAGATTCGACTAGAATGAACCCAACCAACCTTCCCTTGGCTCACTCTTTTATTAAAACAATTAAGCTATAGAATAGCTGTTATGGTTTACAATACGGAAACAAGAAAGAAATTAGTACACAATCTAGGGTTTCTCTTCTACATACAAACACACGGAAAAATAATAGTGATCATAACAATTTATCACTAATGAAATCTTTATATACTCCTCATTATGAATGTTACTAATAAGCCCTTTGAGTCTTCAAATGTCAACACCTTTAGTCCTTCAATAATTTGGGCAGGTACACTTTAGTCTTGAACTATTGGTGATATACATAGAGACCCATGTGTTTGAGCTGAAGTTTATCCTTTCAACACTCCCCCATAAGCTTTAGCTTCCTGGAGCTCCCCCATCAACTTTATCTTGTTCTCTTGACTTTTCCTGAAACACATTATACAAACCAAAAAACTTGCAAAACCTGTTATGGTCAGGATTTGTCTCAATAGGAGTACTGCATGGTTTACAACCTAGCATACCAAAATCTGTTAATAGTTCAGTGCAGTATTTCCTTTGAGTAAGACAAATACCGTTCATAATATCAAGAACTTCAATTCCCAAAAAATATTTGAGCTTTCCTAAGTCTTTTATCAAAAACTTGGAACTTAAAATTTTCTTAAACTGATTAATTTCATCAATATTATTCCCAGTGATAATGATATCAGCAACATAAACCAACAATATCAACAAAACATCATTATCATTCTTAATGAACAAAGAGAAATCATTTTTTACTTTGCACAAAACCATTTTCTTTAAGCACAGAAGTTAATTTCGCACTCCATTTTTTTGGGGCTTGTTTTAATCCATATAATGACTTAACCAGTTTACAAACTCTTTTATAATTCTTATCAGAAAAAACCTTCTCGTAAAGCCATATACACATCCTCTTCTAACTCACCATATAAGAATGCATTATTAATGTCAAGTTGGAATAAAGGCCACTTGTTATTAACAACTATGCTCAAAACACATCTTATAGTGACAATTTTCACAACTGGAGAAAAAGTCTCCTCATAATCAATATCTTCCCTTTGATTAAAACCTTTGGCAACTAATCTTGCCTTAAATCTTTCTACATCACCATTAGCCTTATACTTAACTTTGAATACCCATTTATAGCCAATAGCTTTTCTACTAGCAGGTAATTCAACAATTATTCATGTACCATTTCTATTTAAAGCCTCAATATCTTGATTCATTGCCTCTACCCATCTGTTGTTGATAACGCTTACACAGCGCGTTCGGGGTCAAAGGAACTTCCTTTTCGTCGAGCAAGTTTTTCAACACCCTAGGCGATGAACCTAATCGTTGTAGTGTAGTATTAGGGTAAGTCACGGAATTGATATCGTTCTCTAGGGGAATAGGAATGCTAGTGAGAAGTTACTACGCTAAGGTTGGGGTTGAGGAAGATTATTTTTTATCTTTTTTATGTTTTTTAGGAAATGGAAAGGTACGAATCTCGGGGTTTGGATTTGGGGGTTGGTATTTCTACCTATTACTTCTACTTATCTAATTATCTAAACTAAGGTGAGGGTAGTCTATGTCTATTGTTGTGTGCTCGTATGATAGTTAAAAATGTATTTGCTTAGGCTTTATTACTCCCTAGTTATCTCCTATTGATGGTTGAATTGTCACGTCCTTATTCTTAATCGCGTTGTGTTTCTAAGGTCGTAGGGTATACGTTTATCCCTAACTCTTTGAAGCTACCAAAGTTTAATGACTACAAAATCTCTAGGATTTATAAACTTTAACTCTAAGGTATTCTTTGGATGTATAGCCTACAATTACTCTAGGTGATTATAAACTAAGGTTCAACAAAGATTAATCAAGCATTATTAGCACAACGAATGACCTATCGCAATACTATATCAATCACAATTAAGATAAGAGACAACCAATCAATATTCAATAACTAAGTTTCATATTACCTAAGCAAACACACAAGTAAATTAGTCGGACATTGGGAACATGCAAGCATACACACAATCAAAGGAAGACATAATTAAATTAATGAAGTAAAACACTTATCTTGATGTAAGATAGGGTATGGAACCCTAAAATCTTGTACAAGACAGCCTTGGTTCGGTTTAGGTTTTACTCCAAAAGACTACACACCGAAAACCTGAAAAATTCGGATTCTATATATAAGATTACACATGCGACGGCGTCCCCTTTGATTTGTGACGCGTCGGTCGCCGTTATTAGGGTTTCGTCTTGGCCACGTTAGTCTTGCGACGGCGTCACCTTATACTTATGACGCCGTCCCTTCGGGCTCTCGACGTCATCGGATCAAATCTAGGCCGTCGAGCTACGACGCCTACTCTTTTAAAACCCAAGCCACTTGTAAATGAGCAATTTGGCTCTTGAGTCATCACAAAACTTGTCGTGGCGTCTCTAGTAGAACCCCGACGCGTCCCTTTAGTTCTAGCACCTTAGTGTCTCGATTCTTGACTTTGGCCATTTTCTTCGTATATCCATGCCTTTTCATCCGAATAAGTGTCATTCCGGCATTTTGCCTTCAAGATACCTAAAAAGTGAAAAGGAACGATATTAAGTAATAACGGATACAAAAGTGATCAAATAAGGGCTTAAACGACCCCTCAAAAAGGTACATTTTAAAACCTTATAAAATATCCCTAAACTTGGTATTTGCTTGTCCTCAAGCAAATGTGCTTTTAGCCAATTGATTTATAAGCCAGGGGTCATGAAGCATTAGTTTAGAATGATCCACAACACATATAAGCCCCGTAAAAGTCATAACGAGCACATAAATTACATACTAGCACCTCACATGGGGTGTTTGGATACTCACATCTCTCGGGTGTATATGAAATATAACAAGTTGAAAATGGAAGATAAACACTCATTAACCGGTCCTAGTATGTAGATTTACCATAGGCTTGAGACTAGATCAAACCTCCATCGCTTTGGCGTAAGCACCTAGGAAAGACTATCCAAGAGGTCTTTTAAAGGGTTGTAATGTTAGGCTTACGGTAGGGAAACAAAGGGTTTGGTGGGATAGGCTATTTAGTGGTGGCAAGTCAAAAATCTTTATGTTACAAGCATGCGAAGAATGACGTTGTTAAGTCAAGACTCGACACTCTAAACTCTAGATAACTGAAACAAACAAACATAAATTAAAAGATAGATGAAGGATGGTAGCCCGTATTTTTTTCTTTCAACACTCTATTTTTTTCTTTTTCTCTTTTTCTATTTTTTTTTCGATTTTTTTTTTCATACACATTTACTCTACCATCCTCTACGATAACATCAAAATGATAAGGATTTATAGGCACATCCCTACACTTGATTTTTTATTATTCTAACACTAATTTGACCCGAATTGAAAAGATCAAAACACTTGGAGTACATTATTACGCAAATAAAGGGAATTTGAATTTAACGTTCCCTTCCCGTCATCTCATAAAATTTAACTTTTCCCATGAGTCCCAATCGTCCCAAAACTGTATACAAAGGATATGACTCGACTTAGCAACTTATGCAAACAACAGGATAATTGAACTAAGGGTTTAGTGTGATAACAATAATGCACTAAAAGTGAGTACATACAAGGTAGGCTAAGGCGATTTGGGTGTACATTTGGGGTGGATTGTAAACAATGTTTTCATTGATATTTCGAAAACCAAACATCACGAGAACCGCGAAAAGGATAGGCTCGAGGGGTTAACTAGGGTATCGTGTACTAAAGATGAGTACAACGCAAGGGTGTGGGGAATTACTCAACCGATGTGGAAGAAGTAATTATATTACGGTATCAAACAAGGGTTATCCTAATGCCTCTTATCATTTAGTTATTCCTAACTACACAAGTGTAGTCTTACTAGCGATCTCGGGATGCATCACAAAACAAGTTTTAGAATCTATTATACTACCGGTTCACACTCTAAGCATTAAAGATGAATGCTTTAATTCCTACAAATCTAAGGCGATCCTCACATTTTGGGTGGAATTTAAGTGGTAAAGGGTTTTTGTGCTAGTCATATAATTTCCTATCCATGAGACGCTTTATTAAGACTAATGGCCCACTCCTATATGTCACGAAAAATTTTAAATTTGGTGCCAAAATTACCCTAACCGATATTTCTCATGGTTTATTACACAAATGCAATTGGACAAGGCAAATAGTCAAGGATAAGCATAGTTTCAAAGTTCCCGTTTTATTTTCCCTCCCTACACTTCAACTGAACATTGTCCCCAATGTTCCCTGAAAGTATCAAAGTTATGATAACGGAAGGTAAAAAAAGACGAAAGAAACTAATACTCCCCTGATTAGCTCGGTAGGATCCGTGTAAAGTGGTGGTTACATCTTTCTTCAAGAAGAATGTTTGCGTGAAAAGCTCCTTCTCATCTTATGTATCTTCTTCTTGGTAAATTAAACCGCACACTTGAAGAAAACAAACGAAACCTTCACGTAAAATCGGCGGTAACAATATATATAGGACTCTACTAAACTAGGATGTTTAATGATTTTCTCGGAAAATTAAGACCGAAAATTCCAAAATTTATAAGTAGCTCGAAAACGAGAAAAAGTAATCGCTTGTTTCGCTCCTTCCCGACGCCTTCAGTTATCCCGACGAAACCGGTCTCGATTTTTGAAAAAATTCTTGAAAATTTTATCTTTAGAATCTGGAAAAATTTCCTGCAAAACATCCATTATGACTCGATACAAGCATTTGACTCGAACAAACACACATGTATATCTTTTAATTAATTAAAATTCTCATGTTTACGTTTCTTTTGAAAACGTGTGTAATCCTCCCTACACTTATCCCTTATGTAAAATACCTTTATATGTAATTAAGACGAGGTTAAAGACAAAATAAAGCATTTTTACAAATTTAAACATGAGAATAGACATTAAATAAAAGGTACACGACACAAACAAGCAAACAATTAAGCATGGGTTGCCTCCCACGAAGCGCTTTTCTTTATTTATGAGTCTTGTAGCTAGACTCGAATTCGTACCCCTACGTGATCTCGTTACCGTCACCTTCTTCCTTATGACAGTCCCTATTAGGGGATTCCATGTTGTAAAAGTGCCCTATGATGCACCTTTCTAAGAGGTCTTCCTCTCCCCACTCGGTTTTATATTCCGGTCCTAAGTTCAAGCAATCCTTATAGAAACCAAAAATCTTGGCCATAACATAATCTACTCCTTTCTCCTTATCCTCCTGATTCCTATAGTAGACCGATAGTTTAAATTCCTTTTCATCATTGGAGAGTGATGAAAACTTCTCAATCTTAAACGGCATTTGGTAAGCTACATCATCGGTCTCATCCTTGAATCGCACTATTCCTAATGAGGGATCATAAGTCATCCCGGTGCTTTCTATGAAAGGCTTCCCTAGAATAACGTGGGATAAGCTAGGATCTATAGCCGTACTAATGTCATCCACAATTATGAAATCCGTAGGAAACATGAAACTACCTACATACACGGGCAATTCCTTTACTCTACCAAGAAAATTGCAACTAACCCTAGGATTATCGGGATCTTGCCTAGTTGGGATAGGCTTCTTCATTACCCAATTATAGTAGGTGCTAGTCATTATTTTTATTGGGGACTTGCGGTTAATGTAGGCCTTTTCCACGAAAAGGTGTCCTATGCAACATGGTATGTTAAGATTCCAAGGGTTCCCAAACTTGATCCTAGGGCTTCTCCTAACATACATGTGACGGAGGTCACGCACTAAGTGAGGGTGGCGAGATAGTTCTTCTTCCGTAGGAAACTTATTGAAATAGTCATTGTCTACTTCACCTACTTCCTCGGTTGTTTCATTCCTAGGTGTTTCATTATCCTCAAGTATCGTTTCATGGTTTGCTTCGTCATTTGTTCTATTAGGTTTCACTAAGGTGATGGTATTGACGAATTGAACGTGCTTAGCTAGCTTACTTGGGTCCTTAATCTCTACACCGGAAGTTTCGGGAGTTGAGATAGCATTAACCTTCCTATCACTATTGGTCATGGCTTTCAAGAGGTTATCTATCTTCCTATCCGTCTTGGCTTGTTGTTGGTTAAAACGGTCCGAGAGCTTAGCTATTTGAGCTTCTTGGATGCGACTAGGTGTTGCAACATCCCTCAATGTTTTGTTGGTTAGGTACGTGAGATGGGGGCCATGAGAAATCATTGATGTGAATTCTTTGGTTTGTCCCCAATAAAGTCGGGCTTGCCCTTCCATGCTTCTCGGCGCCATTAAAAGTCCTAGGTCCGGTGTTGTAGGAATCTTCCTCCTGCTCCATTAGTACGCGAGGATGCGTAATCAACGGAAGCTTGTTCGGGGAATCTTGTGCAAGTGCGCGTGTTATGAGGACCACTACACGGCTCACATGAGGAAGAAACTTTGTTCACTTGGCGTGAAGACTTAGGATTTTCGTAGGAGCTCATTAGGAATTTGACTTGATCTTCAAGCTCGAGCATCCTACGATCGGAAGATTGTGAGTCAATAGGAGGCAAGGAGATTGCCTTTACGGTTTTGGGCAACTTACAAGGGTCATTCCAACTTTCGTTGTCATAGAGAGCAAGGTCCTCTATTATACCCCATGATTCTTCCGCGGTGAGATCACTAAGTTTTCCACCGGCCGCTTGGTCAATGGATCGCTTAGTGGGGAAGTTGATATGATTTTAGAAGAATTGCACTTGAAGCCAAAGATCAATGCCGTGATGAGGGACTCTATGTAGTAAGTCCTTGAATCGAGTCCATGCTTCGTAGAGAGATTCACCTTGACGTTGTTGGAATATCAAGAGATCATCCCAACTTGAGATGGAGCCGGCGGGAAGTCGCTCAAGCCAATTACTAGCTTGGTCTCGTAGAGAGAATTGGAAGAGACGCAAACGCGTGGTCTCCCGAGTAGTAGCATCGAGGTTGATGGAATCGACAATTATAAGGAAATCCTTAAGATGCTGATTAGGATCTTCGGAATGAAGTCCATGGAATGCACATCCGTTTTACACCAACCGGATGGTGTCGGATCGCAGGGCCGTAATTTAGGCTTGGTCGGGAAGCTCAATGGTGTTCCTATAGCCTAGGTGGCTTGGTCTCGAGTATTCACCAAGAGTACGACCTCTTGGCGGATCATTTGGTGGTAGGTTGATGAATGGTGGTTGATTATCACCTTCCATGATGAAAAGTGATGGGATTACTAACAAAGGTCACAAAGAAGGGGATAGACTACGAGGAAGCTAAAATGGGAAAAACTTACTTGATGGGAATCACAAGGAAACCTAACGAGGTGGACTCTAACAAGCTATTCTATTCCCTACAATGACGCTAAAACTTGATAACGCTTACACAAAGCGCTCGGGGTCAAAGGAACTTCCTTTCGTCGAGCAAGTTTTTCAACACCCTAGGCAAGTGAACCTAATCGTTGTAGTGTAGTATTAGGATAAGCCACGGAATTGATATCGCTCTCTAGGGAATAGGAATGCAAGTGAGAAGTTACTACGCTAAGGTTGGGGTTGAGGAAGATTATTTTTTTATCTTTTAGGAAATGGAAAGGTACGAATCTCGGGTTTGGATTTGGGGTTGGTGTTTCTACCGATTACTTCTACTTATCTAATTATCTAAACTAAGGTGAGGGTAGTCTATGTCTATTGTTGTGTGCTCGTATGATAGTTAAAATGTATTTGCTTAGGCTTTATTACTCCCTAGTTATCTCCTATTGATGGTTGAATTGTCACGTCCTTATTCTTAATCGTGTTGTGTTTCTAAGGTCGTAGGGTATGCTTATCCCTAACTCTCCAAGCTACCAAAGGTTAATGACTACAAAATCTCTAAGATTTATAAACTTTAACTCTAAGGTATTCTTTGGATGTATAGCCTACAATTACTCTAGGTTATTATAAACTAAGGTTCAACAAAGATTAATCAAGCATTATTAGCACAATGAATGACCTATCGCAATACTAGATCAATCACAATTAAGATAAGAGACAACCAATCAATATTCAATAACTAAGTTTCATATTACCTAAGCAAACACACAAGTAAATTAGCTTGACATGGGAACATGCAAGCATACACACAATCAAAGGAAGACATAATTAAATTAATGAAGTAAAACACTTATCTTGATGTAAGATAGGGTATGGAACCCTAAAATATCGTACAAGACACCTTGGTTCGGTTTAGATTTTTACTCCAAAAGACTACACACCTAAAACCGAAAATTCGGATTCTATTCGGCGTCGTCTGGATCAAATCTAGGTCAGAAGATATTGGATTTCACAAACACTCTAAACCATGATCAAAGTAGGCGTATAAGTATGTTAGAGAGAGAAAGTTCTAGTGAGAGAGAGGAAGAGAGTTGGGAACTATAGTGAGAGAAAGAAAATGTTATTATGAGCTCCAACTCTCTACCTTGGGAGGTAGAGAGTATTTATAGTCTTACATGAAACGCCACACAACGGGCTGTGGATCAGGCATACAGTGGGTAAAGACCCGTCCGTCCTCCACGGTGTTACAAAACTAAATACTACTTAACTTAAAATAACTACGACTACGAGCTTTCTAACATTTACATATACTTGAGGTGACCGACTCTTTAATACCGGAATTTCTAATTCCTAACAATCTCCCCTAAGGAGGTCACCTCAATCATGCACTAAAATTACATAGAATACAAACCGATATTACATTAAAGATTGTTCTTGCATTCATGATGTAGTACTTTGCTCAAGCTCGTAGTCATTGATTCTTCTCAATGCATGTTTGGTTAATCCACGTGGAGGTCTTTTCCGATCCACGTGATAATAATTTTGAGCCGACTTTTGAGATCATCGACTACTTAAAATCTCGAGATATCCATTGTGGTGTTGGTATTATGTGATGTTGTGACATTCGGACCGACATGCTCACATTCGGATCATGAAATCTTCTCATCGAGTAGTGGAAGCTTTAGTTGATTCATGATATTGGCGCAGTGTAGCGAAGCATGGAGTGAAAATATCGAGTCATTGATGCACTAATCATGATTTCTTTTGAGATGAATGTGTTAAGTGAGCATGCGGCTATGGATTGACCGCTTCATTCGATCGACCACAAACGTCGGGCGCACTACATACAACAGCTTAGCAATAAAGCGTACAAAAGTGTCTTTGATCACTTTAGTTGAATTGAGGTACACGGCCACGGTTCCCGTTGATCGATACATGTCTTGCTGTGATCGGTATAATTCAAAGAATTTCCTTGACGAGGTTTCGCAGTTGCTCTAGTTGTTCTCAAACCGAACGTCTCAAAGAAGACAACACGGAGTGAGTGAACGGTAATTTAAGTCCACCGATTGATGAAAAGAGATTTGAAAAACAATCGTGTATTGCTCAATAGAAATTGTTTTTGCAATACAACGAAGGTTTTATTGAAAATCAATTATCAATCATAAAACACCTTTTGATTTGAAAAATTAGTACACGGTCGATGTGCTAAAGAAAAGAGTTTTAAGCACAAAGACCGTTTTTCAAAGGTATCCGTCAATCCTTAACTCGAACGAGATTGATTCAAGAGATTGAATCGCCCATTGTTTCGTTCGGTTGTCACATGGTTGATCTATATAATAGATCTCACATGCCACCTACCAAGAGCTTGTTTGATGTTGGCTCTAGAAGGCTTTCCATCTTCATTGTGAATATGTATACACATCACTCGGATGTTCGGCAATACCACAAGGATAATGCGTGGGACTCAAGATATAATCTCTCTTCCACATTGTGTGAAGCAGAGTCTTCATTGAAAGTGTCCTAATGAGATTTATAGATGATCTCGTGGCTCTAGACTCAATATGTGCATATTTGGTTCTGTCTTGGGAGACTAGGAGAGGGTCTCCTTCTTCAATATCAACAATCTCTAAGAGAAAGTCGATAGATAATGTCGGTTCCCGTGAGAATGAAACAAGTCCTTTTAAGAGGAACTTGAGTGGTTTGGAAAGTTGAGGTGCGAGCGTCACCGGGTCCATGACGTTTTGTCTTCAATACCGATGTTACCATCGATAGTATATGAATTGAACCCGGTTTACGCCCTAAGGTTGAATATATGGAGGGCTATTTGTTTTCACCCTTTTCTCATTCAATTCCTTTTAATTCTTCAACCCTTCAAGCTTACCGAGACTTCATAGCAAGAACCTTGTTGGGTTTATTCCATTACTAGCTCGGTCTCGATCCGCACTCTTCCCATATCTCATTTTCTCCTTTTATCATCATACCTAAGAACTCTACACTAACTAGTGGATAGTCCTGGGTAGATCCTTCCGCTTACGGCGGATCATGGGAACACATACCTAACCTTATCATCCTTATATCACCGTACATAAAGTAACGTTGGTCGGTCTATTTGGTATTGTTCATCCGCCATTGGAACCAATTGAAAACCATTTGAAAATCAATCCAGATACTTGTGATATATTATCAAAATATTTTGTACCTGAATTGTTGTTGATATTTTTAGAACAAGTGCTCCCCCTCAACATGTGCATCAAATGTTTGAAATCGTTTTGCACACGGAGGCAAGAGGAAGAATTAACTTCTTTGATTACCATTTTCTAAAAGATATCAACATCATTTCCCAAAACGAATCAAGTAGATAAAACATTTTGGGGAAGGATGAGATTTTCGTGATTTTGCTCCCCCTCAATATGTGCTTCTAGATTTGAAAAGAGTTTTGCACATACTAGAGGGAACCTGCACATTGAGATAAGTGATCACGTTTTAAATCATAGGTTTAAGATAGATGCTCCCCCTCAACATGTGCATGGAAAATTTGAAATCGTTTGTCACATGTGGGAAGGATAGCATGTACATCCTTATAAAACCATTTACCGAATTATCAGTTTAAATCCAGTTTAAATCACACATTCTCCCCCGATCACAATTATCAAATCATTTGAGATTTGTGATCTCTTATTGATTTAAATTGATTTTGAAGGCTTTTAAGGGGAATTGTGACTTGATTATGAAAGCGTTTTAACCGATAAGGATCGGATTTAAAGACTTTAAACTCCATTGGTAAAACATGCATGAATATCTTTTGAAAACAATTTAATGCCAAATAACTTTTAATTTAATTGAAATCATTCTCCCCTCAATCAATGACATAGGTTGTTGATTGAGAGATTGATATTTTGACAAATAAGTCCCGATGATTATCAAAAATAGAGTCCGAGTTATTTTTCAACATAGTTAGTTTTCATCGATAAAGGTTTATAGAATCGAGCACGGAATTTTGAAAACATGATAAAGTATGGCTCGTTCTTTCTTTGAAAAAGCAGTTCTTGCTGAAATGACAATAAACCATTTGTTTCTCTTTCTCCCAAAAATATTTTTTTTTTTTTTTTTTTTTTTTTTTAATTCGAGCAACATCTAAAGTCCGTGTCATTCTTTGAATGACAACACAAAGACCGTAGATATTTTCGAACCGAGAAAAACATGACAAATTGACAATATTTTTGAAGATTTTTGAATTTTCAGTTTTTTTTTTTTTTTTTTTTTTTTTTTTTTGAAATTTTTATATTTTTCTATTTGATTTTTGAGGGTTTTATAATTTTGTATTTTTGTTTTTCGAATAGATATATACAAGAGATAGATGAGCATAGACCTTTACTCCTCGTCTTCCTCCGAAGACGTTTGAGTGTTCGGTTGAAGGCTTTTCAAGCCTAGTCGTGGAAGTATGAACTCAAACGTTCTCTTGGAAGAGCTTTGGTGAAGATGTCGCTAACGATATTCGGACCTCACAAAATAGAGTTCCACCACACCTTTTTCCACTTGTTCCTTGATGAAATGATGTCGAATGTCAATATGCTTTGCTCTTGAGTGTTGAACGTTGTTGCATGAGAGAGCAATAGCACTTTATTATCACAATCTGTAGGATTTTGTTGAATTCAAATCCATAGTCGATAATTGAGATCTCATCCATAAGATTTGAGCACAACAAGATGACATGGCTATGTATTCACCCTGTAGAGGAAATAGAAGTACTCATTTGCTTCTTTGAAGACCACTCACAAGCTTATCACCCAAAAACCGAGCACCTCCGGATGTACTTGACGAGTATCTTGACACCTGCATGATCGGCATCTCGCATAGGTCGTTAGTGACATACCGGTGTCCTTGGTGCACCAAAGACCCATATTGATGGTTCCTTGGAGATACCAAAGACCCGTTTAACCGCTTCAAGGTGCTTTTAGTAGGCTTAGCACGGTATCTAGCACACATGCAAACAAACCAAACAAGATGTCCGGTCTACTAGCGTGAGGTACATCGGGATCCAATCATACTACGATATTTCGTTTGGTCAATCATGATCCCCAGTGGTCCTCATCTAGTTTGGTTCGATCAATCATGGGAGTGTCAACAAGGTCACTTGAATCAAATCCAAATTTCTTTAAGATCTCGGTTGCATATTTAGATTGATTAATGAAAATGCCTCCGGACTTTGTGAAATTTGTAGTCCCAAGAAAATGACATTTGTCCCATCATTGACATTTGAAATTTTGAACTCATTTCATTTGAAAAGCGGTCACACTCATTGGGGTCGGTCGAGGCAAAGATAATATCATCAACATAAATTTGAACATGAATTAAATGTTTGCTCGACTTCACGGTGAACAATGTTGGATCAATTGCTCCTTTGCTAAATCCGGTAGATAGAAGAAACTTTGACAAATGTATCATACCATGCCCTTGGAGCTTGCTTTAAACCGTAAAGAGCCTTCTTCAAACGATAAACGTGAGTAGGATGCTCTTGATTCACAAATCCTTCAGTTGGTGGCGTGAGATGACTTCTTTAAGATCTCCGTTCGAAATGCCGTCTTTACATCCATCGATAGACTACCATGTTCTTACTAGCGGCATTAGCCAAAAGATTACGATTGCCTCGATTCGAGCAAGCTGGAGCAAAAGATTCTTCAAAGTCAATACCCTCCTCTTGACGGTATCCTTTAGCAACTAATCGAGCCTTGTTCTTCAACACATCACCATGCTCATCAAGTTTTACTTTGAAGATCCATTTAAGAGCAATAATCATAGCACGATCTGGAGCGGTACTAACTCCCATACATCAAGTCGATCAAACTCATGAATTTCATCTTGCATGGCATTGAACCGCTATCTTCATTCATGGCGGTTTTAACATCTTTTGGTTCGATCTTAGATAGTACAGAGTTGAAGAAGCACCATAAGGCATCGGTTGCAAGTTGTTTCCGTGTTGATACGGAGACGAGAGGATTTCCAATGATGTTGTCTAGTGGATGATCGTGAGTCCATTTTCTAAGGTGTTCATGTGGCGGTTGTTGAGGGACCGAGGTAGCGAGTCGATGTCTCTTGAAGAAGATGGTTCGATGATGATTCGAGAGCAAATATGTTTTCAAATGGAGCATCTTTAGGAGTAGCAAAGGGATTAACTTCATCATTGATGCGAAACAGTTCCATTATGTACATTTGAAGAATGATGATTTGTTGATGAGGCGAAGGATCGGCGAGCGGTGCATCTTGACTTAAAGATATTGAGGCCGAGGATTGACTTCATTCACGGAATATGAGCGACCTCATTGTATGAATCGACACCTCATTAGTACTTGGGTCATAAAGTTCATCAAACATAGGATCAAACAATCTTTTTAAATCATCTTCAGATGGAGGTACATATGGAGTTTCTTGAGAAGAGTTTGGAACAAGGGATGAACCAATGGGACTGTTTTGAAGTGCGGGTCCTGAATTGGAGTGTCGAGTAGCCATTTGACCGGTCAGCTCATCAAACGTAACGTGAATTGTTTCCATGATATTTCGGGTTCTTTTGTTGTAGATTCGGTATCCCTTTTGTTTGGAGCATACCCTACAAATACTCCAATGTCCTTTAGCTCTAAGTTTGCCTAAGTCTTGTCCTCATTAGTTGGATAACACAATGCACCAAACACACGAAGGAAAGAGAGGTTAGGTTTTCTGTTGTGGACAAGTTCATATGGAGTTTTTCCATGAACAATGTGAATCGGGAACGATTTTGTGTGTAGCATGCGGTGGCAATAGCTTGACCCGGAGAAACATTGGAACCTTTGAGTAAATCAAGATTGTTCTAGCGGCTTCTACAAGAGTTCGATTTCGTCTTTCAACTACACCGTTCGTTGAGGAGTTCGTGGAACACTTCTTTGATGGTTGATTCCAACGCTTTCATAAAATTCACCGAGTTGTTTGTTGACAAACTCGGTTCCATTGTCTGTTCGGATTATTACATTGTTTTGTTAAGTCGAACTGCAATGTTTGATGAGTTTGATGATGATATCGAGAGTTTCATCCTTTGTCCTTAAGAACTTGACCTGGTGAATCTAGAGTAATCATCAACCACAACTAACACATATTTCTTCCCAAAGATATTCGCACCCTCATTGGTCCACATAAATCCATATGAATCATATGAAGAACTTCGTGACGAGTTAGTAGGTTTGGGTTTATGGGCATACTTCTTGCTTTTTCCCAATTGACATCTTGAACAAAGATGATCCTTTTCATACTTGAGTCTAGGTAAACCTACAACTAAGTCCTTTACGGAGAGATCATTGATGGTACCAAGTTCAAATGATTGAGACGACGATGCCATAACCATGACTTTGTTTTAGAGGCCTTTGACAACAAGCAAATTGGAGAAGATTTCATCATATCTTCGATAGAGATGGTGTATAGATTAGAACCACGTGAACCTCTTAAAAGTTCCTTACCATCAAGTTCTCTAACGAAGCGGTATGTTTTTGAAGGCTACTTCTAGATCGAATCGCAGATTGACCAACAGAGAACAAGTTGTGACCAAGACCTTCTACATAGTAAACCACGGAGATAACACTTTTGCCAACAACATAGTCTCCATAACCCATAATAGCAACGAAATGATCATTCCGAATCTAAGCGTCCGATGAATTTGCTCACGAAGTTCATGAGCCGTGACGGTCATGATCATATGCTTGGAACGACTGAGTCCGGTACCACGTAGCGATTTGAGCGATCTGCAGTTGAACACGAGACAAGAATGGATAATCGGATAATTGGGATCCCCATGCAAGAATGGGTTCCATTTGGTTAGTAACAATGGTTGGAACACCCACATCGAAAATAGAAGCATTCATATCGAAATTAAGGCAATGGAATCATTGTGAATAGATGCGATACTAGTGTCTCAGATTAGCCTTGTTCACGATGTGCTCACTTCTTAAGGAATAGTTCTACCAAGAGGGCATCCATTTTCTAGTGGGCATTGTCGATTAGTCTTATGACCAACGTATCCAATAATAGCCTATCTTACTAAATGTTCTTCCCGGGTTTCCACTTTTTTTCTAACTTTCTTTCGTTTTGCCTTTTAGCCTTCTTAGCATGATTTTTAGCATTAACAATATTAATCGGACAATTAACATCATTAGGCAAAACATTAACACCGCATTCATGATTAGAAATAAATTCAAGCAAACATCAATACAAGGTTTGCAAATAGTATCGAATTGAATTAATTACAAGATGCGCCTATGGTCGATACTAGAATCAACACGATTTGTTTTATTCGGCTCAAACTTAAAGTTCCTAGGTATGTCTTCTACTTTCTTCCAATGCACATTCTTAGCTTGCGGTCGTGTCCTTCCTTGTATTGTCTTGAGACTTTGACCGCTTGCTTTAATGTCACCGATTACTCTGTAGAGGAATGGGAACATTAGTTGGTTTGGCTACTATTTGCTTCACTGTTTAGATGTCTTTGGGATCCGAGCTACATGAAGGCACACTAAGATTAACTTTTAACACTTGAATAGCTGGGATTTGAACACCTAGAGGGCACACTCGAGTTCACATTCTTAGCACTAACATTTTGAAATCGAACTACTTGAAGGCATATTAGGGTTCATATTCATAACATTTGGCATTGAATGACTTGCATGCTTGGCACTAGGCATAGAACATGGTATCAAGGGATTGACTTGCTCACCTAAGGTTTTAGGGCATATTGTAATTAGGCATTCTAGAAGTTCTTGAGATCGTTTGGCATATAAGCAAGCATGGCCAATTGCATTATCATCTGGTTTCTCTAACTTATCCTCTTCTACAATCTCACGGAGACATTCTAAGCTGTCCTTAAGGTATGAGAAATATGTTTGAATAGCAAGTTTGTTATTCCTAAGATGAGGAGGAACATATTTCACAGACAAAGCATATTTATTATAGACATGTACCTTTGATACACCATTCTCCCCATTGGTCATTGGCATCTTCCCTTTTACGACTCTTTAGATTCTCAATTTCTTTTTGTAACAAGGCTACCGTTTCGTTATTTTTGTTACGAGTGACCTTTATAGATTCAAATAATTCATTGAAATGACGTTTAACCTTTTCATTTTCTTCAAGAAAACCTCATTTTCCTTTTGTAAAGCATTTACTAAGTTTTGAAGATGAAAGTTTTGAGAATTCGAGAATCTAAAGGAGGAGGCATTTGGGGACCATCACATTGTTCGTTTGACCCTTTAATTGAGAGATTTGGGCTTTCAACTTTCGATCGTGTTGCAATGAGCTTGAATCATTCATCACGTTTGTTAATTTGAAAAAGCGCATCAAACTCGGAGCATCCGAGGATGTCTTGATATTTGAAGTTTTGACATTTTCTTTAAGATGTTGATATTTTAGTTGTAAATTAAAATGCTCAACTTCTAGTTTAGAAAAATGTTTAACCAAATTGTCGTGATCATCCGGTTCAATTTTCTCATTTAGTTCGAAATTAGTTTTTCAAGCTCAATGACACGATCATGGGAGACTTTCAAAGCAATGTACAGTTCATGGAATCGAGAAGCGATAATAGAATAGTTAGTAGCGATGTAGAACACATCTTGAGCAATACATTCGAAATCGAGTTCTCATTTAGTGTATGCAAGTTCTTCCTCTCGATTTCATTATATTTTAGTGCTCGCTCATAGTCACTAACCTCAACTATCATTGCATCAAATTCCTTTTCCATTCCCTTAATATCGTTATCTATCCCTTTTAAGACTCTCAAAGTGATCTTTTAGAAGTTTAAAGAAAGGCATGACCTCGATTAAATAACATTCTTTCGTTTGCTCAAAACCCTTTCCCTTCGATTATACCAATGGGTGTGATCCTTTTCTTACAAGTTTTCTCAAAATCAACAAATAGTTGAAAAATAACATATTGACCGATTAAGGTCTTGCTTTTCGTGGCAATAGTCCTAGGTACTAAATGCATTGGTGTATTTGGAGGATACACAATCGCTCTAGGCATTTTCCTAAGGGAGGATTCGTTACAACTAGATTCTCGATTTTGCTTATCTAAATCTTTTTCCGAACACTTGTTCGGGTGTTAACAATGTCTCGAGGCTTAAACATGTTTAAGGAAATCCAATTTTCCTTCTTGTAATCATGGGGTGAGATCTTTATTTTCTTCTCTTTGCATTTAGGATCATCTAATTTCTTGTTCATCTTTTCCTAGTGACTTCATCGATTTCTTATCTTCCTCGGTGCACTCAACGCAACTAGGTTTCGCCTAGGTTTAAGGATTTCATTGCCATCATAAAGAACCTTATGAGCATTTCTAGCCTTTTAATGACCTCTGGATTTGGTTCCTCAATAAGGGGAATGTTGTGCTTATCGCTTAAGACTTTATGCTTAGTGATCATGTGAGCGATCAAATGGTGTTCCTTGTATGTACAACTTGTTTTCAAGTTTGTTTTCAAAGTTTTCGATTAGAAAATCTTTCAAGAGTTTTGATTCCTTTGCATTAAATTCTTGCTTAAGCATTTTCACATTTTCTTGAAGTTCTTGTTTTTGTTTAGCGCTTTAGAAAGCTTTTCTTGCAAGGAATTTAACTCTTGTTTTAATACTTCTTCTCTAAAATTACTTTTTCTAATGATTATACGCACTTGGTCATCCATTTCCGCTCACGGTGGTCAACTCAAATTTTGCACGTTGTTCATAAATAGCAACACGTTCTTTATAGGCATTTAGTTCGAAACAACAGAATCATCGAGGCACATGCGGTGAATTCATCAAAACATAATCATTATTGATCGCGAAGATGCATCACTTGGTACAACTTCACTTTCACTTTGTTTCACATATTGATCATATGGGACAACATTGATACTATCCATATTTTCAATATTTGATTCAAAAGTTTCATTGATTGTACTTTGTCATGCATCTTTTGCACATCAAGATCATCGTATAATTTTAATACCTCGAGATGAGTTTGTCTTTGGATGGGCCACTTGTGGTGAAGAAGAGACCTTGGGAGAAACCATTGGAGAAATGCTAGCCATAAAAATTGTGTGTGCGAGGGTCCATCATCCACATCGAGTCGTATGCATCACAATCGCCGACTTGAAAGGCATTCGATGATTGTGACCTATCTCTGAATAGGTTGCTCATCCACATCTGCATCATAGGTCTTTGCATTGCCCTCAGCAAGAAACAACAATTCCTCTTCATCCAAAGCAACACCATTATCCCGAGCTTGTACAAGCGACATCTTATCTCTCAAGTAATCGGCGATTCGTGGACGTTTTGGAGATGTGCGGTTCCTTGCAATGTGTCCCTCACCACCACGCTTATAACATTTGATCGGCTTAGCTTGACCTTGATTACCATTCCTTCCTCGATTCGATTACCAACATAACCTCTACCACTCCACCTCTTCCCCGATCATCTTGTCTTTCTGAACTGGTTGCACCACGATCCTCCCATCTTTAACAAGAGCTTGATTGTGTGGGTTAGATGTTGTTACGAGGTTGTTGTTGGTTTGTGGGAGAGAATTCATGTTTTGACTAATCGGAAGAGCAAGTTGATTAATGATGTTACCACGTGTGCATCGACATCGACTTGTTTGAACATAGGATCGGGAATGAGTTTGTGATTGCCATTACCCATGGGTATGACTTGTGAGGCTTTGGTTGTGATTCCGATGTTTGAGTAGAAGGCGGTTGAGTCATTAGATGAGCTTGTCTCTCCTTGTTGGTTTTGAACGATTAAGAATCATTTTTCAAACATAGCATGTCTCTCATTCGGGAGGAAGGCATAGAGTTGCTCATAGTTTGTATTCTTCAATCCTTTAGTGAGCTTCACGGAGGTGACAAACTTGTGCCATTCGGGATTCATGTTGTTCACAAATTTTGAGTTCGATTGAATGTTAGGCATAGTCATTCGATGTTCCTCATATCATTCACCGACTTATGAAATCTCACATAGTACTCATAGACACTCTCATCTGGTTTCATCTTGAAGTGTTCAAATTCGTCATAGAGTTGTGATTCTCTGTCTTCCATAGTTAATTCGAACACGAGAGAAGCATCTTGACATTATCCCAAACCGCCTTTGCTTGGTGTTGTGATTGATCGACTTGTAGATGTCTTTAGGAAGACCTTGAAGAACAATGTTAGAAGCCACGATATCGACATCGAATCTCTTTTCTCCTTATCATCAAGCTCATCATACATCTTTGGTCCATCCATTCCGTATATCGAGTTCCATCTTGACGATATCAAGTACATCTCTAGTCGTCTCAACCCGATCGGTCCTTCATCAATGGATTTGAGAATGTTGACTCCATTTTCTTTTCCAAGACAAGACAATCGATTCGTTGAGCCCAAGAGTCGTAGTCGGTTCTGTCAAGCATGGGTGGGCGAGTATCTGAACCACCGCTTGAACATCCTCGACAGCAGTGGAGATGATAGTAGGAACGTTTGTAGACATGTTTCAAGCTCTACGGATTTTACTATTCTTTGATTAAACCGGAAATTGATTCTTTCACGGATTTTACTAAACCAAAAGAACAACCGTGTGAATGTATCACGAAGAAGTAACAAACCTAAATGAATAAGTACCTAACTACACAACTCGCTTAATTAACAACTCGCTTAAGTAATCAACTCGCTTAATAGCCAAGTCGCATCAGCATCAACTCGCAACACAGTCAACTCGCTTAATGAATCAAGTCGCTAAATAGCCAACTCGCAACACAATCAACTCGCTTGAACACTAAGTCGCTTAAATTAACTCGCTAACGTTACAACTCGCTAAATAGCTAAGTCGCTTTAGATCTCAAGTCGCTTAAAGAAACAACTCGCTTAGAACCCAAGTCGCATAAATATCAACTCGCTAAACAAATTAAGTCGCATGTACCAACTCGCATCAAATAACAAAGCAACTCGCTTTGAAGAAACACAAGTCCGAGACTCAACTCGCTTAGTCCTTCTTTCACAAATAACCACTTTATCAATCCAAAACAACCAAACCACAATGATTTAAGCCTTCCAATTCAAAACATAACCACATATGATGATCCTAAACACAAAAGTACAAGCAAAATTCAAACTTTACCACTAGAATTTGTCCAAATGAATCAAACTCTCCTAAACCCTTAATACACCAAAACCTTATGAAATCCACCAAAACAAAGAGCATGAAAATGAGTGATCAAACCATGGCTCTTGATACCAATTGTAAGATATTGGATTTCACAAACACTCTAAACCATGATCAAAGTAGGCGATAAGTATGTTAGAGAGAAAGTTCTAGTGAGAGAAAGGAAGAGAGTTGGGAACTATAGTGAGAGAAAGAAAATGTTATTATGAGCTCCAACTCTACCTTGGGAGGTAGAGAGTATTTATAGTCTTACATGAAACGCCACACAACGGGTGTGGATCGTGCATACGATGGGTAAAGACCGTCCGTCCTCCACGGTGTTACAAAACTAAATACTACTTAACTTAAAATAACTACGACTACGAGCTTTCTAACGTTTACATATACTTGAGGTGACCGACTCTTTAATACACGGAATTTCTAATTCCTAACATAACCCTCAAAAGGTACATTTTAAAACCTTATCAGTTGTCTTTTACAACCTCCTCATAAGTAGTAGGCTCATGAATTTTATTAAGGCTAGAAGTGAAAACAAAGTTATCAAAACTTAAGTTGGAATATTTAACAACCTTGTCTATCCCATACTTATGATTCTTATTAAGCACATAATTTTTGTATTTAGATGGTAAGACAGTCATCCTACTAGTTCTCCAAACAGTTTGGCCAACTGCTGGTTCTGGTGACTCAAACATTTGTCCCAACATATTTATGTCCTCACCCTCAGACTCATATTCATCATCAATTAAAATTAACACTCTGTATACCTTCAGAAACAGGAATTTATGTTGCATACTTTGATGTATTAGTTACCTTCCTACTAGAAGTGCTACCAAAGACATTCTCATCACCTGTATCAGCAGTATCTGTTGTTTTAGGTTGACTTGAATTCTTATCCTTAGCAGATTCATCTACAGTGCTGACACTAGGAGTATTGTTATTAGCTGCAGACTTAAAGCTACTATATGCACTACTTCTATTATCATCGTAGGGTTCATCAGACTTAAGGTGGCTTTGACTACTTTCATTATTTTGATCAAAAAAGTTCAAGTTATTCATATCATCATTTTCAAAAAACAAAATCTTTAGTGAAAGAGTTCTTTTTAAAAGGATAAATTGTTTCATAAAACCTAACATCCCTTGAAAAAAATAAACTTCTTCTGTTCAAGATTGAACAACTTATAACCTTTCTTATCAAAAGCATATCCAACAAATACACATTTGTCAGACCTAGCACCAAATTTATCAGACTCATTTAAAACAGTTGCAAAACATAAGCACCCAAAACACCTTAAATTTGTCAGACTAGGTTCAGTTTTATATATCATTTCAAAAGGAATTTTTCCAGATAACACAGCAGTAGGAAACCTGTTGATTAATTAAGTAGCAGTTAGAATGAATTCAGTCCACATGTTCAAAGGCAAACCCCCTGAAACATGAGGGCTCTAGCAGTGTTTAATAAATGTCTATGTTTCCTTTCTGCTACACCATTCTGTTGTGGTGTGTGAGGACAAGTAGTTTGATGTAAAATACCATTGGTTAAGAAATAACTTTCAAATTTCTTGTTAACAAATTCAGTACCATTGTCACTTCTAAAAACCTTAATAGATTTTTCAAACTAATTTTTAATCAGATTAACAAAACTTATGATATGATCAAAGACTTCACTTTTACTTTTCATTAAAAACACCCACACAGCCCTGGTGTAGTCATCTACAACAGTGAGAAAGTACCTAAACCTATCCCTACTGGTAAATTTGTAAGGTCCCCACACATCTAAGTGAACAAGTTCACCCAGATTATTAGTTTTATGATCACTTAAATGGAAAGGCTCTCTAGTCTGTTTAGCTTTATGACAAACTTCCTAAGGTCCAGAATTGGTATTTTCAAGATCTTTTAGTTTATTTTTTAACACACTTAAAACATGATCAGAGGGGTGTCCAAGTCTATTGTGCCAAATACAATTTGACATAATACAACTCGTAATATTACTGTTATTAACCCTCTTACCTTCATCAAGAAAGTAAAGACCTCCTTCTTCACTACCATTCCCCATCAGGAACTTTTGAGTTAAATCCTGAATTTTACACAGCTTATCATTAAAACTGACAATCATATTATTATCTTTAGAGAACTTATGAACAGACAATAAACTGACATGATAACCAGGAACAACCAACACATCTTTAAGAATTAAGTTATTTCCAAATTTATAACTTCCAATTTGTTTAACTTGAAACAGTCCCATTAGTATGTGCAACTGTAAGATTTAAATGAGAGTCATCCATTATATCAAAAAGTATGGTTGCACAAAAAGTGAATTGTTGACTAGCTCCTGAGTCAATAATCCATCCAATATAAGTATTATAAGTACTTATATTAGAATTAAAATTGAAGAATCTACTAGTGAAAAAACTTATAACACAATTAGAAGTCATAACAGTACCTGCAACACTAGCATGAGTCTTGCTAGCATCACATGTACCACTAAGTAAAGACATTAATCTATGATACTGATCACTAGTAAGAGTATGAGTGGTACTCTTACTAGTATCAACCTTATTTTCAGTCACATTATTAGCATTGTTCTGACTCACATTTCCTTTTTTTTAACAGAACCAGGCGGATACCCCACAAAATCAAAGCACCTATCAATGGTTTGACCATTCATATTACAGTGCTTACAGACAAGGTTAGATACCATGCCAAACCTTCTATTATTGTTTCTATTAGAGTTCCAGTTATTTTCTAAGAATTACTAGTATTGGTTCTATCTGCAAAGGCAACTATCCCATTCTTTACAGATTTATTAGCCACTTGATTATTTATGTGAGATTCATCTCAAGAGAGTGGCAAATGCGATTTAACATCCGGTAAAGGTTAGTGGTGAGAATAAGATTTCTCACGAAACTGAAACCATCATCAAGCCCCATAAGAAATTACATTAGCCCGAGGAGATCTGAATGATTTTTCGGTTTAGGAGTAGTATCACAAACACATGTGGCAGATTAACAAGGAGTCAAACGCCTCCAAAATGCATTAAACTCATGAAAGTATTCAGACAGACTCATACTAGATTGAGTTAGAGTATGAATTTTATGATGCAAGTTATAAATCACAGAACCATCTTCTTTATTATATGTTTCGTCTAATTCATCCTAAACAGCCTTAGCACTTTTAGAAAACACTTGACCTTTATAAAGGTCTTGAGAAATACATCCTAAAATCCAAGATAACACAACAAAATTACATCTATCCCATTGTGCCTGATATAAGGCCTCATTGGGATCTCTTTCACATTTTCCATTAATAAAACCAAGCTTATTTCTAATGTGTAAAGCCAATACAACAACATACAAACCTTATAGTTCTTAGTACCTTCAAGTTTGAAGGTAATCAAATGAGCACCAATGTCTTGAGGCTGAAAATATAGAGGGTCATATATGTCCAATTTTAATTCACTACTACTCTAGCCTCGTCATGTTCTTTATCTTTTTTAGAAGGGTCAACCATTATAACAAGTTGTAACAACCAGACTTAAAACACATAGAAACAGTAAACAAACAAGAGCAAAACACAAACAACAACCAGCCTTATAGCTCCTCAACCACAAATAATCACCAGTTATCTCAACACCACAATCACAAAAATCCCTTAACCTACACTTCGTCACATGCAAATCTAAAAAACCTAATAAAAAACCTAGAGAAAGCGTGAGTGGTATTACAGTGCACGCAAGCTTCCAAATAGTACCAAGGATCAAGAAGATCCACCAATAAGCAATTAGCACAACGGAACAAACCTGAAAAACAAAAGAAATAATGTCAGAGATATACCAATTGAACAAGAGCAATCTGACACAAGAAACCCTAAAAATTATTTTTAGGGTTTTTAACTTTGATTTCAAGAATCTTGAAATTAGAATTAATAAAGCCAGAATTACCCAATTATAAACGAATAACAACCTGAAATAAGGGTTTGATACAGTAAACCCTAATTATGACAAATTTGATCAAGAATCAAATTAACTCTCTCTGACACACAATTAGACCACAAGAACACTAAATCAAGGTCTAATTGCTACAAGAACCACTAGGATCAAGAAACCCCCAAAAATTGGAAAACCCTAATTTTTAGGAAAACTCAATTAATCTTTAGATCTACAAGATCCAACAACGATAACACTATATTCACTATCAGAACAACCAGATCTAAACATATAGATCAAAACCCCCAAATTTTATAGAAACCCTAATTTTTCAAAATCTTTAAATCTTTTAAAAATCGCTTTGGTACAGAGCAACCTGGTTCTGATACACCATCGCGACGAGATAAAAATCATCTTTCTATAGATATGCACTTTTATATACTTTTGATGATTTTGTTTTTAAATTTCCGTCCAGAAAAATCACACGTGGTCCTTTGGTGGATCACATGTGATTTGTTATTTTTAAAAAATCACAAGTGATCCACCAAAAGAATCACATGTGATCCACCAAAGAATCACATGTGATTTTACAAGTCACATTCGACTTTTAGAGTAATAAATCACATGTGATCTTTAATTTCAAATCAACTTATTCCTTCATTTATAAAACAAATTTCTGAAATCACGTGTGATTCTATTATTTATTTTTTTTTGCTCATATGAAAAAATGTAAATTACGTGTGATTGAGTTTTAATCGAAAATGAGTAAATCACATGTGATTCACTTTTAAAAATAATTTAATGTAAAATCACATGTGATTTGCGGTAAATCACATGTGATTCTTTTTTGTTGTAATTGTGTAAATCACATGTGATTCTATTTTAATCTAAAATGAGTGAATCACGTGTGATTCTCATTATTCAATTTTTTTATCCGTTATGAAAAATGTACATTACGTGTGATTTATAGTCTTTACTGTTATAAACTAAAACACATGTGATTTCATTTTAATCTAAAAAGAAGTGATTTACTTTCAAAAATAACATGTGATTCGTGTGTAAATCACATATAATTTACTTTCAAAAATAATTTATGGTAAAATTACATGTGATTTGTGGTAAATCAAATGTGATTCGTGTCTAAATCACATGTAATTTATATGTAAATCACATGTGATTTACTAAAAAAAATTTGAGGTAAAATCATACTTACTAAAACAAGAATACCTATAAATATCAATATCTCCTTCAAACCAACTTCTTCTTATTAATATTATTTACATCTTTCTCTTACTAACTAAACAAAATTTTCATAATCATGATAACAAACTCTTATACCCCACTTGTACCTCTCTCTCTCTCTAAAAATAATATAAACCCCATTTCATATACATCTATTTCATACACATGTTTTTGTGTATGTGTTTTTTACTTAGTAAATCACTTCTCAACCTCAAAAGCTTGTGTAAATTTGTTACTATGTTTAATAAACTCAAATGAGAATCTAGAATTTTCCACATTTATATACAGTACACCAAAATTTCACATCGATGTACAAAACTTATCATACAAGACCTCCATCACCAAAAGAAAATTATTTTTTAATTTTCCCAGCTGTATCTTTTCATCCATCAACTCACACTCCCTCAAACCAAAAAAAAACCTTTCATTTCTTCTTTTCAACAAAAACAAAAAAGTCTTTGCAAACTGGTATCAAACAAAAAAGATATTAAACATCATGTTAACTAAAGTGATAACATCTCACATCTCATTACAGTTTTCATCAATCATCAAAGAACCCTTATATTACAAAAGAAAGTGACCATTGCATTTATGTGATTACCATTTAGCCCAGAAAAACCAATAGCAAAAGATGTTGTGGCCTACAGTCCGCCACTTACCACCAACTTCGTACTTTTACTAATCATAGTTGAATAATTATTCCGGTCACCAAAACACAAAAAATCATCCTTCTCCGCCACTTACCACCATAAACCCCACCGTGTAACCACCACTAACAAACATCACAAACCGTCACCATCAAACGGGTGTAGATCTGAGAAGATAACTTGCAACAATTGTTCAAACCCCACCGTAGCAAAGACAAGATTTCTAATGGCCGGAAAATGAGTGTACGACATCACTACCGGTAACAACATAAAATCAAATGGTTTTTAATACACTAATATTTTGTAAGAAGATGAAATGTGTAGATGTAAGAAGATAAATTGTTTGGTGAGAGAGAGAGAGAGAGAGAGAGAGATAAAGTGTGAGTGTCTGAGTGTAAATGAGGGAGCACGAATTTACAAACCTACCCCTGTAGCTATATTAATCAGATGGATGAAAAAGAGATGCAACCGTCAGATCAAATTGATATCAATGGTCAGAATGGAGGGATTTGTTCTTTAGTTTTTTCTTGTTCGTATTGAAATTTCGTCATGGCTTTATATGTTCAAAAAATCGATCATCATTCAGAGATAAAAATAAAATATTTAAATCATTTAACAAATACATCAATTTTCTTCTAACATCCAACAACAACCATCTTTTTTGGTAAATTTTACGACGAGTCGGCGAGCCCAAATTTCCCACACTACAAATACATCAATATTATCATTTTTCTTCTTCTTTATGGGCCTTGAATCCCACATCATTTAACAAGATTTTTTCACCTTAATGAGTTAGCCATGACTTTGTACACTAAATACATCAAAAGCAGCAGAATCGATAACCTACCTTGGAGAAATAGCCAACCATGTAACAGCCACATTCATCAGAACAAAATTATATAATGAGGCCTTTCGTTAAGCAATATTATATATAAAGTGTCACCGTTTATAAGATATAATGCAATTAGTTATCTAAACGTTCTAACATATTACTCAAATATGTTTACACATGCATATAATTATTAACGGGACAAATTTTAGAGCCCTAAAAATTATGAGGCCCTGAGCGGTCGCTCATCTTGCACACTCTCAAAGACGGCCCTTAAAACTAGTCAACATCATAGTAATGGGTCTTGTGATCAAGAAACAATTTTGCTAGATAATAAAGATTTTGAGCATACACCTTGTTCATCTTCCCATCAACCTTTTTCAAACACAAGTCACAAGTCACATGATTTATATGCGCCATTATACTCTTTTACATTTATTGGGATCACTTTTCTACAGTGGACTAAGGACCAAAAAAATACGTGGCAGTTTGACCACCCCATTTGGTAAACCTACCCGTGTTATTCATCCCTACTCACATACTTTCTTTCCATCTTAGATCCGCCCGAGTGTATTTCTGGAGAAAAAAACTCCGGTGCCTTCATTCAAGTAGACACGTTTGCGTGTTCGTATACTGGTTGGTGAGGGGGGTACAGTGATTCGTACGATGGAAACAATATTTTTATGCGTTTTGTGGATCTCAGTTGGCCACATGGTTTTGCCTACAGTGCTAAATTTCTTATGCTCCATATATTTGTTGTGTTTGATAGATCTGAAGGTGAGGTTACCAATTTCAATCGTTGATTATCATAAAACCTAATTGCATATTTCTTGATCTGGGAGAAAGCGATAGAAGGTTTCATGTTTTTAGGGCTTATTTTCGTTGGTGTTTATGGTGGTTATGGTATGCTGTCCTTCGCTTGGTTTGTGCGTTGTTTTAGGTTTATTTATTGTGCCTTTCTTATATTTAGGGCTTAGAGTAGTTGTGCGTTGCTTGAGCTGGTTGAAATGTTGTTTATGGTTAGATTTGTGGTTTCGTAACCAGTTTTGTGCTTTGGTTTAGGGTATAATGCTATACCCAAGTGCAATTAAAGTGGTTGTATGTTGCTTATGACTGTTCAAATGTTGCTCATAGTCAGTTGTTGGGATGAGTCAATTATTGTGTTATACTATTTTACTTATGCAAAGGCTGGATGCAGCAGATTTTGCGCATCATTTCCAACACTTGGTGCATATGAAACTGATGTGTGTTTTGAAAGATTTGGCAGCTTTTGTGTGTGGTTTACTAGCAACATAAAAATGCGTTCAAACATTGCCTTCCTTTGTGTGAAACTTAAAGAGGATGTGTCGCAGGTTTACGTGCCAGAATGGTCATGCTTTGTGCTGTACAATGGCATGCAAAACCGCGGCACTTATGTCTCAGGCTTGCGCTGGCCATGTTTTTTGCTACAATTATTGGTTCTCAAAAACTTTAGCTTCATATTTGCTAACTTTGGACAAGCGATTAAAGGTCTGATTTTTTTGTTTCCTTTGTTTAGGCTTGTTTTTCCTTTATCTTTATGGTAGTTATTGTATCGTTTGTTTAGTTGCGATTGTGGGTTATTTTAGTTTTATTTAAGCTTCGGTGTTTCTGCTTGGCATGTCTTAAATAAGAGTTGCGTGTGTCCATTATTAATCATCAAAAAAAATGTTTTTTTTTGTCTTTTAGATCAGCAGATATTCATTTAGCGAGCAATACCAGGATGCTTACAAAAACGATTTTTCTTTGTATTGATAGCTTAAGCGGGCCTAGAAGCATGCCTTGGCACAGTAGCGGGATGGTTGCGGTCATGGTGTTGTTTGGGTGCCAATAAAATTTGAGCCCCAAAACATGTCTTGGCAGGGTAACTAGGTGCTTGCAGCCATGGTTGCAGCATAACGTTGTTGCTTTTGGGAATGTCTGAGCTTGCAGCTGCCATAACTATGGCCATTGTTTTCAATGCGCGACTCCAGCTATGTTTGGATCGTTATATTGTCAGCTGATTTTCTAGAGATATGCCTGGCTGGATCTAAAAGGTATGTCCATAGTATAAATTATGTTCCGCAATTTTGTTTCTGTCAGTTGGCCTTTTGCAATGGGCTTGGTTGAATATGATTTTCTGAGACTTTCTTTTCATTCTTGCAGATTACAGATGCACAGAACATTCGCATCAATGTTGATTACTATGATTCCAGTTTTTGTCATTCGTTCAATGCTGAATGGTTGACGGTTGCATTGGTTTTTTTAGGCTGTGATGGTAAATGTGATATGGCCCGTATCTTGGCAGGGTGGCAATCAGTTGTTGCAGCCATGGCGGGTGTATCCTTTTCGTTTGAATATTCGCCCATCTGAGCCGTGTGCCGACCAGACTTTTCACACACGACTGAATAAGTGAACCCAATAAATGTAAAAGTATACAATACACAAGTAACATGTGGCTTGTCATGAAATTGATGGCGCAATGATGATGGATCTCTATGTTGATCTGCTTTGTTAGCATGTTTCAGCACCCCCTGTCTGTTGGCATGGCATCCACATCCACATTGCGATTGCAGCCATGGCAGGTTCCTGATGCCGATGCGATGTTCCCATTTCTGAGCGTTTTTCATGCAACGCTGAATGTTTGACGGCTGCATTCGTTTTTTTAGGCTGTGATGAACTGGCCTTTATTTGGTGAATGTGAGATGTCCCGTATCTTGGCAGGGTGACAGTCAGCTGTTGCAGCCATGGTGGGTGTATCCTTTTTGCTTGAATATTCGCCTGTCTGAGCCGTGTGCCCAGCAAAATTTCCACACATGGCTGAATCAAGTGAACCCAAGAAATGTGAAAGTATATAATCTAAAAGTGACAAGTGGCGTGGCATGAAATTGGTGGCGCAATGATGATGGATCGCTGCGTTGATCTGGTTCGTTAGCATGCTTCAGCACCCCCTGTGTGTTGGCATGGCACCCGCATCCACATTGCGGTTGCAGCCATGACAAGTTGCTGATGCCGATGCTATGTTCCCATTTCTGAGCGTTTCTATAGCATGTTCTTCATGTTGTCACATGTACGAGTATATTGTAAGCCAATTATGCTGATGATGATGCTTTATAAGATGAAATGGAAGGATGTGGGTAAGGATGAATGGAACGGGTGGGTTAACAAGATGGCCCTCCGCTAAAAAGGGCGGCTAAAAGAGGGCACGTATTCTTTCATTGTGCCTGAACCATGCAATCAAATGAAAGCAAGATCTTGTCATTTCGATGTGGTGTTAAAACCGAGCGGTTCGATGTCCTTCATGTTGTGATGGTTATGTGTTTTATAAAGTTAGAATGCCAATGATGATGTTTCCTCCTTCATGTGTTTGGTGAGCACGCTTCATAGACTCTTATGTTTGGCGAGGCACCTGCTCTAAATCACGGTGCAATGCATACCGAGTCTCCGACATCGCCACCAAATTCGCAGTCCGAGGTCAGATAGATATTAAACGGCATAATAAACGTCCTTGCTTTCTCAGAACTGACCTGTATAGACAACTATGGTTCAGATGGGCCGGTCAAAAGTGTCGTGTATTTTTTAGGTCCTTAGACAAGTGGCAGCCCTGTAGCGTTTATCAACGGGTTTCTAATACTATTTTTTAAACTAGCCCTTGCTAAGTTTGACATCATACCAGCTGCCTATACAAAATTTAGAAAAAGAACGGGTGTGGCTAGCTGGTGACTTTATCCCAGTCACGTGTCGCAGGTAAAGTATGCGTATACTATATATTATGTTTGGTCTTTTACTTTGCATTCGGCCACCCTTCACATTTAATCTGCAAGTTCAGATGACATGATTTTGAAAATTTTAATGTTTAACTTTGTTGCTCATACACTAACAATAAAGTTATTATAACAGGTTGCGGATTGCACTACGACTGTGGCTAACCACTTATGTAGCAAGACGACTAACGATGTCAATACACCATTCCTTCACCTCTCGATAAATGACGAAGCTCATGTGCTTGCTTTTGCTACTTCATGGCATTGTCCGGAACTCGCAACTTCATTTAAGTCTTTTGCTCGCAACTTTTGAGCTCGAGATGCTTTGCATAGAAGAATCGAATAGTACAAGAGTTCCGCCTTGATCACATATTCCCGCCTCCGCCACACGGGCCCTAATTTCTGTACCTTTTTATTGAGCTCGACTTCATCCGCCATGGTTGTCCTCACCTCTCTTCCAAATTGAACAACCATCATATCTCTCAAAGCTAGACCCACCTTGCAGAAGAAGGTCTTCGCAAAAAGGCATAAGTGTGTTCATATTTTTTTTCCCTTCGTGTTTTTCTTATTTGAGATTTGTGCCAGATTTTATTTTGTGTGTGTTTTTGGGGTGGTATGTCAGTCTTTTAAAGAGCAAATTATGGGTTGGTTATTATTACTATTATTATTACTATGATGGTTATTAGACTTTTGATTTGATTGGCACTATATAGGCTGCAAATGCAGCAAAAAGTAATCATGACTTTTGATTCCTTATAAACAGGCATCAATCAGGCATCTTTTGCCATGGTTACTATCTTTTCACATATGAACTGCCAAAACACAGAGATTTCGTCGTTTGAAAAAAAACACCCCTAGCAAAAAAAACAGGTTAGCTAAAAAATATATTTCTACATCTAAAATATCGAGCAGAAAAAACAAAAACAAAATGGCAAAAAAAAAAGGAGACAAAATGGTCAAAACTAAAAACATAGAGGTTACAAAATTCAACCATTGTAGAAAAGGAACAAAAACTGATATACCTTAGATGCATGACGCTCAAACAGGTTAAGATAATTTGTTCGCTTGCAATCTAGCTTTGTTTATTGAATGGCATGTCAAACGTAGGATCGTTTGTTAAATTTATAGATCATCCTAGATCTGGCATGCCATTCAATCAACAAACCTACATTGCAGGTGGGCAAAGAATCCATGCTTGGTCGGTTGATATGTGTTGTTACATCACAGCTTTCGCATATGAATATGTAGTGCTTGGTATGGATAACGGTTTATGCTCCCTTTTTTGTTGCAGGGAGGCGGTGAAAACAGAAAGGGTTATGTCGTTCTTAGAAATATGTATCGGATCACATGTTTAATATAGTAAGTTGGTTCTCATGTATACGATTATCCTATAATTTGCAAGGCTGAAAACTCTTAGCTGTTTATCACTGTGCAATTGTCTTATCAGACCATGTTGAGTTTGCTGCAATATTTTTTGTCTGATTGTGCTGTTTCTTTTTTAAAATTTCAGGAAGCCACTATCTGTCGTGCCATAAATGCCGATAACTGGTCAACGATCAAGGCGGCTAGCATTGGTTCTCAGCCAGAGGGTGCTAAGATTTTTCACCGACCGAACATGCTCACTGCGGATGCTTCTTGCATATGCTCGCCTTATCGCATGGCAAGGTCTTTCATTCGAGGTGAGTTATCTCTCTTGAAAATGTGTTTATGCCAATGATCGTGATCGATGAGTGTGTTATAATGCTACTTTTCAGGGTCTATTTATGACCAGCACCCGTCAATCTTTGCCATGTTTTTTTTTCCGCTCAAACTTTATTTAAACAATTAACCCTTTTCTAAGTTTAAAAAAATGTTTGATACTTTTAGTGGTAAAATATTATACACATCCATAGCTTCAGAATTATTTTGTTCATTCATAATACATATTCATCTTAAATCCAATCAATGAACCCTCCACACATTGTCTAGATAAAAGACAAGTGACCCACCCAGATCATTGGTTTTCTACATTACATATATATCAACAAAATTATTAAAGCACAAACTGACATACCTTTTCTAAACAAAACACAACTGAGTCAGTCATGTCATTGCTTTTCTACACCACATAAGGAAAGACACACCTACAAATTTGCTGGAGCACAAACGAACATAACTTTTATTCATATTCAACATAAGTTACAACCATACCACCAAAGATTAATAACACCCTGTTAATCTAAAACATAACACCATACCATCAAACATAAAGACCATGAAAGAAGCCATCACATACACACAGACGATGCTACCCTAATCATACAATTCCATCGTAAACACATGGCGCCTTTTCTCGATGCACGCTTCCCTGGCCAGATTAAGGACGTGAATCAGTGCAGTAAGAATATGATGGTCCCTATCCTGCGCCTCCTCCAAGCATTCAACAGCGTCACTCGCAGCATCCTCATCACCACTCAACCAGCGTCCCTCCTGCAACAATTCAGTCCTGCTCCCAAGCCGGCGGCGAATATCATCGCAATTCTCTCCGAGTAGCATGATGAACCCCTCATTTTCACCTTACTCCTGTAAGAACATGAACTTAAAGGCATTGTGGACTTCGTTGGAGCCACATGCTTCTTTCAGTTGATTCAAGTGTGGGGTGTAGGCCATTTTTTTTAAGAATTTTTAACAAAACACATGGTGCAAAGGTGGCTATGTGAAGCCACAAACAAAGCAGCTTATATAGGTAGAGGACAAACCTGCAGCAATAACTTAGTGTAACCAAACTGGTACAATATACCATTACTTATCAATCCAATAAAATATTCCTAAACAACCCACCACACAACTTAGGGTAAAGTAAAGTCATCTTTAACCACTTCATAAACCAGCCACTAATCTAAGATTTCCTACCAAACATTGGCTGGGTACACAGTGATCTAAAAAAAGCTGCAACATCGATTGCAGCAACGAAGAAGGTTGCTCTCTTTCATTTCAATCTTTATATCCAAAGCGCGCATCCTAACTTTTATTTTTTCATTTTATGTGCAAAAATCACTTGCGTTTCAAACAGGCATTCAAAGTAACAAGCTCCTCATCTTCCTATGCAATTGAAAGCTTGCTCTTCGGGTAACAACTGTGGTTCAGACTCAAAAAAATAAGGCATGGAGAAGCTCAGAACTTCCTCCATTTCCAGTAGCCAACTATGGTCAGTTGCTTTTATCTATAAACTCCTCAAACTCCTGACATTAGTCAGTAGATGCATTTGTATACTTCCTTTCGCTATATGGCTATGACCAAAATCCGTGAAATTTTCCAATAGCTGCTTATGGATTTCAATGCGTGTTTTGCTAATTACATTTATAATCTTTTGCATGTCATGACGAGCTGCGTATCATCTGCTGCATCAAGAATAAGGTTTGGTCTTTGTTGCATACCGCTTGATGCTTCATTTTTATACGCAAGTTAGATCAAATAAGTTTCTAAAAATACCAGTGTTTATGTGGCAGCACGACAATGACTCTATCAAAGCTTCTCGCAATCGTACCCTAAACCCTAGCTAGCACAAATTTAAAAGTTAAAATGAGCTAAAACAGGGGGCAGAGATATGTTAAAGCGGCCATTGTTGTAGTTTGCCGCACTAACAAATACGCAAGGTAGTTGCAAGTTTATACAGGCATCTTAACATTGCTATTACACTTATATTTGTTGCCTCTAAATAAAAACATTATGGTTGTTAAATCTAATTTACAGTTTTACCTTTGCCTTCAGGTTTTGGTTTCTTTTGCTCACGCCTTTATACAAGAAGTAGAGATCATCTAGGAAAGGCAACCATTGCTGACATTGCAGTTCAGGTAATCACCATCACCATTCACATGTTACAGGTGCTTTTTTTAGTGAAATAAAAACCTATACTTCATTGTTTTCTTCTTTAGGCATACACTGCACATCTGTGCATATCCTAGTGTCAGAATATGGTGATGCAAAAAACTGAGATATAAAAGTTGTGTTCTATCCTTTAGTGACATGAGCAGGCTATATATTGACTACTTTAATGAACCATGCAGCTTTTGAAGCCTGCAAATTAACTGCGCATATTCCACTCATAAATCACATTTTTATTTAAAATTCCGTGGAAAAAATAAAATAAAACACTATTGTTTCCAATGTACTGCACTTTCTGTCCAAAAATTAAAACGTTATAACGCATGGATGTTATTCTATTGGCTACGATATTGTCATACCCGCTACCAAAAGATGACCGCCGTGAAACCATTTTTCTATATCACTATATTATGACCATGTTCCCTTTGGTTTGGTTGGAAAGCATGATTTGTGGTTTCTAAATATATGCGCGACCATCAAACATGTTATGTGACTTTTTTGTTATGAAATCGGGCTTTGCTTCACCGTTTTCCTTCAAACATGGGTTCATTCATATGCATAGTTCATTATAAATGGAGCATGCATATTACAATCGTTATGTGACTTTTTTCTATCGTTATGAAATAAATATCACGGGTTCGGTCTATCGGGTTGCGGGTTATGCTTCATTACGTGTTAGTTTTCCTTCAAACATGGGTAAATTAGCAAACTATGCATAGTTCAAGATAGACATAAACTTTAATATACAAGTAAAATCACACATGAACTGGGCACGCATATATTAAGATGCATTCGTATGAACTGCTATGATGCTCACAAGAAAATCAAATGGAGCATGCATAGCCACCGCTTTAATAGAATCAATCCCTAACCCGACCCTATAAGACTATCGGGTTTATCGGGTTGACCCGATAAACCCGATGTGCATGTATAAGGCCTTATCGCACCCATTTGACACCCCTAATAGTGACTACTTTAATCGGTGGTCGTGTTTTTAAACATGCACATTGGTCGCACATATTGATGTTCCACCTATAAAAGCGACTCCCAAAGCCATTTATTTACCAAACAATAATTTAAACAAACTATAGCATGGATTTTGACAGCAAAAAAAGTTTTCCTTTTTCATCTGAATACTGATATTAGCCAAGCACCCCATTACCAGATGTACTAACTTTTTCATTTTTTGACTGTGCAGCTACCATGGACATTTCAGCCACTGAATCAAGCTCAGCAGCCGCGGACCTTTCGATAGAATGGAGCACCTACTTTCCGCCTGGTTATTATGGTCCAGGATCTAAAAAATCAGACATTAGGAAGATTAAGGCTCAAAGGAAAGTTGCTCAGTGAAGTCATGATACGATGCCCAAAACTGCAAACCAGAATGACTCAAAAGGAAAAAAGGACAACAAATTTACTGTCGTCCAAATGTGATTTGTCTTGATTGTTTGTCAATGTCTTAGATGCCTTTAAATAAAAGCGTAATAAGAACTCGCATATGTTCTCGACAATCGTAATCGCAAGTTCTGCTTTGCATATCATTCGGATGTGTTTTATCCGGATGTTGTTCCGTTTGGTGGGCTGCAAAGTTGCAGTTACACATCTAATTAGCAGACCTGTTTATGCCTTTATAGATGCAGTGATTTGCGCAAAACCATTGTATTTTTTGGTGTCAAGCTGAAGCCAAAATTATGTCGTGTTTGCATATAAAAATACTCTTATTATGTGCTACGCAGGTTATACATATTTAATGATTTCATAAGATGAGTTTAAAACAGCATTATATATTCCTATTTTTTGCCACGTGAATTTGCAAACTAAGCACGTGCTTCTATCCCAATCTTTTCAACCTTTTCCAGAATTGCCGTTATGCACATGCGATTACTCGACTATATACTTCGCTTTCTTATACTCAGTTAATAGTAGGCACAATGAAGGTTTGCAATAATATTTGAGATCTAAACCAACGAAAACACCATGCGCCGGAGCTCGAATCCTCGTAAGGTACAACCATAACTAATTTGTCATGTATGCAATAACAAAAAAAAATGACATTTTTTACATTGCTAGGAAAAGCATAAATGAGGTGGAAATTTAATACACAACAATGACGTGGAATAAAGTTAAATGATGTGGAAAAAATTTAGTGATGTTTAAATGAGATGGAAAATGAAGCGGTAATACTAGTGATATTTATGCAAACAACAAGTTTCATTACCTATCTTGGTAATAAAATAACCATATTATCCAACTTTATAAAATAGGGAAAGTTCGTTGATATTATATAGTTGATATTATATAGACTTAATCTTTGATAAAAAGAGGTTATATCAGTTTATGTAAAGTGGACCATGTTGCACAATGTATGTAACGAGAAATTAACCTACCACGCGTTGCAGTGTAGCCAATTTAAATCTGATATTCGTTTTGTCGCTGCGGTGGAACCATTTTGTAATATATAATATTGATACATGTATTTTTGTATTTTAAATGATAGCTAATAATATGTTGATGTTAATACTTTTTTCATAGTATAAGCAAGGGATTTTGTTCTAAAATTTTGAATATAATTATGTCTAAGTTTAAGGTTTTAAGCTGGCACAATTGTATCGTAATACATTGATAACTAAAAAGTTTAGATTTTATATAACGACATTCCACGGATACCAATGACTAAATCGCTTTATTTTACTTCATTTTCACACCCGCCGACAAGTTGAACCTGATCTGGATGAACATCTTGACCTTCTTTGCATTGCTACACAATCAAAGCCCACAATCAGTGTTCTAATAATGTAGCCATAAGGCGCGGAGCCTTTGAAATTGTTTGTGTAAATATTTGATAATTGAAATATGATATTTTTGGTTAAATCTCTCGGATGGTTTTTTTTAATTTTGTTTAATATTTGAATATAGAAACATGCATATTAAAGAAATAGAAGCATTTTATTGACCATCTTCACTATATCTACCATCTAAGTGCTATATACATAGACATATAACACATACGATAAGGCTTATGTATTTATAACTTATACAAAAAACAACCCTCAACTGATGGCTAAAAGATACGAACATACCATTCTATAAACAGCAATGTCACAACATATCCTACTACATTTATCAGGTACAAATGATTATATCCCGAAATTGTTCCATAACCAGCTTTGATCGAATTTGCGCTCCTACTACAACAACTCATCCATCCTCATCCGAGTCGTCATTGTCATTTCTATCCATCTTAAACTTATTGTATACTTCCTCTAACTGGGCATCCGAAACCTCAAAATCATCAGTTTCTTTTTCCCCTCCTTTACATTTTTGCTCAACATATGAACTAACATTTACACGACATTTTACCTTAGATCGGAAGATACAGCATAATTTGGTTTTACAAAAATTCAATTGGGCTCAATTATACGATGAACGAAGAAAACAACAAATTCAAAGAACGTGACCGGCATCCTAGACATGGGCACCAATTCAAGCTAGAAAATGAAGTTTTGTGACTTTTTGAAATGAGTCGGTGTGTACATACGCCTTCCCAAGACGGCGTCAAAGACATCCTGATGACATTACAACTAAAGGGTAACGTTATTGCAATTAGGTGGTGGACAAACAAAACCCAAACTAGATGGCGAGCTGACAGTGTCACAACTACAACCTAACGCCGTCACAATCAGTTTTCTATATATACAAACACATATTTTTCATTACTGTGGGTGGACCCTTTTTGTAACTTGGAGTCCGAAAGCTAGGTGATTTTATGAGTTCTTTTAGGCCTTTTTGCCACTCAAGACTTTATCTATTGTTGAGAGAAGTTCATATATCGATCAATTGATTATGTTTAACCATAATTGCGTGATCATGTGTGTTGCTTGTTTCCCCATTGTTATGCTAGGCTAAACAAATTTAGTATCTAACTAGGAATGCATGAAACCTAGTTGTTAATAACTTATCTATTGTCTTTTGTTAATGGTGTGTGCATAAGGAGTTGGAAAACTGGCTATATCACGTATCTTTGCTTGAACGTCCACTAAAACACGTCCAATTAATGCTTATGCCTTAGGTTATTAGCTATGATGGGTATTTATTGCGAGTATTAGTTATTGGATGGGTTATTGATATTCAGATAGGCGTCGCTCACATAAGCTAGTTCATAGACGTGGGCTGACCAACCCACAATAGGTAATAAGAAATACATTGCATTAAATAAGGAAGTGACAATTCATTAGGTAATGTGAGAAATGAGTAGAAATTAGTGCAAACCTAGGTAATACGCTTTCAATAATATAAGAAGTTCACACCAATTTACTTTTCTTGCATTTAATAATGGGCAAATCACCCAAAACGTAGTTAACTTGTCACTTTTTCTTATTGTATGCAAGATTCTTTTTTTTTCTCATTCTATCAATAAACCTCTATCGTTAGTCCTTTCGTGTACCCGTTACCAAAAAACACGCATCGTTACTCATTTATGCTAACGACCGTTAATAAATAACTTAAAATTTGGTTATCTTACGCTAAACTTGCATCGTTGGTCCTTTATACTAACGATCGTTAAAAATAACTTTAAATTTGGTTTTCTTACGCTTCCGTCCGCTTTACACGCTGCTCATTTTAACACGCTTTTGTCCGCTTTTTCACGCTTTCATACGCTTTTACACGCTTTCATCCGCTTTTAAAGTTTTCGTCCGCTTTTTCACATTTCATCCGCTTTACACGCTTTCATCCATTTTCACACATTTTCGTCCGCTTTTGCACATTTTCATTCGCTTTACACATTTCGTCCGCTTTAACACGTTTTGTCCGTTTTTCACGCCATCCATTTTACATATGTATTCGTTCGCTTTTACACGTTTTCTTCGCTTTTTCACGTTTTCATCCGCTTTTACACCTTTTCATCCGCTTTAACACATTTCGTCCGCTTTTGCGCTTATCCATTCTTACGCGTCCATTTTAACACGCCGTCCGCTTTTACGCCATCCGCTTTACATGTATTCGTTCGTTTTACACGTTTTATTCCGTTTTCACATTTCATCCGTTTTTTACATTTTCATCCGTTTTAACACATTTCGTCCGTTTTGCACGCTTATCCATTCGTACGTTTTTCTTGCTTTAACACGTTTTCATCCGTTTTCACGCCATCCGCTTTACATGTTTTCGTCCATTTTTAGATGTTTCCGTCCGTTTTTTCACATTTTCGTCCGTCTTTACACGTTTTGGTCTGTTTTAACACTCTTTCGTTAGTTTTTCACGTTTTCATCCGTTTTTACACGTTTACATCCGTTTTTGCATGATTTCGTCTGTTTTACACATTTTTGTCTTTTTTAACACGTTTTCGTCCGTTTTTCTCGTTTTCCTCCGTTTTTACGTGTTTTCATCCGTTTTAACACATTTCCTCCGTTTTTACATGTTTTTTCATGTGTAAACACGTACCAAAACATGTATATAATGGATGAAATGTGTAAAAATGGATGAAAACGTGTAGAAACGGCCAAAAACATTCGAAAATGTATTAATATGCGAAAAAATAGACAAAATGTGCAAACACGAACGAAAACGTGAAACAACGGATGAAAACGTAAAACGGATGAAAACGTGAAACAACGGACTGAAAACGTAAAACGGATGAAAACGTAGAAACGGATGAAAACGCTAAAAATGAATGAAAACATGAATAACGGACGGCGTGTAAAACATTCGTGTAAAAGCGACGAAAACCAAGATACGACGAAAACATGCAAGAACAGATGAAAACGTGTAAAAACATATGAAAACGTGAAAAAACAGATGAAACCATGTTAAAACAGACGAAACCGTGTTAAATGGATGAAAACGATAAAACGTGTAAAATGAACGAAACGTGAAAATGAACGAAATGTGTAAAATGGATGAAACGTAAAACGGATGAAAACATGAAAAACGGACAAAACGGGAAAATGACGAAAACGTGATAAAACGGATGAAAACGTAAAACAAATGAAAACGTAAAACGGATAAAAACGTGAAAAACGGACGAAAGCATGTTAAACGAACGAAAACGTAAAACGTGAAAAAACGGATGGAAACGTAAGAAACCAAATTTCAAGTTATTTTTAACGATCGTTAGTATAAAGGACCAACGACGCAAGTTTAGCGTAAGATAACCAAATTTTAAGTTATTTATTAACGGTCGTTAGTATAAAGGACTAACGATGCGTGTTTTTTTGTAACGAGTACACGAAGGACTAACGATAGAGGTTTATCGATGAACGAAAAAAAAAAAAAAAAAAAAAAAAAAAAAATTACTACATATAATGGTAAAAGTGACAAGTTAACTACGTTTTGGGTGATTCGCCTTTAATAATATATAAAATACAAATCCTCTAAAACCCGATTTTTACTTGCTTTCAATAGCCAAAAAGATTTTTCTTTCTCCTTTAAAATTATCCCGGAATTCATTTTGTGCCCACCCCACTATTCTCTTGGGAAATGATCAATCCCCTGAGTAATTCCAATACTACACTACAACGATTAGATATTTCTTCAGAAGCGGGTTGTAAAACTTGTGTTACAACAATCCGCATCAAAAGACATAAACTTAGAAAATGAAAATATAAACCGGCCTTCTAACAATAAAATATTTATATCCTCGACATTAAAAGGTTGAAATTCATTTATATCATCAACATTAAAGATGAAATTGGAGAAAAATGTTGGGATTTGTATGGAGTTGGAGAAGATGAATTGTGGTATGTTGGTGACGAAGACGAGGAGTACGATGTGAAAGGTACATATTTTGTTGTTGTTGTTGATAAATATTTGGGTTAAATGGAGGTACGCATAAATTATTTTGGAAAATTTGTTGTTGTTGTGACGGTGTGCCTTTTACAAAACTAGCGCATTTGAAGATAATTAGTGATGAGTGACCATATCAATCGGGATTGGGCATTGGAGTGTTTTGTTGTCAGCATTGTTTTGATGTTTTGGTTTTAGCTGTTTTTTGAGACATTTTTTAAAATACAGAAAGTATAAAGCATGTGATTTGAAAGTGTGAATCAAAATAAAAGTGTACTAGGGTATTTATAAGTAGATAACATATTTAAATTTTAATTAATTTTTTATTAAATTTCCTGTGCAATGTTCGAAATCGCCGTCGGGTCTTTTTTACTTCCCATTTTGTTTTGTCGATTAAGCAATCCACCCTCTAAGCGTGGTGTTCGGGCGAAGTTACAAAGGATCATGAGTGGTCCGGACACCTAAAGCGTTGATTTTCCCCTATTACGGTCAGTTTAAGAAATACAAGCAATTGAGCCAAAATATTTTTTTTTTCTTTCCAAAAGCCATGATTTTATAAAATAAATAAATTAATTACAATGGCACTCTATTATTATTCGAACATGACCCATAACCCCATAAGGGTCTTACAAACATAACTCCGGCCGAAAAGTAAAAAACAACAATGACTAAAATTGCAATGACCTATCAAAGATCCAATTATCCAAGGAGAACCTCCGTCATCCAAACACACTCAACATATAACCACTTAAAAATAATCACGTACTCACGTATTCTTGTAGAATTCCATGATACTAAACTTTGCTTCCTTACAAGCGATGTTCAAAGAAGTGAAACCCGCCTCTTTAGCCAAAGCATAGAATTTTTTTATTGTTCGCTCTTTGCCACTAGGGCTAACAAGCAACATCGCCATATCCCTAATCATGACACTCTTAGAACCTTCGTCATTGTCATTATTATTTTCAGGGTCAGGCATGATCATTTCCACTACCACCACCTTCCCGTTCTCTGCCAATGCCTCCCAACAGTTCTTCAAAATCTTGATGCAACAATTGTCTTCCCAGTCATGAAGTATCCACTAAATGCACAATACATTGTGTTTAATTAAGTAAATTAAAAGACTGTAATTTACAAAAGAGGTATGTGTATATGTGTATAAAATCTATATAATTTGACATATTTTGTTCTGTTGTGTATCGTTCTTTTTTTTCATTCCTATTAAATGACTAAACTTTTCAATTTATCCATTGTTGCATAATGAGTACATAATACAGAAATTTTTGAAACTTTGCAAAACAAAATCTGTTACTCGATAAAAGATATTACTTACATTAAAAAAACATTTTTTTCCCTAACATGGTTATATATTCCTTAACAAAGACGATTTAATTTACTAAAATTATTGACTTGATAAATAATGCTTCTTTAATCCAATTACATTATGACTTTGTTTAAGAGGCATATTTGTAAATAATAAAAGGTTAATTATTTAAAGATGAACAAACCTATGGTTACTCTTTACTTCAAAAATAAAGGTTATGAAGTTACTATGTAATAATAATTATTAGCATTTAAACCTTTTAAGTACGTAAAATCAAACTTATTTTAATCTTAAAAAGTCCTTTTAACTCGTCATTTTATGAAAATGGGTGATTAACGACTAGTAACATGAATTATCATTCAGTTTGAGTAATTCAAGTTATGTGACACATATTACCCTCTTTTAGCAATAGTGAAAGTTTCTGAATGTTTTTTTAAGTACTATATTTTGCTATGTTGCATGTCCATTTTTTTTCTCCGGTAAATTATAAGTAAGTTTCAAAACGTCTTATGTTGTGTAATAATCAGTGCACAACAAAGAATGAAGCGATACGTAAGGGGGGTGGCAATGGTCACCGGTATGCATGAGGTATGAATCCATATCGCACAGCAACACCATTGCCAGTCGTGCGGTATGAGGATTTCGGTATGAGGTGCGGCTTTGTTTGCCGAAGCGGGTTGCAAAGAGGAGGAAGAAGAGCGGGGCCAACGGTCAAAAATATAGCCGTTTGGCTATTTTGAATCCAAAAATATATATATATATCCCTATAAATATACATACAAATCACATTATTTTACACACAAAACAACAACACCACTAAAAAAACAACGATATGATCTTACTGAAAGACGTAATGGCTTCTGACTTAAGATACATCGATGACTAGTATAATTTTCTTTTTATTTCAACGGTGATGTAATTTTTTTTAAGTATTATGTAATTTTTTTTTATTATTAATGATATATTATGTTTTTATTTAATTGTTTATTATAATTATGAATTAAAAAAAAAATGAGTGAGGTATGGAATGACCATTGCCACTAAAAAACTATGGTGAGGTATGAGATTAGGTGGAATGATATTATTGATGGGTGGTGAGGTATGGTGAAGTATGGGTTTAGACCTTTGCCACCCCCCTAATACGTTTACAGAAAGTGTTAAATCTACATTATGTTTGAGACATTTATCCGTTTACAGAAAGGTTATGTGAGCATATGTACCAACCTTCAAGAAAATAACATCTCCTTTAGGAACACTTTCTGTTGGAATTATATATCAAGACATTCAAATAAATAATCACAAAACCATCAAAGTAATAGTGCGGAAGCAGATAGGATGTATTAACTAATAATTAATTAACATAAAAGAATATGCACTTTTTCGATTCTAATTAACAAGAATCAAATCCACAAACCAGAACGGATGAACCCTAATTTAATTTAGTTAGGATTATGTGAATTACCCTTACCTTTTGTAATTCAATCCAAGATAATAACAAAAGTATGTTATTACTATGTTCTTGTACACACGCACTAAACCGAATTAAAGTAACGCTAGTTTTTATCAAACAAATAACTTGTTATGTGGAAAGTTTTGGATCGACCACCAAGAGGGTGTCGACCGGTTTTGAGAGCAAAACACACACAAACAATTTAGGGTTTAGCTTGTGAATTAAGAGATGCAAAACAAGACCCTAAATTGCTTATATACTCAAGAACTTGGTGAACAAGTTGGAGTTGTTTCCTTATCCCCTAGGCCGATCGGTTCATAACTCCACAAGGGTTCCGGAATCTTCCAAACTTTGCAATTAAGTCCTTTTCAAATACCTTTAACGACCGTTAGTCCATTACATTAATTACTTAACGTCCGTTAGTTATTTTGTTTAATAAATAAATAAATATAACATTTATATTTAATTATTAACTTTAAATTCTCATACGTAAAGTGTGCAATCCCATAGTCTCGAAGTTCGATCCTAACTCACGCCTACTAATTTATATCCATAAACTAACACCCCACTGGATATATCTTAATAGAGTGATCACATTCGCTTAGCGCCTAGCAACACTTCGATGCCTCTAGTACAACTCGAGCAAGGCTCCCGGAAAACCTTTAATGATTTCTCATTATTATTATCCTTTGTTTCTAATACCACGTTAAATAAAGATATGGAATTAAGTCATTCGTTATATAACTATTCTGCTTCTCGCTTGTAAGTGATTGACCAAGATTACCGAATCATCTAAACATATTTAGGGAGATTTGGGTGCGGCCAGACAAACATCTTGTCAACCCTACGAGAGGCCCAACAAGATTAAACTCCAAATAAATTTGAAGGAACAAATTCTATCTTGACTACAAGAATAACCCACAAACTTTGTAACACTTCGAAAACAACCCTTATGACTACCGCCACGATAGCGTTAAGTTGCTCCACGTAAATGCACTACATTTATGACACTTATCCGGTATCTCAAGTCCGAGGATAACTATTCATAATTTGCTTATAACAATATCCACAAAGTAAATTATGTAGTTGGGATAAGTCCTATATTCAATTCATTGAATATCATCCGAAATTGGTATGCATTCTCATCAATATACTTTCAAGTATATTCTACCACATCTCTCGATTTGTCTTACTTTAATGATACTCCCATATCATTAATCGACAACGGACATTTAGAATAACTTAGTTACTCACGGATTAAACATGCAAATATAGGACAACAATATTATAAATGAAAATAAACATAATCCAAACTTTATTTCATCAAAATAATAAATGTTTTACAATATCCTTTATCCAAATACTAATCACGCTTATGCATGAAACTATTAGCTAAACGAAGTCCAATTCCATTGGCAAGTCCTACAAGCTTGTCTTTAGCTAAAGCCTTAGTGAATGGATCGCCTAAGTTATCATCTGTGTGAACTTTTAGTAGATTTATTTCACCTTCCGGACTTGTTCCCGAACATAGTGATACTCAGAGAAAATGTCCGTGCCCTTCATGACCTGTGTTCATTGGCAAATATGATTGCAAAGAATTGTCACAATACATATCAATAGGCGATTCAATCAAGGCATAACACCAAGCCCCGAAATGAATTTCCTAATCCAAACACCTCCATTGCGCCTTCCGGCGTTTATGTATTCGCCTCGTCGCAGACATCGCATCAGATCGCTTCTTGCTTCTTCCAATAATCGCCTTCCATTGATGACAAAGACATAACCCGCCTAAGACTTCAGATCATCTTTATCACATCGCCAGACGCATCACAAGAACTCAGAACATCAAGCTATGTGTCCGGATTTCCACCATACACCAAAAACATATCTTTAGTATTTCTAAGATACTTTAGAATATGCTTAACAAAGAATCCAGTTGAAGTTCACCCGGATTCGCTGATATCGACCGGTCATGTTTTGAGCGAACGCTACATCCGGCCTTGTGCATCTCACAAATACATAATAGATCCCACACCAAGCATAAGGAACTTTTTTGCGCGCACCTCAAAGTGTGTCACACATATCGCTACATAAGCCATGCTTTACTTCCATCGGCAAATATCCTTTCTTGGAATTTTGCATACCGAATCTCTTCAATATTTTATCAATGTAAGCGCTTTGACTTAAACCAATTAACCGCTTTGACCTATCTCAGAGATCTTAATTCCTAGAATGTATGCAGCTTCTCCTAATCCTTCATGGAAAAACACTTCCCAAGATATGCCTTAACATTTTGCATACTTGGAATGTCTTTTCCCATAATAAATATGTCATCGACATAAAGAATTAGGAAAATTACATCACTCCCACTAACTTTGTGATATACACATGGCTCATCAAGATTTTGAATAAATCCATACCTTTTGATTTCTTCATCAAATCTTTTATTCCATTGCCTTGATGCTTGCTTCAATCCATAAATGGACCTTTGAAGTTTGCATACACGGTTTGAAATTGTGGATTCACGAACCCCTCAGTTGCTTCATATAGATGTCTTCATCTAAGCGACCATTTAAGAAGGCGGTTTTGACATCCATTTGCCATATCTCATAGTCATAGTATGCCGCTATAGCTATGAGAATTTAATAGCTCTAATGTCCGCTACATGAGAAAAGGTCTCCTCGTAATCAATGCCATAAGTTTGAGTAAAACCTTGCGCAACTAGACGAGCTTTATAGACGGTACATTGCCATCCATGTCGGTCCTTAATCTTATAGAGCCACTTACTCCCAACCACCGAGGCGCTTGGAGGTAAGTCGACCTCACCCGCACTTCATTTTCTCTCATGGATTGCATTTCATTCATTGCAACCCGCCATTTAGCCTTGTCGAACTTGCCATGGCGCTTTATAACTAGTAGGCTCTCCAAGATCTCCTAACATAGTTTCCTCAACCTCTACATTAAGACATAGACGTCAGTGCACGATATTCCTTACGGATCACGAACGGAATCACTTCAACTTCGTGGAGGACCCGCACTATCGTGTTCTACCCAAGTACGTTAGTGTTTTCGTAAGGTAATGCATCTTCTTGATCATCTTCCGATCATAAACTCTCCCATCGAATTCTTGAGATACGAGATCTCTTTCAAGAAAATCTCCATACCTAGCAACAATTACTTTATTTTCATTGGATAGTAAAAGTAGTAACCCATAGTTTCCTTAGGGTATCCTACTAAGATACACTTTACGTATCTTTGTTGGAGTTTATCCGCCGAGTTACGCCTAACATATGCCTCACAACCCCGCACCTTTAAATAAGACAAGTTAGAGCTTTACCATGCCATATTTCATATGGTGTCTTATCAACCTTCTTCATGGGAACCATATTTAGAATACGAACAAGCAGATTCTAAAGCATAATCCCAAAAGGATAAAGGTAGAGTGGTAAGATTAAACATAGATCGATCATGTCTAACAACGTACGATTTCTTCTCTCGATACACCATTTTGTTGTGGAGTATATGGAGAAGTGAGATTCGGACAATTCCATTCTCGCCTAAGTAATCTTTAAACTCTTGGCTTAGATACTCGCGCCTCTATCGGATCAAGAGCTTTAATCTTCTTTCCCAATTGCGCTCTATCACTTTGAAAACCTTAAATGTTTCAAACACCTCATGTTTATGCTTAAGTAAATAAACATAACCATAACGGCCGAAATCATCAAGAAGGTTAAAAGTAGCTAGCACCTCTTTGACACATGTCTAAGTGGTCCACACACATCAAGATGAATAAGACCAAGTAGATCGAAGCCCTCCATATTGCTATGAAAAGGTTCTTAGTCATCTTCCCGATATGCATGACTTCATTTATCAAATGATTCATCATTGATATTTTGCAAAAGCCCTTCTTGTTGCAGTTTATGCATGCGAGCCTCGCTTATATGAGCAAGTCTACAATACCAAAGATAAGAAGAATTCAAGTCTAACTTTATCTTCTTGTTAATGCTAAACATCGAATTATTATTATTGTTAGATTCATTTCCAATCACATCAATTTCAAACACACCATTCACAAGAATTGCTTTAAAATAAAATACACCATTTAAAGAAACATCAATTCCATTACGTGAAATAGTATGAGTAAAACCATCATCCAACAAAATCGAAAGGAGACAACACCTCTAATTATAGAAGGTGCGAATGACAATTGTTCAATAACAAGATTAAGCCCAAGGCAATACTAAACTAAACGCCCTATGGCTTCAACAAATGCATGTGCGCCATTTCCCACGCAAGATATTGCTCCCCATAGGCAAGCTTCCTTTCCACTCTAAACCCCGCAGCAGTATTACAAATGTGAATACCACACCCGTATCATATACCCAGTGAATTTTTATGATTTAGAGTAATAATTCAATGACAAATAAATTACTCAAGGACCGCGCCCGAGGACCCGACGCTCATCTTATTTGTCCGCAATTCATCAAGATAGAGAGCACAGCTTTCTTCCAATGCCCAACACTCTTGCAATGGTGGCATGCTTGATCCTTTTAGATTATCCTTCCTAGGAGTAGGTTCTTCTTGGGTTGAGGTTGATAGGCCATAACATTTTTACCTTTGTCAACCTTTCCTTACCCTTCCCTTCTTGTTGTTCGTGACGCGGTTTTGGCTTATTAATTCTTCCACCCTCAATAGCAAGTACCGCGCGAGGAACCTTTTGAGGCAACCCTTTCTCATAATCAATAAGCAATGCGTAGGTCAAGAATCGCCTTCCCACGCAGCGCATATTGAAATTTCGACAAAACCATTAAAATCCTTGTTAAGGATCGATTAAATTATTCATGATGAAATGTCATCATCATAAGTTTTGCCAAGTGCTTTTAGTTGGTCCATGTAACCTTTCATTTCAAGTACATGAGCACTTACGGTTTACCTCTCCCCGCCATACACTGTAACGCGTCGGTCAAGTCATAAACTCGACGGCACCGGTTTCTCAAACATAGTTCAAGTTCATTGAGCATATTAAATGGAAATGATGTTCGAACCGCTTTGAAGAGCGATTCCATCGCTCCCAACATAAGACAAGCCACATCGTTATGACGCTTATACTCAAGTTGCTAAGCGCCCTTTTCACTGAGTAGTCAGAGGACCGCTTGGTTCAAGAGACAAGGTTCATAAATGTATTTCAACCCACAAGAACTCTACGATAATTCTCAAAGAGCGTGCCAATCATTGAAATTTTAGAGCTACCAACTTTTCTCGATCAAAAAGGTTTTGAACGCAGGTTAGAGCAAAGGTTAGTGTTATCGGTGTTTTGAGCCATTTCTACGTAAAAAGTTCAAGTATTAGTATTTTCGATAATACACTTTTCAAGAAAATAAATATACCCAAAGGTAATATAAACATATAACCATATAATTTTCTCGAAAACTAGGATCCAAATTATCATATGTTCATTACATCGCTTGATCCGCTAGTAACGAAAATACATAATAAGGTAATCATCGAACATTAATTGGCAAACAATTTCCAACTCCTAGATCATTATGGGATTTATATTTTCCAACGCTATTGCAAATATAAACATGTTTCATCCCATCTTATGCCATTGAGTCCAAGTCTCACTTCCTACTCAACTTAAGTATCTAACTTAAAAACTCGCAAATATGTCCATGTAAGGTCTCACTTTACATAGAGATTTACCTCCATCACAATCTAGCCAAGTACTCTCATGACATAAATTGCAACTTCAAGTGTTCCTTTTAATTAGATGGCATATAACTTAATTTAAAAGGGTACTAGTTTTGATTTTATGTGGTCAAATCAAATATGTACAAAGATGTCATGCATTCATCTTGTAGCATAATTAAATAAAAACTTTTATTACCAATTTTAAAGATCAAATTATCAAAGTCTTGACCGAGGTATTGGGTTCACCAATCAAGGAATTTAGTGTTAATTATCGTCCATTATACCGCACTTTTGCATAAGTGTAAACACTTAGTGTTTCGGATAATTACCACCGGTGGCGCATGGAATTAAAACTAATTCGCCTTAAGATGAGCTTGTACATTTTATGGCTTACTAAGTAGCTCCATTCGAATTTACAGAGGGCGAGGACTGTAAGCGTAAACGCATAACCTTAGACATCCATTCAAAGCAGACCACATGCACTTCTTAAATAACCCCTTTATAGTTCATTCGAATGGGCGAGCTGCTCACTTATTGTACTAAAGTCACCAATCAATTAAACTATTGACAACTTAACTCTTCCAAAACAATTTCGCCATTGTTTAGTCCGCATTATTTTTCTATTCAAAATTACCCTTTGCTTAAAACTGCCTAACATAATAAACAAACAAGTAATAAATAAAAATAAACTACTAAAACACAATGCGCATATAATAAACAATTTATACGTAAACAAGTAGCCACATGCAACTTATTCGATAAAATCCTATTAATAATCAATATCTAGGTTAAATTAATGTATATATTAATTTAGGGTTTTCACCCAACATTAGAAAGCGAGCCACATACATCGATGAATCGATTATGTAAACCCTTAATTAAATTATACCAAATTGCACATAATTGATTCATTAATATTTTTATAATTGAGTCTTCCCAATTCAAGATTTATCGCAAATAAATATGTCATAACAATTAAACAATTATCAGCAACTTATCCATGACTAACATGCATGTATAATCATGGATATCATAACAATTTATACAAATAAGTCACAAGATCGCATATAAAATTCCATGACACATAACAAATTATTCATGAAGTAATCACGTAATCAATATTAATTCTAGGTTTTAATAAGGTTAGCAAACAAGTTTCAAAACCCTAAAATTTTATCCATGTGTCGACATTAAAAAATAGGAACGCCCATACATTAAAAAAAATCGACCAAAACATAAATAAAACATAAACCCTAGATTAACATGTCAAACAACATACAAGTATTTGTTTTATTACGCTTATGTAATTAATTACTCATTAAAACCAATGACTCGTGATGCCACCGTTGGAATTATATATCAAGACATTCAAATAAATAATCACAAAACCATCAAAGTAATAGTGCGAAGCGATAGGATGTATTAACGAATAATTAATTAACATAAAAGAATATGCAGACTTTTGTTGATTCTAGCCGAACAAGAATCAAATCCACAAACTAGCAACGGATGAACCCTAATTTAATTTAGTTAGGATTATGTGAATTACCCTTACCTTTTGTAATTCAATCCAAGATAATAACAAAAGTATGTTATTACTATGTTCTTGTACACACGCATTAAACCGAATTAAAGTAACGCTAGTTTTTATCAAACAAATAACTTGTTATGTGGAAAGTTTTGGATCGACCACCAAGAGGGTGTCGACCGGTTTTGAGAGCAAAACACACACAAACAATTTAGGGTTTAGCTTGTGAATACAAGAGATGCAAAAACAAGACCCTAAGCCTTGTTTATATACCCAAGCAAACTTGGTGAACAAGTTGGAGTTGTTTCCTTATCCCCTTAGGCCGATCGGTTCATAACCTCCACAAGGGGTTCCGGAATCTTCCAAACTTTGCAATTAAGTCCTTTTCCAAATACCTTTAACGACCGTTAGTCCATTACATTAATTACTTAACGTCCGTTAGTTATTTTGTTTAATAAATAAATAAATATAACATTTATATTTAATTATTAACTTTAAATTCTCATACGTAAAGTGTGCAATCACATAGTCTCGAGTTCGATCCTAACTCACGTCTACTAATTTATATCCATAAAACTAACACTTTCAAACATATCTCAACTGACATGCTCCACACCTAGTCAATAACATTGAGCCATCATAGTCGATCAAAACTACATATTTACATCGGCATAGAACCTAGCTAGGTCCATTGTTTAACAAAGATATGATGCATATATAAAACATGATTCATGTGTGTGTTTATGAAATTTTATACCTGGATAAGGAAGTGCTTCCTTGATTACATGGGGTAGGTCAAAGTTGATTCCTTTGATATTAGGATACATGGAAACAATAAGTTCAAGATTAGCACCTAGACCACCACCTACATCAGTTAGCTCTTTAACCCCTTCGAATCCCTTGTATTTTTCAAGAATCATCTTCATCACTATCCTTGTTTCATCATACATGCACTTGTTAAACACCTTATTGAATTTGTTATCTTTTGCAAGGTATTCAAATGCATTCACCCCATGTGCCTCCCTCAACTACAGCCTCTTTCAGGTGATACCTGCGCCAATGCAAATATTATAGCGATTAGGGATGGCACAATAATTGACTAACTTTTGTGATTATGAGCCAAGTGGAGTTAAGCTCTAAAATAGTTATAACAGTTTATATAGATAAAACTAGGGAAAAAGCTATAAATGCTTAATGTACTTTATCAAAATAACTCATTGTGCTTTCTCAACTTTTTTTATTGTCATTATACTTAATGTTGTTTCTAGTCGATATCATTATACATAACCGCTTTCATTTTATTCGGTTATTTTCCGTCTGCTTTTATCCGTTGTAACTCGTCCATTTTTATCCGCTTTTATTTTAATCATCCGATAAAAACAGATAAAACGGATTAAAACCGCTTTTATTATCCATGTCAAAACGGTTTTATCCGCTTTTATCTGCTTTTATACGGACATATTAAATGAAAACGGATAAAATGGACGATTTACTTAAAACGGATAAAACGGATGTAAAATAACCGAATAAAATAAAAACGGTTATGTATAATGACAATAAGTCAAGTAGAAAGATAATGAAGTTTTTTCAGAAAGACGTTATTAATTTATAGCTTTTTTCCATAAAACTATTAAACAAATAGCTGAAAATGAAACTAGCTATGGTTCAGAGGTTGGCTAAAGTAGGATACTTGAAGCATTTAGAAACACTTGGGGAAAGTAGTATCCAAAGATGGCCACCCTGCCTAATTCAGTGATTTGCCCATTAATTTTCCTTCCTCTATTTAGATCTCTTGCTCGTATTTGATTAGTTTCTAATTCAGTGTTTGAGTAGTTATATAAACTAATCAAGATATAAAATGCAAAGAAGAAAACTAACAAACAATCGACAACTACTTTATCATATAGAAGGAGAAGCGTGGAAGCATGAGACGTCCCATCTTCCTTTCGCACATAATAATTTGACACATGTGTCATGCCATACAACGTCTTAGAGTCTCCATGCTCATCTGGACTACTTTCGACGTGAGAATAGATTGGCTTGCAAGAAATCGAAGAAGCCGTTCAATAAAAACCGGGGTTTCAGGGCTTTGCTTAGGAAGACTAGAAGATAGATCAAAAGCCGAAAACTGGCGACACTACAACATTCGTCGCTTTCGCAGGCGACGTTTAAGGGCTTTCGCCGGGGACATGTCCCCTACGAAACCTTTTCTCGGGAATACTTTCCCCGGGGACTGTTTGTCACTTTTATCGGGGACATGTGGGACCCCCAGTCGATTGTTGCCGGTCAAATTTGTCCGACGTGGCATCCATTTTCGGGGGGGACGAGTCCCCGGGGAAACTATTTTTACACTTTACTTGAAGTAACCTAATTACGTCATTAGTTCATTTTTCCCGGAGACCCGTCCCCGGGGAAACTATTTTTAAACTTTAATTACAGTATCCTAATTACGCCATTAGTTCATGTTTTTCCCGGGGACATGTCCCCGGCAAAACTAACTGACCCAATATGCGTAAAATGCAAAGAAATGGTATTTCAGATTTTTCCGAAATTTTCCTAAAAATCTACAACCCGCTTGCTAACATAGTTATCCTTTTCCAAAATCATGCCAATCATAACACAAATTCGCTAAACATAATATCATATATACCCATCAATCGCTAACATAGTTATCCTTTTCCAAAATCGCCAAAACGATTCCTAAACCGTTAACGCATGATCATCTACAAAACTATCCAAAACTACCTATCCGCAAATGGTCCAAAACTATACGTGATAATCCATTTACGGAATCCTAGCACATAATGCACATAAACGACATAATAATCCATGTTATTCTCATAAACGTATCCAAAATGTGTTAAAGTAACATAAATCGGCATCTCAAACCCCACTACCCCATTACCGTCCCCTGTATCTCTAGACTCGCCGATGGAGTAGCACCTGATCAAGACCCACCTCTCCAGATCCCGACCCACCGGTGGAGTAGCACTGACCCACCCGTGGAGTAGCACTTGATCCCGGGCGGATCAGATTCGCTCCCCGCCAAGCCGGAATGACCTCACAAAATCCATGACCGCTTCATCCGAGTCCTCTGTAGCTAGCTCCTGGTCTGCTTTCGCACTGCTTCCGCAGCGAGGACACATCCGCCGCATCACGAGGTCGGAGGTGCTAAAGGTCTTCTTCACTCCACCGCCGGTAAGACCGACCTACACCAGAATATGACCGCTACCGCTACCACCAATCACGGACGCAAAATCGACGGTCACCATGCGAGTCCCATCGGAGGTGCTCTTCCCGCATCCGCAACATCTCGCTCGCTTAGTTACAAAAACAAGAAAAGTAATATATAAGTCGTGATGCATTATATATCATCAAAATGGGTGACTTTGAAAATAAATTATACTTACATATCTAGCCTCGTATAACGAGGACTCAAAGACATCGCCTCGTATGGTTCGGGACGGTAAAGCTCTATCAAGTCTTCTCCGACCGCCGCCATCCTCGCCGGTCAACTGCTTAGAAATAAAATCAATAACTACACACCAAACACCATGTATATATATAAATAAAATGATTAAATAGTTTCACGGTTATGGCGAATAGCAAGATACGATCGAGATCCGTGAAGGCTAGAGCTCGTGTTCGCCATTCGGTTTTGTCGATTCACCTCGAGATCTTTTGCTTCTTGGGGTCTCGTCCAAAGCTTAACTCGCGTATTTTAAATTATAAAACTATTATATAAATGAATTAGTATTATTATTATAAAGTGTCGATCCGTAAATTTACCAACGCATCCCAATCCTCTCGCGCCTTGTTCTCTCGGACGCTTTTGATCTCCTCAATTTTCTCCACCCCCACCGCCGCCGTAGTTATATTTTTATACCGATATTTGTTGTCGTCAGATCGCTTTTGGAGATAATACTCGACATCACAACAATCTTATCTCCATTCGCCGACAAGGTGTGTGTCGAGATCAAAGTAGTCTCAGAATAAAATATAAATAAAAAATATACAAGTTTTAAATAAACAAACAAGTTTGAATAAATATACAAATTTAAATAAAGGTTAAAAAACTTACGTGTAGATACTCATGGATGTGGGCCTTGGCCGCTTTGGGAACCTTAGCCCATGAATCGCAATACATGGGAATCGAGTCCCATAACACCTCCCCAACATAGTTGGAGAACCAAGAAGAGTGAGGCCCACGCAGTGTCCAAACCCTCCGGTTGGGCCGAATTGATCGACACAGACGACCATCCAGTGCCCTCTTCGCCAAAGGCTGCCGTGTTCTTCGTGGGACCACGCACCACCTTACCGCCTTTCCCAATTTTGGCGTTTGGTGCAGCTTTTGATTTAGAGCCTACAAGTAATCAAATTCAAGTGATGATGACATAAAATAACATTTTATCAATTTAAAATAACATGTAATCAAATACGCTTTAGTGAAAATAATTCAGAATTTTACGGCGGCAATTGCCGCCATCCTCCTCGAGGACCACGAGGTGGCGAATTACCTCCGTCGCCACCATGAGACCTAGCTACAACATCCGCCATCCGTTAAACGAACATAGAAATTAGTGAAGAAACATATATATAATTAAATAAATAAAAATAAATAAATAAACAAACAAACAATGCCGGGTCGGTCTTTTTCTTTCTTTTTATTAAACCATATCAATTTTCACCGAAGAGTTGCACAAGAGAGTTCTTAGAATAAAAGTGATAACAATACTAGTATACTAGTAAAAACGCATAAAAAGCAATCTCATTCTTAGAGCGACACAATAAAGCAATCTCAAGTACATACATGTCCCCAACAAACCCTTAAAGAAGTAGTAGATCAAAACACCCTTTCGGTTGTCAATCACGGCAAATGGACCCTTTAATGAGTCAGAAAATTAGCGCCAAACGGCCCCTTTATGACTGAGAATCACGGCAACAAATTTCTTTATAACTCGAAATTCAATGGCAAACGACCCTTTAGAGGCTGAATTCAAGCAGCCTACAAACGCACTCTTGGTGCAGAAATAAACAAGCAAAACGCACTTTTAGGGGATGTATTGCAGTTAAAAACACCCTGTGTGGTTGTTACACAGACAAACACCCTTTGGGGTGGTGCGTTGCAGATGAAGCCTTATACTTTTTAGTCGAACTCGATTACCCTTGTGCCAAATTTCACAAGCTCCAAATGGAAACAGAGTGTTATGCTAAGCACACTTCAACTCGCTTATTTAATTTGAGTATGTTTATATATTACTAAGCTAGACAACGAATAGTTGGGGCGTGTTACTGCTTTGAGTATGTACCACGCTTTACTCAAGAAGTTCTTTTAGAGGCAAATTTGTCATTTAACAAAGAATAACTATAAATTTTGCATACCCTACTCATATTAACAGAAGCTAAAAAATACATATATATTCAAAAATAGGAGCTATAAACTTTCACGGTGACATGTCCCCGCTAAAAAAATAAACAAAAAATAATAAACATACCTTTGGTCTCGTGGTCTCTCGGCCTCGGCTCACGCTATTGTTGGTCACACCACACCCATCGCACTAAAAAATAAACAAAAAAATTATAAATTAACAAAAAAATTAACAATTAACAATTAACAATTAACAAATAACAACAATTATAAGAAAAATAAAAAACTAGCAAAATTAAAAAAATGTGTACTGGTCTCTGATGTTGTGAGTATAGGGAAGAGAAAGAATTAAAGAATGAGAGGGTTCGAGAAAAGAATTAAACAATTAGAGGGTCGAGAGTAGCAATGGAGGTGCAAGCAGTGCGAGTGAAAGGGAAGAGTAGCAGTGGTGGTGGTGGTGTGAGAGCAGCAGGTGGTGGTGGTGGTGCGAGAGTAGCAGGTGTCGTGTGGTGGTGAGTTAAGAGAGGAAGAAGAAGGGTTTTGGTTTTTTTTTCCCGAGTGAGACCAAATCGCTAATAATTGAGGTTAATATTTCCTTTCACCTTTGCCGGGACAACTCCCGAGAAAGTTTTATTTGTCTTCTTGTGAAACTTTTGTTTGGACAGTCCCCGGGAAACTTATGGCGGGATAAAGCAAAAGTGCGGAGGGAAAATGAAAATTTATTTCCAAAACTTTCCTAGGGGACATGTTGTAATACCTGGAATTTCTAAAGTTCACAAAAAGACCAAAATACCCCTACCATCAAAAAGTATGAATAACTAATTCAAGGAATACCAAATAAGCTATGTAAATTCAGAAACTTTTTAAGTAATACCACATATGATCCAAATAAATTTTAATTACTTTGAAAAGCTAATTTTAAAGTTTATGATTTTATAAAATCAGTTTTTGTATTTTATATATATGGCCGAATATAATTATTAACTTTTATAAGAGAATAAAACAAATAAAAGCCCAATATAATTTATATTATTTAGAGTCCATTTATTTTAAGTCCAATACATTATAAAGCCCACAAGAAAAAAATAGTAAAGCCTATATAAATACATTATTCGGTTCACATAAATCCCTAATTGCCGATTAAACATAAACCGACTCCAAAACCCTCCATAATTCGACTTCCAGTTTCCAGGGCTTAAAGCCATTTTTCTTGGACAAGTTTGAAGGTAAAGAAGGTGAGAAAAATAGTGTTCGAGTTCCAAAGCTGCTGGTTTGAGCGTGGGTAGTTTTTAGGTCGATTAGGGTTTCGGCGAGTGATAGTTTTTGGCTTCTTTTGTTCTAACGACCAAAGCTCATCAAGGGTAAGTTCCTAATGTTGTTTTCAGTCCTACAAGTCATATATAACGCGTAAAAATCAGCCATGCATGTTAAATAAGTCGTATGGAATTAATTGGAACTAAAACCCTAGAAAGCGTATAAATATAACGAATGAGCTTATGATAATTTTTAAGACCATGAATTGATTTTTCCAGAAGCTCTTACATGTTATAAGACCTGAATAAAATACATATTTGTGAATTCGAAGCTTGTGTGAATTGTCTTTAGTTTTGTTGTTCGATCGCATATAAATAAGGAAAGGTTTTAAGAAGGATCGATTATGGTTTGCATGAACTAGGGTTTTCTTGTTATCATTAAGGGTAATAAATGAAGTAATAATGATGAGCTAATGATGGGTTACACCTAGGTTTAGGGCTTGTACTTGAATAATGCATATTCGGTTCTAAATAAAAAGGTTTGGTTGGTTTTGTAAATATTGAAACTTAAAGGTTATTTTTGTAAAACAAGAAAATACATGTACTAAATGTATAAAATAAGTGTGGGGTTAAACGTGTGGTTTTGGATATTTAGAGGGCTATTCAATTATATTTAACTAAAAGGGTATGTTTTGTAAAATTCTAAAACCTTTGGGCTAAAAGTGTAAAATATGATAATATAAGGTTAGGTCATATACTTAAGGATGTTAAGGTGTAATATGTAATTCGAGCGATTATGGGTCAACATGTGTAAATAAATTACGTAAGGACATGCATGAGTTCGAGTTAATTTCCGCTTGAGTTTTCACACGCTCTAGGTCAAAGTATAAATCATTAAAAGAAGTAACATGTAAATTAAATGCGTAATAAATGATATTAAAAGTATGGAAACCCTAGAACCTAAATGGGAAGTTGATTAGGTTAAAAGCTAAGTGTGTAATTTCGTTATTTTATGTAAGTTATAGATTATGTAAACTATTTGGAAGAGAGTCTTAAAACTGCCTTTGACATTTGTAAACCCTATACTATGAATAATGATCATATAAATCCTCAAATAAGATAAGTATCATATTAAACCCTTAAGTTTACTATTTATCATTTGTAACCCATAAGTTTGGCTAATTAATGATTAATACCCTAAAACGTTGGAATTCCGTCTTTCACTAAAAATGAGAATAATCTGACAACTCTAAAAGTATTAATGAGATTAATCCGTTATACTAATAAGTATTAAATAAATCATAATCCGTAGATTCGCTGGAGGAGACGCGACGTTACATCTTCGTATTCGCTCATTCGCTTGCTTTTCTCTCATTTGCGTTAAGGTACGGATATTCTCTTACCTCAAGACACTTGTATTATCGTGACATGATATTCGACCTTTTCAAAGAAGGTCCTCATGTTTTTCTTTCCTTGTCATTACTCTTATGTTTATTAGGATTCCCAATGCCATTGCTATGAACCCTTTCTGAATGTTTGATCTATATTTATCTGAACTTATGTTCTAGTGAACTATACAATATCCGATGTGAACTTATGTTAGAAGACTTTGATATATACATTTGTTGAACCCTTCTATATTGGATTATGAACTTATGATTTTGAACCTCTATGATCGTCTGCTTGTGAACATATGATATGCCACTATGATATGAACTTATGATTTCGACTATCTCAATATGAACCTCATGATATGAACTATCCGATATGATTCTCGCGACCTTGAGTTTGACTATGATCCGCATTTATATCCGAAAATCTGCTTGACTTAAGTTGGTTGATAATAACCAAATATTTAACTAGTCATGGGGTTCCATGTCCGTATCGATGATGCACTCGATATGACTCTAGGCGAGAGTGATGTTCGCCACGCCTCGATGGTGAAGCATATTTGTGAATATGTAGGAAGGGGCGATGGATGCATCCTAGATCCGATCCGTTATCCGATATGATATCCGGTGAATGATGTCGCGTAACACGCTGCCTTCACAATAACTGGAGCTAGCTACTCTATGTATATTTTCTGATGTTACCTTTTGAAGAAGAAAGATGTTTTTGATATGTTATGTTAGTAAATGTGCTTCTGACGTATTTGTTTAAGTGATTATTAGTTGCCATGCGAGGATAGGATTAATACGTTAAAACATGATTCGTATATCTGATATTATGATTTGTTATCATTACGTGAATACGTTGATCTATGAGATGAATGTGTTGGTATGCAATTGAGTGTTTTGAAGGTTAATTATCTGTCTGAGTATGTGACCTGCCATGTTGAAACTCTGCTAAGGTTAGAATTGGATATGAGAACTGGTTTAGCTATATTGTCTGCCATGACCTGTCTGCTATTTCCGCTGCTACAATATTGTATTAAGTGTATTAAACGTTTATTTATTGAGTTGTATGAATGCCATGATTATCTTTTAGGACTGTTTCCGTTAGTCTCTATACATTCCGTTTGGCTTATATGAAATTTGTTATTCTTGGTATGTTATGTGTTTGGTTGTTCTGATGTGTTTGTGTTGTGTCATTAATGTGTTATGTGATGTCTAATTGTTATGTGGTTGCTTGATTTTTGATATTGTGCTTCCGCACTCCTAAAGAATCCTTCGCCATTATTTCATTTTATTTTCGTTATTCGATATTTGTTTTGTTTTAGCTTTTGTTTCGCTATATCCGCTCACTGGCTTTGTAAGCTCACCGACTTTTCTTTTCCTCGCGCAGTATTTAGCATTCAAGATGAGCTTATGGGATAGCCGATCCGGGCTCGAGAGTAGAGTCGAGAGCAAGATTTGACCATAGAGATCTTAGATTTATTTTGAATATAAGTTATTTATATTATCTTTTGTAAGTTTTGTAAAGGCTTCCGCTATTGTATAGTTATTAAAGTTCGATATGAAACCAGACAGATATCTTTACCCTTGCCTGCCTGGGGTGTTACAATTTATGGTATCGAGCTCTAGGTTTTAGGACCCTTAGAGCTTAGGCTATGACCGTGAGAAGTGGGTAGATTTAGGATTTTCCTTCTCGCACTTTTCGCATGCACTCTATCGTATTTAAGTTTTGCTTGATGGTTAGTATTTCTTTAGATGGTTATCCTCACGCCCTAGTTCATCCGACAGAGTAATCGAGGACCGGCTAGCAACATAAGGAGAAGATGAAGTGGTCGTTGTCATTGCTAAGGGTCGCACGAGGTATGGTAAAGTGAAGCGACTAATAAGAGGATAAGAGTTCCGCCTATATGCGCCATGCACCATCGAAGAGAAGTCGACCTTGAAGACCATTGACGAGAGGTGGTAAAGGAATATGAAACTAAGGTTGTTGACAACCAAGGTTTTACTACTAGATATCCCGATAGGTGTCCCAAGTTCGTTGAGGATGAAGGAGTAGGACGAGCCGAGAGTCGCGATCCGTATGCCTTTGTGGATCGTGCCGCTTGAGGAGGAAGAGAGGAAGCGTAAGGTGGCTTTGCTAGTCGCTTACTACCACAGCATGAAGGAAACAAAAACGGATGGATAAGCGAGGAAGACGAGGAAGACGAGGAGAAAGAGGAAGAAGAGGAACCCGAGGAAGAATACGAGGTGGATTCGGATTTGGAGTCTACGGCTACTAGTAGGTTCAATCCGACACAAGAATAGGAATTTCGTTTCTGATTAGTTACCCTCTTTATGAGAATTTTCTGACAGTTGGTTTTGAGTTAGGTTCTTTTGTTTTTAATTTTGACGTTTGAATCTCGGATTATTAAGTTTCATTTTGGGAATTCATCTTATGTCGACTTTGCAAATTTTGTTTGATGGATGGAAATAAAACAAAATTTTGAAAGTATAGTTCCTGTCTGTTGTTTCTTTCTGATAGATTCGTTAAGTTTCCGTTAGCCCTCATAAGTTTCGTCTGCTATTCGTTTTCTTAGTATTGTTGTTTAATTATCGCTTGGATGAAGTATGGCCATCATGATGGTATACTCAGGTGTATCTGGTTTGTTATTATATGTTACTGGCTATCTGTATGTTATCCGTATGTGGTATGCTTTGTTATGATATTAGTTATGTGTTTTGTCATGACCCGAGACCGAATATAGTGACAATAAGAACTTGTTATGTGATGCAAGTATTATGACGCCTGATCAACGTAATAATACCGAGATCACATAATCTGAACTTATTGAAGGTATACGACGTCTGGGAAATGCCTGTAATTGATGTGTGTATAGACTTTGACTTGTATCTGTTATTTGGTGCTTCTCATGTTCGTTTGAATTCCGTACTTATTTGTGAGTTTTCGTCGATATTTGTTAGATATAAGTTTTGTACGTTTGGAATCCGAAGTTGTTATGATCTGTGCGAACCTATAGATTGCTATGACCACCTTGAGCTTATATGTCTCCACATATTTCTGCGACTATTGAGGCCGATAGGATTTATTTCTGTCTATGCATATGATGTCCTCATCATTAGATATCTGAATAAGTTAGAATTTGTCGTTTGACTTTCACGCCTCATTTGTTCTCCACCATTATTCGATGAGTATATATTTATCTATTATAGGTATTTGAATATTGATTTAATTTCTGAATAAGTATGAGTTCAAATATTCGGATAAGAAATCCAATTGTTCTGAGATAAGATTAACGCTCGATATATTCCTAGAAATTCAACCGATTCGCTTTCCTGCTCGTTCGTCTTGTCCAATTTCGAGGACGAAATTTTCTTTTAGAGGGGAAGAATTGTAATACCTGGAATTTCTAAAGTTCACAAAAAGACCAAAATACCCCTACCATCAAAAAGTATGAATAACTAATTCAAGGAATACCAAATAAGCTATGTAAATTCAGAAACTTTTTAAGTAATACCACATATGATCCAAATAAATTTTAATTACTTTGAAAAGCTAATTTTAAAGTTTATGATTTTATAAAATCAGTTTTTGTATTTTATATATATGGCCGAATATAATTATTAACTTTTATAAGAGAATAAAACAAATAAAAGCCCAATATAATTTATATTATTTAGAGTCCATTTATTTTAAGTCCAATACATTATAAAGCCCACAAGAAAAATAGTAAAGCCTATATAAATACATTATTCGGTTCACATAAATCCCTAATTGTCGATTAAACATAAACCGACTCCAAACCCTCCATAATTCGACTTCCAGCCCAGGGCTTAAAGCCATTTTTCTTGGACAAGTTTGAAGGTAAAGAAGGTGAGAAAATAGTGTTTGAGTTCCAAAGTTGCTGGTTTGAGCGTGGTAGTTTTAGGTCGATTAGGGTTTCATGAGTGATAGTTTTGGCTTCTTTTGTTCTAACGACCAAAGCTCATCAAGGGTAAGTTCCTAATGTTGTTTTCAGTCCTACAAGTCATATATAACGCGTAAAAATCAGCCATGCATGTTAAATAAGTCGTATGGAATTAATTGGAACTAAAACCCTAGAAAGCGTATAAATATAACGAATGAGCTTATGATAATTTTTAAGACCATGAATTGATTTTTCCAGAAGCTCTTACATGTTATAAGACCTGAATAAAATACATATTTGTGAATTCGAAGCTTGTGTGAATTGTCTTTAGTTTTGTTGTTCGATCGCACATAAATAAGGAAAGGTTTTAAGAAGGATCGATTATGGTTTGCATGAACTAGGGTTTTCTTGTTATCATTAAGGGTAATAAATGAAGTAATAATGATGAGCTAATGATGGGTTACACCTAGGTTTAGGGCTTGTACTTGAATAATGCATATTCGGTTCTAAATAAAAAGGTTTGGGTTGGTTTTGTAAATATTGAAACTTAAAGGTTATTTTTGTAAAACAAGAAAATACATGTACTAAACGATAAAATAAGTTCGGGGTTAAACGTGGTTTTGGATATTTAGAGGCTATTCAATTATATTTAACTAAAAGGGTATGTTTTGTAAAATTCTAAAACCTTTGGGCTAAAAGTGTAAAATCTGATAATATAAGGTTAGGTCATATACTTAAGGATGTTAAGGGTGTAATATGTAATTCTGAGCGATTATGGGTCGACATGTGTAAATAAATTACGTAAGGACATGCATGAGTTTGAGTTAATTTCCGTTTGAGTTTTCATACGTTCTAGGTCAAAGTATAAATCATTAAAAGAAGTAACATGTAAATTAAATGCGTAATAAATGATATTAAAAGTATGGAAACCCTAGAACCTAAATGGGAAATTGATTAGGGTTAAAAGCTAAGTGTGTAATTTCGTTATTTTATGTAAGTTATAGATTATGTAAACTATTTGGAAGAGAGTCTTAAAATCCGTCTTTGACATTTGTAAACCCTATACTATGAATAATGATCATATAAATCCTCAAATAAGATAAGTATCATATTAAACCCTTAAGTTTACTATTTATCATTTGTAACCCATAAGTTTGGCTAATTAATGATTAATACCCTAAAACGTTGGAATTCCGTCTGTCACTAAAAATGAGAATAATCTGACAACTCTAAAAGTATTAATGAGATTAATCCGTTATACTAATAAGTATTAAATAAATCATAATCCGTGTAGATTCGTTGGAGGAGACGCGACGTTACATCTTCGTATTCGTTCATTCGTTTGCTTTTCTCTCATTTGCGTTAAGGTACGGATATTCTGTCTTACCTCAAGACACTTGTATTATCGTATAGATATTCTGACCTTTTCAGTAAAGGTCCCTCATGTTTTTCTTTCCTTGTCATTACTCTTATGTTTATTAGGATTCCCAATGCCATTGCTATGAACCCTTTCTGAATGTTTGATCTGTTACTTATCTGAACTTATGTTCTAGTGAACTATACAATATCTGATGTGAACTTATGTTAGGAAGACTTTGATATATATACATTTGTTGAACCCTGCTATATTGGATTATGAACTTATGATTTTGAACCTCTGGTTATGATCGTCTGTTTGTGAACATATGATATGCCACTATGATATGAACTTATGATTTCTGACTATCTGAATATGAACCTCATGATATGAACTATCTGATATGATTCTGTGACCTTGAGTTTGACTATGATCTGTACTATATCTGAAAATCTGTTTGACTTAAGTTGGTTGATAATAACCAAATATTTAACTAGTCATGGGGGTTCCATGTCCGTATCAGTGATGCACCTCTGATATGACTCTAGGGTAGTAGAGTGATGTTCGCCACGCCTCGATGGTGAAGCATATTTGTGAATATGTAGGAAGGGGCGTATGGATGCATCCTAGATCTGATCTGTTATCCGATATGATATCTGGTGAATGATGTCGTGTGCAATACGCGTCTTCACAATAATCTGGGAGCTAGCTACTCTATGTATATTTTCTGATGTTACCTTTTGAAGAAGAAAGATGTTTTTGATATGTTATGTTAGTAAAAGTGCTTCTGACGTATTTGTTTAAGTGATTATTAGTTGCCATGCGAGGATAGGATTAATACGTTAAAACATGATTCGTATATCTGATATTATGATTTGTTATCATTACGTGAATACGTTGATCTATGAGATGAATGTGTTGGTATGCAATTGAGTGTTTTGAAGGTTAATTATTTGTCTGAGTATGTGACCTGCCATGTTGAAACTCTGCTAAGGTTAGAATTGGATATGAGAACTGGTTTAGCTATATTGTCTGCCATGACCGTCTGCTATTTCCGCTGCTACAATATTGTATTAAGTGTATTAAACGTTTATTTATTGAGTTGTATGAATGCCATGATTATCTTTAGGACTGCTTCGCTAGTCTCTAGACATTCCGTCGCTTATATGAAATTTGTTATTCTTGGTATGTTATGTGTTTGGTTGTTCGATGTGTTTGTGTTTGTGTCATTAATGTGTTATGTGATGTCTAATTGTTATGTGGTTGCTTGTTTTTCAGATATTGTGCTTCCGCACTCAAAGAATCCTTCGTCATTATTTCATTTTATTTTCGTTATTCGATATTTGTTTTGTTTTAGCTTTTGTTTCGCTATATCCGCTCACCGGCTTTGTAAGCTCAACAGACTTTTCTTTTCCTCGCGCGGTATTTAGCATTCAAGATGAGTTTGTGGGATAGCCGATCCGGGCTTGAGAGTAGAGTCGAGAGCAAGATTTGACCATAGAGATCTTAGATTTATTTTGAATATAAGTTATTTATATTATCTTTTGTAAGTTTTGTAAAGGCTTCCGCTATTGTATAGTTATTAAAGTTCTGATATGAAACCGTATTGTGATATCTTTACCCTTGTCGGGTCGGGGTGTTACACATGTCCCCGGGAAAAGGTTTATTTATAAAATTAAAACTATCATTTCTCCTCGCCCGTCCGTTCGATTGTTGTAGTGGTAAGCATTCTCTTCCTCAGAGCCTTCAAAATAAACCAAGTACTTCGACCCGATTTTCGCCCTAATGTTAAACGAGCGAGTATATGTGCTATTGGTATACGTATCATGTTAAACGAGCGAGTATATGTACTATTGGTATACGTATCATGTTAAACGACCGAGTATATGTGCTATGGTACACGATCATGTTAAACCAGCGAGTATATGCTATGGGTATATCGATCATGTTAAACGAGCTTAGTATATGTGTTATTGGTATACGATCATGTTAAACGACCAAGTATAGGTGCTATGGTATACGATCATGTTAAACGACCGAGTATAGGTGCTATGGTACATGTATCATGTTACACGAGCGAGTATATGTGCTATTGGTATACGATCATGTTAAACGAGCGAGTATATGTGCTATTGGTATACGATCATGTTAAACGAGCGAGTATATGTGTTATTGGTATACGATCGTGTTAAACCACCAAGTATAGGTGCATTGGCATAACGATCATGTTAAACGACCGAGTATAGGTGCTATGGTATACGATCATGTTAAACGAGCGAGTATATGTGCTACGGTATACGATCATGTTAAACGAGCGAGTATAGATGCTATTGGTATACGTGATCATGTTAAACCACCAAGTATAGGTGCTATGGTATACGTATCATGTTAAACGACCGAGTATAGGTGCTATGGCACACGATCATGTTACACGAGCGAGTATATGTGCTATTGGTATACGATCATGTTAAACGAGCGAGTATATGTGCTATTGGTATACGATCATGTTAAACGAGCGAGTATATGTGTTATTGGTATACGATCATGTTAAACCACCAAGTATAGGTGCATTGGTATCGATCATGTTAAACCACCGCCGGTGCTATGGTATACGTATCATGTTAAACGACCGAGTATATGTGCTATGGGTATACGTATCATGTTAAACGAGCGAGTATATATGCTATTGGTATACGTATCATGTTAAACCACCAAGTATAGGTGCTATGGTATACCCATCATGTTAAACGACCGAGTATAGGTGCTATGGTACACGATCATGTTACACGAGCGGTATATGTGCTATTGGTATAATGATCATGTTAAACGAGCGAGTATATGTGCTATTGGTATAACGTATCATGTTAAACGAAATAGTATATGTGTTATTGGTATACGATCTTGTTAAACCACCAAGTATAGGTGCATTGGTATACGATCATGTTAAACCACCAAGTATAGGTGCATTGGTATCGTATCATGTTAAACCAATCGAGTATAGGTGCTATGGTATATGTATCATGTTAAACGAGCAAGTATAGGTGCTATGGGTATACGTATCATGTTAAACGAGCGAGTATATATGCTATTGGTATATCGTATCATGTTAAACCACCAAGCATAGGTGCTATGGTATACGATCATGTTAAACGACCGAGTATAGGTGCTATGGTACACGATCATGTTACACGAGCGAGTATATGTGCTATTGGTATACGTATCATGTTAAACGAGCGAGTATATGTGCTATTGGTATACGTATCATGTTAAACGAGCGAGTATATGTGTTATTGGTATAATATCATGTTAAACCACCAAGTATAGGTGCATTGGTATATCGTGATCATGTTAAACCACCAGCGTCGGTGCTATGGTATACGTGTCATGTTAAACGACCGAGTATAGGTGTTATGGTATACGATCATGTTAAACGAGCGAGTATAGGTGCTATGGTACACGTATCATGTTAAACGAGCCGATATATGTGCTATTGGTATACGATCATGTTAAACGAGCGAGTATATGTGCTATTGGTATACGTATCATGTTAAACGACCAAGTATAGGTGCTATGGTATACGTATCATGTTAAACGACCGAGTATAGGTGTTATGGTATACGTATCATGTTAAACGAGCGAGTATATGTGCTACTGGTATACGTATCATGTTAAACGACCAAGTATAGGTGCATTGGCATACGTATCATGTTAAACGACCAAGTATAGCAACAACAAGAACAACAACAGCAACAACAGCAACTACAAGAACAACTACTACTTTGATTAGCAACAACAAGAACAACAACAACAACAACAACAACAACAACAACAACAACAACAACAACAACAACTACTACTACTACTACTACTATTACTACATACGAAGATTTTCCATGTCACGTAACAACTCAATGGTAATGCATTCGACCGACATGCGTGGTCGTCGTGAATCGCTACCATTTCAAATTTGCCTCAAGCACCCTTTATTCTTGTCTCTAGCACATGTTTTGTGTGTTTCAAAGAAGCTTATCCTAAGATCTTTTTCATGGCAAATGAGCACTTTGTTGGTGCGTAGATTGTTCTTAAGTACTCGTCAAATGCATCCTTCCACATAAAATATCCGCATCCATTATCTTTTCTCCATTACATAATAAGAAAATTTTAAGATATTACAACCCAATTATTTGTATATTTACATAAATAGGAAATGTATGATTGTTCACCTCGACAGAGGACATGAATAATATTGTCGCCCGGATGAATAATTTTATGTGATGTTCTTAATTTTATATTTCTGCCCACAAGAACACATAAAAGGATTAAATTGCTCCATCTCGTGTTTTGAAATTTGTGTGAAGATCGGATATGGTAGAAATTTGTGAAGATAAGATATGGTGGTTTTAAGATATGTGAAGATAAGAAATTTGAGGATAAGATATGGTACATAAAGTGTAATTACTCGATAGCGGTTTTCGTGGGACGTGTCCCCAAAAATTTCATGAATTTTCCAACAATTAACACGCTTTTGACTTTGGCCAATTATTGGTGAAAAAGAAAATAGTTTATGTGGGGCAGTCCCTAGAAACCCTCATTGAATTTCGACTATCCGGTCAAAGTTTCATAAAATCAGGTTCTTTCTGGGGCGCCCCGATAAATCGCTTGAAAATTTTATAACAAGTCAATTCATGTTCCATGTCGATTCAATTTTGTTGTTTAGTGATTTCACGTGACTTTGTCCCCTATGAAAGTTCTCCTCGCCCGTCCATCCGATTGTTGTAGTGCGACCAGGACTCTTTGCCATGATCTCAAAAGATCAAGTTGTACAGCAGTTTTGATGACCATAGGAAGAAGCATTCCACTTTTATTTGATTAACTCTTAGTAACCCTTCTTCTTCTCTAGACATCTTGTTATCTTCTTGTGATGATGAGTCCATGATTGAGCTAGATTATGTCGATCTATTGGTGAACCTTTGCTATGAATGATATTAGTGTAAAAACACTTTGTAGGACCACTGCCTTATTTAGTTAACCATATAGTTTTCTTTTAGTAGATTTGATAAAGAAAAATAGAAAAAAAAAAAAAAAAAAAAAAAAAACAAAACAAAACAAAAACAAAAAAAAGATAACGTGTGCATGTGACTTTTGAGATATTGTTCGTCGTCTCTTTCAAAATCGAACATATGTATTCAAGTAACATGCATTCTAAAATGTATTTAAAAGAAATAATTGTCACAGTTGGTAGTATATACATACTTAAATGAATTTGTTTAGATGGTTGAAAAAGCACAATTGAGCGACTTTCAACTCTATAAAAATTCCATTTAATACAAAGCATTCATGATAAACATTGATTAATAAATGACGTACCTACGTTCTTTGTCCTATTAGGTAGTATCTGATCATCTGAGACAACTACAGGTGGAAGCGAGACGCCAAGTCGAGCCGAGTTCGAGCTGTCAAAGTTCGAATTTGGCCTGCTTATATAAATAAAGTTTGAGCTTAGGGACCGAGCTGCTTTGAGCCTCATATTTGAGTCGAACTCGGCTCGTGAAAATTTTCACAAGCTCGAGCTCGCCAACTTATATAACGTGTTGAAAGAAATAAAGCTCGAAGGCTCGATAATCACACTAGACTTGATCTCGTTTATATTTTTAACCCCGCTATACATGGTTATATGCAAGGTTGTCAAGATCGATCCTACCCGCGATCATTTTCGCCTTTGCAAGATCGTGATCGTAAGATCGGATCGGGATCTTAAGATCCTACTTTAATGTTATTTCTTAATACTTTATGTAATTTTATAGAAATCTACAAATTCTAATACATTATAACCATAAAATACTATGAATGTTTCATATAAATGTTGTCCTAAATTATGATTATAAAATGTTTAAAATATTAACATGTTGTTTTTTGAATTCTACAAACAAACAACCCATAAATTTGTAGTTTTTAGTTTGTAATCCGAGAAAAGTAAGATCGGATCGGTTTAGATCGTAAGATCGTATGGTCAAGATCGATCCTATAAGATTTTAAGCTTGCAAAGATCCCATGTAGGATCCGGATCATTTTGCTTTGCAAAGATCGTAAAATCAGAAGATCCCAAGATCGTGATCGGGATCCCGACAACCATTTATATGTATAGAAAATATATATACATACATATTTTAGGGCTCGTTAAGGCTCGCGAGCCTAATCGATCTTATATATAAATCTAGGGCCGAGCTCGATTAGTAAATGATCCCAAACTTGCACTCGAACTCGAGCTCGAGCTCGTTTAGACTCGGTTCGTTCGAGCTTTTACCAATCCGATCACGAGCGGCTCGACTCGCTTCCACCCTTAGAGACAAATTTCATCAAAGAAGAACTTGATGATTCTCTGGGATTTTATATCTAGTTAACCAAGTAACGCAGCAGTGCACGCAGCTGAATATGGATCTAGTTTATGCAATTAGGTTAACACATAATTAATAAACAATAAGTAATAAAAGGATCAAGAAAACTAACCCTCGTAGTCACCCGCAAGTAATAAACGAACAAGAAACCAAGTATTCAAAACGAATACCTCTACAAGTTCACAAACAAACACTTAACCACGAATACGCCCAATATAAGCTAGTCGTGAACGTTTACCCAATCAAGCCTTGAAAACCTTGAACAAAATTCGAACCAAGGAAAAACCCTAGAAAACTTCTTTTCTGCCTTGTCCGAGAACTTCAACAAACCCAAGAACCAAAAAACACACTATCCGATATCGGACAAAAGTTGTCCGATATCTGCTGCTGTTGTTTTCTGTCCGAGAAATCAGTATACTAAACCCTCACTTGGCAGCTTCAAATCACAAGGAAACACGCTGAAAATCCAAGCACTAAAACCCTATAAACACCTTGGAGTTTAACGAAGCAAGTTAGGGTTCTTAGTTTTTATAAATCGATTGAAACCCTAATAGGTTTAGGGTTGTAGTCGACTTGAATATTGATGGAGATTAGATCGAGTTTACTGCAGAAAATAATGAATGTATGCATGAGGTTTAATGACCCCTTGATGGAGTATATATATAGTCAAAAGACTTAGAACTCTTAGGCTTTAAACTTGTCCTCCAAGCAAGCATACATTCCATATTCTCATCTAGCTCTAACTAGCCCATATTCTCTCCAAACACATCCTTATGGAACGGGCCACAAGTATTTGGGTCATAGAATAAACCGGGTCTAGTTAAACGAATCAATGTCGGGTCAAATATATTTAAACGGGTTAATATATATAGTTCAAGTATAAACGTGTAATAACGTACTCTCGTATTTAACGTGTTTGCCCCCATAGGCTCACACACTTCTAGTCGTTCCTATGTGAATCCACTCCCACATTCCAACAGATTCACGTGTAGGAGAAAACATTTGTAAGACATTGCAAGATATACGTGATTTAGGTGAGATGAATGTTCGTGTTCTTTTAGAATTTGTGAGGGGTTTAAGTGAAAACAAAAAGGAAGATGTTTCATCCGTCTCAACTCAAATGTTTCGAAGCTGTAATTTTTACCATTGCTTGGCTGGAATGCTAGGAACCACAAATTTTTTTTCTAGAGTTGACACTAGTATTGACTCGGGTTTTCTTGAGGTTAAAAGACTTTCTATTTTTTTGGATATCAAATCGTAGTAAAGAGAAGCTAAATTACAGTGGGTTGGTCATAATCCTACTATCGCTATACACCGGCCAATATTTCTCATGGACTCGTGTCTTGTTTTCAATGTTGGTGTTTATTTGAGAGCTTATTTATGAGATATATAATATATTTTTTGTTTAAAAAAAAGTGATTTAAGTGTGTGAAAAATTGCCTATCTCTAAAACTGATGTTTTTAATTAGTTTCGATTTATAGGGATAATTTGATTGAGAAAAAATTTGGAAATTTATCTTTATGTATAAAGCAGGCATCCACATTTTGATAGTTCTCTTTTCCGTAATCCTAATTGTAAGATCCATAAGATCCATGTTTAACATTTACATAAACGAGTGACATTAGTAGTGGGCTAAAGCTGATGTTGAGCTGAGAGAGACTATAGTAGTGGATGTTCCTAAATCCAGTGGTGAAAAGTTGACTACGAGCACTATCCGTATTGAGTACGAGTGGACACCACTCAGGTGCTCTAGCTGTCAGATTTTTGATCATGTCCTTGATGAATGTCGGTTGTGTTGAACAATTTGAAGAAGCCTTAATAGGCTGGTGGACAGGTTGTCAGAGGATTTCTGGCTGGTTCGAAGTCTAAGTCATATTCCTTTTATCGACCAGTCCAATCTACAAAGAAGAAGGATAAAGCTCCAGTGCAACCAAAGGTATCTAAGGCTACTACTTCAAACCCTTTTGATGTTCTTGATACATTGGTTGATGAGGGGATTTTGGGGGTTCGAACCCCAAAAGTACTAATGAGACGATTACCTTGGTGGATGAGGAAGAGGGAGGGGGTAAGCAAACCCCTAGTACAAGTGTTACTCATGTGGTAGCTAGGATTAATGACCTTGAAAGTCAAATGTTGGATGGGAAACTTGTGTTTGTGGATGATCATGGAAACCCGGTAGAAATGAAGCTTACAAATGAGGCATCGGCTAGCAAGCTCAGTACTTCTAACGGGATCTAATTGGAAGAATCTGATGAGGATGAAGTTGAGTTGTCTGATGACAGGACCTATAAATAATGTCTTTGACTGGTGGAGGAGGATTCTTTGAAGAAGATCTTGATTGCTATAACGGATACGAGGCTCAGGTTTATGTTTTACTTGAACAGATGTAGACTTTTTGTGATGAATTTGATATCTGTCTTCCTGGTCGGGTTAGGAAGTAATTTTTCTTCTTTTTGTTTAGTTCAAAAGATTTGTATGTCTCTCTTATGATTGTTTAGGTTTGAAGAACAATTCGTGCATCTTATGACTTAAACGTTTTTTTAAAATAATATTTTTACCAAGAGCACGTTATCCCTTTACCCATAAAAGAAAAACGAGTGACATTTTTCTCTCACTAAGTGTTGAGATGTAGATTATTTTAGGTCATTTACACGACTGCAAATCTTTCTAAAGGTATTCTTTTCACTAATATATCACGCATTTTTCATCTCAATTTTTAAACAAACATTGTTATTGTAACTTGAATTGTCATGATTTGCATATGTTGAACACGCAACATTATTATATGTGAATCTTATTACCACACCCTATTTTTTTCTAAAACTACTATCTATCAAAAGAATCTTGTAAATAAATTATGGGGGAGATCGATGGTGATCACACTTAAGAAAATTGAACTTGTGGGTTAATTTACATGTTGTGTGTACTTGCAAAATGAGCTGGAGATTGTGATACACAACTACTACATGATCGACCATGACATAAAATATACAGACCATAAAATAAAAAATACATAGTCTACGATGACCATTACTATATATATAAAATGTGGACACGAAACGGCAGCAAGCACCGTCGTTTAGGGCTCTTGCGTCTATGGGCTTTTTTTTGGGCCTTTCTTCTTCAGCCCGTTCTTCTGTTCCTAAGGCCTCTTTCTAAACCGTTGCATAGTCGGCTACCTTCATAGCTACTTTCATATACGTGTCTTTTCTGTTGCATACGTGTCTTCACACTACGTTTGCTCCGTCCCAGTTACCAGTGACGATCTTTATCTCCGGTTTATCGGTTTTATCATTTGGTTTCCTTCAAGGTAGGTAATTGATTGTTAACTTATTAGCTTTTCTTCTTTCTTTTATTTCGGATGTGTGTTTCTGTTCTTTTTTTAGTTTCTTTTGGTTGCTTCTATTTTCTTTGCTATATCCTGTCTTTGGGTGTCTAGGAGTTTCCTGTTTCTCTATCTTAAGGTGGCCTGTGGAACATGAAATTTAAGAGTAAGGTTGTGCGTAGAAATATTAGTGGTTATAGGTTAGAGGATGATGAATCGGTTGCTGGTAGTAGTTATAGGTTAGAGGATGATGAATCGGTTGCTGGTAGCCCTGTTGTTGTTACTGATTGCTCGGTTACGCCTATTCCGAGCACTTTCAGTGTTTGTGATCCTTTTTTGCCACCCTCTACTACCGTTTCGGGTTCGGTGGTTCATCAAGGGGATCGGGTTGGGGATTTTATGGATGTGGATGATTCTTTGCTTCCTCATCACGTTTGGGATGCTTTCGGGTCTACACCTATGAGGATGTCGGGTGGCATAGTGATTAATGAGCCTGCCTCTTCTGGCGAGCCTTATGTTAGGCGTTCTCAGGGCTTGCCGGCCTCAGATGATTATGTAGGAAAAGGAAAGGGCAAAGTGGATGATGCTTCGCCGGTGTCTTTTCATGGTTACTTACTTTTCCTTTGCCATTTTTTGCTTTTATGCTTTTCCGATGTTTGTTACATTTGTATTCAATTGTACGTGCGCAGGTTTGCATCCCGTTTGCGGGGCTGCCAATGGTGCTTCTCCGGCTGCTCCAAACGACTGTACGTCTGTTGTTGCTTCTCTGCTTTTATTTTTACATCTTCATGTGTCTTTTATGGTGTATATTCTTTTTTCTGTTGTTGTTAATGTAGCTTGTGTCGGGACCTCAGTTGCTCATTCCCGCCTTGGAACTGCCGTGCAAGGTTAATTCTTCTGCATACGTCTTTATTTTTGTTGTTGTTTTAACCTATTGGATTGTTTTTTGAATTAATCCGGAAGCGTCTTCCAATTTGGTTTTCTAGATCGCTGGTACCTAGGGTTTGTGTTTTCCTTTTCCTTTGTCAGTTCCGCCCTTTCTCGTTTACATTATCATATGGTTTCACCTTTTGCCTTTGCCATCGCAGGAGCATCGACCTCATCTGTTGATATTTCTTTTGACATTCACGCTGACCCACATCAGCAGCACGCTGCATCGGACTATGCTTTTACTATGCCTATGGATGCTCCGTCGGCTGACCTACCCTGCTATGGCTGCCACTCCCCTTTTGGAGGTGCGTGTGCATCTTTTCGTCCGATTTTGCAGCCTTCTGACCATTGCTCTTTGTTTTTTTTCTTGCTTTTTTTCTGTTTCAGCAGCCTGCGTCCGTTTTATTATCTGTCTATAACTTTTGCTTTTTTCAGCGCAGTTGGCCTACACTCTTCAGCTGCTGTTTCCTTTTCCGTTAACATCGAACGTGACCAGCAGCCCCCTGCATCGGATCGTTCTTTTGGTGTCCGTGCCGCTGTGCCGCCAGGTACTTTCTGCAACTACGTGTCTACATGTTTTGTTTTAGTTTGCAGATGCGCGCACCTGCGCCGCTATGATCTTTCTTTGTTCCTTGACTCCTTCGGTTCAGCTATCGTAGGTGGTTCTCATAACCTTTCGTATGCCGCCGCCGCCCAAGGTCGCCAGCCTTTAGGCGGGTCACCTCCTCACATTTGGTGCCACCTTGACGCCCCCTGCCTGATGTCCTCGACAGTATGTTTTCTGTCCGCTGCTTTAGCGGAGTCATATTATTAGGTTCTTAATGGGTTTGCTTCGGCTCCTATCTTCGTGTGTTTACTTGCTACCTTCGTCTTCTTATTGTCTGTCTTTGTTGTAGGTCAGCGTCTTGTTCGCATACAGCGAGCCGGCGTCCGGCGAGCTCGGCCGTTCGGCGAGGAATGCTACAGGTATTGGCACGCTTTATATTTGATTGTTGTATCACGGTTGTATCGTTGCTGTATACACTGTTCGTTATTTTCGTCTTAGTTTGCGGTTTTGCTTTTCAGCGGCACCATCTACCTATGTCTCATTGGGTCATTGCAACAGAGTATGTTGTCATTGCGGTGCGTTGTTTTGGTTTGAAGAGCGGTTAAAACATGGAGGGGTCCGCTTTCCAGAATATCACCGTTGTTGTATGGGTGGTAAGGTGGTCTTGCGCAATCAGCCTGACTACCCTCTTCGGTTGCGCCGGTTGTTTACGGTTTCTCATTTTATGGATAATATAAGGGCCTATAATTCGATGTTTGCGATGACTTCTTTGGGGGCTGACATTGACGATTCGATAAACAGAGGCCGCTGGCCGTACGTGTTCAAACTCTCCGGTCAGATATACCACCGGATTGGTGGCCTTTGTCCGCCGGCCGACTGTGACCCTCGATTCTTACATCTTTATATCTTTGACACTGATAACGAGGTTGAAAACCGGTTGCGGCATTTTGATGGGGGTGGGCGGACATTAGATCCGGATATTGTGCAAGAACTCATTCATTTACTAGACGATCACAATGAATTGGTTCGAGTTTTAGAACCGCACGGGACTTGCTCGGGGAAGAAGTTCCGAATTTAAGATCGAGCTCTTTGCGGTGCGGGTTCTAGGCAACATGAGCGCCATCTGGCGGCTCGATAGGCGCAATCGTTTATGAAGGTGGCCCCGATGCAGTCTTCGAATTTGATGTCGTTATCCACAGGCGTCGCGGGACCCAGAGAAGGTCGATGCACCCGTCTTATATGTCGTTCTGCCTTCCGTTGCTTTTATATATGGTGAAGACGGTTTCCACATTGGTCTTGATTACGGGACATGAGTACTCATACGGTCAGCGAAGACAATAAATTGTCGATTAAAATGTACTACATATCGACTTCACGGCGTCTTCAATATACTTTGCTAACGAGGGGAGGCGGTTATTTCAATATGTTGTGGCCTATTGTAGTGTCGAGCATTATCGGTTAGATTACATTCGCAAGCATCAAGGCGATATCGAAATGATTACAGGGCGAGGTTGTGCAGCGCCATAGCGAGAGACCCGGCCGGATCGAGGTGGAATGCGGACCATTCTTCCGGCGTCGCCGTTGGGGACCACGGTATATGTATAGCCATTATCTAGGCGCGTTAGCGATATGCGGGTTCACGGAATCCGTCGTTTTTATTACGTTCACATGCAATGTCAAATGGCGGAAATATTAAACTTCATGGAAGACTTCCCGCGTTCGATCGCCGACCGACCGCCTTGATCGTGTATTTGAGCAGAAAATACACGAGTTGGTTGCATATCTACATGACTTTCGTCCTTTTGGGCCAATTGTTGCGGTACATTTCCTTATGTGTTTGTGTCTTCTTACACCTTTGCCTTTCCTTACATCGTTGTTAATTTCTTAACCGCTTCTGATTTTGTACACCGTGGAGTTTGAGCGTGAACATCGCATTGTCATTTGTTATTGTGGATTAAGGAGCACTCAAGATGCGTACAAGCGCAGGCGTTGATCGCTACGTGTGCGAGTTACGGATAGAATCTTGATCCGAGGGGGTATCGTATGGTTCTTGAATTGATGATGCACGGTCCTTGTGGTCTCGCAAATTTGTCATTGTCTGTATGAAGGGTGGCGATATATGCGACAAAGATTTCCTAAACCTTACTCGGATGCAACAACCATCGATAAGAAAGGATACGTTCATTATCGGAGGCGTCCCTTCGGCGGTGTTACTATACGTCAAAATGTGGAGCTGGATAACGGTTATGTCGTTCCATATAATATGTCACTTCTCGGAGATTCTGTCGCACATCAACGTCGAATCATGAATGGACTATGTTGATTAAGTATTTGTTCAAGTATATTTCAAAGTACGGACGGATTGTTACATAAATTAGCGATCTGTAGGAGATGGTGCCTCGACCAGCACGACCCGCTATTGGGTCGACGAAATAAAGAATTATTTAGATGCACGGTACATCGGCCCACACGAAGCCTGTTGGCGTATACTCGGGTTTGACATTCATCACCGGGATCCAGCTGTGCAAATATTGGATGTCCATCTTGAAAATATGCAGCGTGTTCTATTTCGAACAAGCGAATCTTTAGAATCAGTCGTCGGCAATCCAAGTAACAAGAAAACAACACTGACACAATGGCTGGATTTTAATGCGCGCTCCACACTTGGCCGCCACCTTACATATTCACAGTTCCGTCGAATCGTTTGAGTACGCAGCACGTAAATCTGGTCACCTAGGCGTAATCTGAATAAGCCTTCTATTGGTCGTTTGGCGTACGTACATCCCATTTGTTCTATCAGCGACTATTGTTATGTCATCAAAAAGGATGCATGTCATTTCCGGGGATCCGTACGGTCGACGATTACGTTTATCCCACGAACAGGGCTGCGTGCGAGGCAATGGATTTGCTTGCGGGGGATGGAGAATGGTCACTTGCATTGGTTGAGGCAGCCTTGCTTGGCGGGCCACCGAATTGAGGCGACTTTTACATCGATTTTGATATTTTGCGGCGTCTCCAAATTTCAAAAGTATCTCTTTGGAATAAACATTGGCGGATCATGGCGATGATATTCCTTGATGATGTTGCGATTCTGCATACACTGAAGTTAACCGGCCAAGCGAAATGCAGGCGGGATTTTGTATGACCTCGAAGCAACCCTCAGGTTCTATGGAAAATCTGTTACGGATTTCGATTTGCAACTGCCATCCAGCCGTTTATTGGAAATTTTACGTAATAGAACAATTATGGAGGAAAGAAACTATGATCCGGAACTCATGGCCAGTGAGCGAGACCGTCTGGTGCCGCGCCTCAACCACGAGCAGCGGACCGTCTTCGATACTGTTATGGATGCCATTCTCAATAACAAGCAACAACTTATATTTGTATATGGTCACGGCGGGACGGGAAAAACCTTCGTGTGGAAGAGTATAATATATGCGCTCCGAGCACAACGGAAGATTGTTCTTGCGGTTGCCTCTTCTGGGATTGCCTCGCTTCTCTTGTCGTCCGGTCGCACAGCGCATTCCTGGTTCAAGCTTCCACTTGATATCACCGACGAGTCTATGTGTACTATAAAGAAGCATACTCACTTGGCAGAGCTGCTTATAAGAACTGACGTCGTTATTTGGGACGAGGCCCCTATGAGCGACCACAAGTGTTTCGAAGCTCTTGACAGGACCTTGCGGGATCTTCTCGATGCTCCATCCCGTGTCTTTGACGGAAAAACTGTCATCCTTGGCGGCGATTTCAGGCAAACGTTGCCCGTCAAGAAAAGGGCCACCAAACAGCAGATCATATCATCGTGTATTACACAGTCTTATCTTTGGACTCATTTCAGGGTACATCGCTTGACAGAAAATATGAGGTTGGCTACTACACAAACAGCTGCGCAGCAGACTGAACACGTACGAGCCTTCTCTCAATGGGTATTGGATGTAGGCGACGGAGTTATTGGAGAACAAGACGACGGGGATCCAGAAAATGCTTTGTGACCGGATACGAGATGTATCGTATCCCGACTACGAAAATGCTAAGCAGAACTTATAGATTTTATCTATGACGATGCCATATTACGAGCACCAACTCGAAGCGTTGCAAGAAAGAGCTATTGTGTCCCAAGAATGACACCGTGGATTCCATAAATTAGCGGTTTTGCGAGGCGCTAGTCGGTGTCGGCCACACCTATACCCGAAGACCGCGAGGCCGTACCGCTTGGTAGCGACAACGGTGCTACTCTGAAGTCTTGTATCGAATTGAATATCCCGAATACATTGTCGTTTCTTTGGTATACCCTCATAATCTTGAGTGAAAAAGGGCGCCCATTATGCTATTAGGAATACGAATCTAGCGGGGGCTATGCAATGGGACACGAATGATTGTCACGGATGCTTGCAAAGGTTTTAGAAGCAAGGATTATTCTTGGCACCACGAATGCTCTGAAAAGTCTATATTCCACGAATAATGCTATTCAACAGAGAAGAATAGCTACCGTTCATATTCAAGCGCAAGCAGTTCCGGTTAAAGTTTGTTCGCGATGACCATTAACAAAAAGCCAGGGCGATCACTAAATAAAATAGGCATCTACTTACGAGCCGATGTTTGGCCACCCAATTGTATGTCGCCACTTTCAAAAGCCACGTCACTGTGGGTTAAGTTTTGGCCGGCGATCAATCGGGCGAGCTTTCTAACACGACGAAGAATATCGTGTCTGATTTTCTAAAAGCATTATCGAAAGCGAGGTTTTCATAGCGGTTTGGATCTTTGCCGTGTGTTTTCTTGCGATCTCCGTTCATCGTAGTAGGCTGACGATTGCCACACTTAGTTATTTCCGGTTTCTGCTTATTTTTCCCATACGGAATCCGCATAGGAAATACATACACATGCGATCACTGTTTGTCGTTTGTTAATCCTAGGCTCATTAGGTGTACGTTTACAGTCCTTTTAGACTACCTATGTTAGGCAAACTACGCTGCTTCTATAGGCTACCTTACGTTTTACTTCCCTTGCAATACACACCCATGTATATATGCTTTGGTTGTTCCCGTTTTATATTTATGTGCGCAGGTTTATACAAAAAGGGATATGCAGTTATTGCTTTACAGATCCAATACCGTTCACTTCCACAGCTTTTTCGTGCATATTTATATTCGGACCTAGGTCTACACCCAGGCATTCCGTGACTTATTATATCAGCTGCCACAGGCAGGAACAATGTGCCTCTTCGTATGTATTAGCGATATACTTTTCAACTTAAGGTAAATGCGTATCGCGCTGCCTCTTATCGTCGGTAACCGTTGTCTGTTACATGTATTTATCTTTGCTATGTGACTTGCTTCCGATGTAGCTTCTGTTTCCATTTGATGTATTCATGTATTGTGTACCTATGACCATTAGTTTGTTGTTATCGTTCTTGAGAACATGTCCACTAGCTTGATTTAGCCACATCGGCAAAGTTGGCGGTAAAGACACATTCGAGGCGTCGAGTTGTACCGATTTCAAGTATTAAGCCGTCGATATAGGAAAAGCCGTCCGAGTTAAGGTCTAGTAAATGGACAATTACTTACGCTTTCATGCAAAACTGCGGTTTTAACTTTTATATTACTTGACCAAACGGTAACATCACATACTAGCTCTTACTCGATTACATGCTGTTGCGTTGCAAACACTAAAGGCTCTTTCACACATATCCTACAGGGAGGGGCAATTCAAGCAAACATTGAGCCAAAGGAACGGGGTCGTTTTGAAAGCGTCTTTGAAACGGGCAACGCATATACTATAACAGGTTTCGGATTGCTATATACAAGAAAATGGATGCAGACTTTGCCCAAAAACTTTATACTCATGCTTGATAGACTAACCGACGTTCGACCATTTTCCGGTCGGTTTCCTCGACCACTACTTGACGTCGTCGTTAAACGACTGCCGTCTGAAAGGATCGAAATAGCGTCATTTTGCAATTACAAATTATTCTGTTGTTGATTAAGGTGGGTACCTATTCTCAATGCATGCTCCATACTGCAGATGACATTGGTTGTGTCCTCCATGTCCGTGACATGCGCCAACCGGTAGCGGCGGAACCAACGACCGTCGTCTGAGGGATATCGTTCTTCGTAACTTGGGTAGTTCTCATTAATTCGCATTTCTTTGACGTGTTTGCACCATCTCTGCTAACATTTGTATCTATTTACGAGGTGTCTGATCTGTTTACTTTGTGGAATGAAAAGCACGGACTTTGACACGGACGCCTCGATAAAGAGAAGCCCATTGTCATGGTCATTACTTCTTCTGGGTCAAAACATACGGAGGTATTCACGGGTTGCAACTATTACTTTGCATGCAAATTAACTAGAACATATTCTAACCACCATTAACATAGTGAAATGGCACAAAAGGTATCAAAGTTAGGGTCCATTTCCAATTAAGGTATTCTACTTTTTCTTGCATAAAGGTACCTAACTAAATTTTTGGCGGTTGGGTTTTTACTAACGTCTGTTAACTCCGCCGTTAGTATATTACATATTTGGTCCACGATTTTATAGAGTCTTTTATACATCATCCTCCCTCCTCCGCGTCCACCACCCTCCTCCTCCACCAACACCGTCCGCCACCATCACCCGCCAACACCACCACGTCCACCACTACCACCCGCCATCACGTAAAACTCGCAAACCGTAATAACGAACCCATTTCAATTCCGTTACAATCACCCAATCAAACCCAAACCCAAGTCAAAACCTCATTTCGTGAACTCAAATCCATCTCAAATCAATGGGGCCCGAAGGAATGTGGGTCGATTGCTATGTTGTATTCCCAGGTGGTATGGTTGATAATGCACTTAAGGTGTTTGATGAAATGTGAGCGAAAACATCATTTAGGTTTGGAGGTGCGGAGTGCACACCTACTTGATTTTAACAGACTTGGCTAACAAACTACACCTTTAAGTTCAAGCTAAAAACCGAATTAAATCCAAATTCAAATGACTCGAACAAGCGTAAGAGGCGGCGAATGTGGTTCCATTGTGACCCCAGCAACTTTGCACCACTAGCATCCTACCAAAAGATTTTTGATTTTTTCCTATTGACAAAAGTTAAATAAGCTAGTGAAATTGCTATTTTATTTTTTTTAAATTTTATAAGAACTTAAAATGACTTAAAAGCTATGCTAAACCGACAAAAACTACTTTTGGGACATTTTGATTCTTGAAGTAACGAGCGAGTTCTATTGAAATGGCGAAGCGATGTTCTTCTTGAAGTGAAGCCGTGCTTCATTGAAGTAACGGGTTGCGAGTTCTGCTGAAGTAGCGAGCAGTTATTCTTCTTGAAGTGAAGCCGTGCTCATTGAAGTAATGTCCAAGGTAAGCATGGGCATGTTTATGGGCAAAACATATATTTTAGTTAGATGTTTGTAGGTTTTCCCAACCTCAGCATCACAACTTCAGAATCAAAACTTCAGCAGATTCACAACCTCAACAGATTCCGAAAATTGCTTTTCTGAGGAATTTTTGACATAGCAACTTAGTGGAAATAGAATCAGCCAAAATCTCATGGTTTTCGTTCAAGCATTTCATCAAACACCTTAAGTGCATTATCAACCATACCACCTTGGGAATACAACATAGCAATCCTGACCCACATTCCTCCAGTTCCCATTGGATTTGAGATGGGATTTGAGTTCACGAAATGAGGTTTTGGACTTGGGTTTGGGTTTGGATTGGGTGATTGTACGGAATTGGAAATGGGTTTGGGTTATTACGGGTTTGTGAGTTTTACGTGGTGGCGGGTGGTAGTGGTGGTGGGCGTTGGTGGTGTTGGCGGGTGATGGTGGCGAGGCGGTGTTGGTGGAGGAGGAGGTGGTGGTGGACGTGGAGGAGGAGGATGATGCATAAAAAGACTCTACAAAATCGGGGACCAAATATGTAATATACTAACGAAGGAGTTAACTGACGCTAGTAAAAACCCAACCGCCAAAAATTTAGTCGGGTACCTTTTATGCAAGAAAAAGTAGAATACCTTAATTGAAATGGACCCTAACTTTGATACCTTTTGTGCCATTTGCCCTTAACATAAACATGTGGTTACTGACTTTCAAGCACCGCGACTTACTACTATATGAACCCAATGATTCCGAAAACGGAATACATATTGAGCATGTGAGATATACACTTACTAGAATAAATTACGTACAGATAAATAGCGATAATGGTGCTTTCCAAGACACAAACCCGTTCTTTCCTTTCCACAAATACTAATCTCTAAGGTTATTTGTTTCTAGGTACAACGAGTTGTTGGCTCCACCAGTTATACAGAACGTTTGGTCACAGAGATATGATGATATTGAACAAGAAAAGCTAAGAAACAGGACAACGATAGATGAGCTTCTTCGGGAAGACCCGCGCAATCAAACGGTAAGTATTAAGCATTCTCAACAGCTACGATTACTAAAAATGCACTCACTCGACCGATTTTGTCGAATGTAAGGTTCGCGATCGAGCTTGATGTGACTGACCGTTCTCGGTGGGAGAGCACAGTACTTTCGTCGTTGCAAAACCCGCCGCCACAAAATCTTTGATGACCGCCCGCACGGCCACCGCCCACCACCGTAACCCGAAAGCAAACGACACGTGTGTGCCCTGCAACTTTTAACGGTAACATTAGTACGTGGATTGCATCGTTTTCTATGACAAGCGTGCACAGCTTCTGATTCTTTGACTTTGCATTTGCCATTTCTCAGTTACAGCTTTAGAATTTCAATCTCCGACAATACCGACACACTAATACTTACATGTTTTAGCAACGAAGCATATTCAATGGTCGTCGAGTGCAATAAAGTGGTGTCTGACGAAGGGAACATCGATCCGTATGTATTTCCTCCAGCTCTCACTTCACTTGAAGGGACAACACATTTGTTCCAGCTGCACTTTGCATCAGAATCAACAAAAGAAAACCCGTTGTTTATCCTCGACGCTGCGATGGAAAGCGGACCACACCTGCTGGCAAGACCTCAGCCAATTCCAGATCCCGAGGTCGTCCAGCTACAACAGACGGAAGAAGTACTTTGTCTCACTGGTCCACAAGACGATACCGAAGTAGGCAGCGAGTGCGTAACTTCAGCAGAGACATTACTTGTCGCACCAACCTCACCAAACACACTGCAGCTATCTGCTGCAACAGGCACATCAACGGCTGCGCGACCACGCGAGAATACGCCACCATCAACACCTCCTACCGAGATCTTGGCAGTACCTGCCGAAGCCCCCGCTCAAACAAAACATGTTGACAAAAGCACCGCCGATCCGCATCCACAACAAAGCCGGTTCGTCAGAGAGCGCTAAGAGACAACACATATGATCAGCCGGAGAGTGGCTCCAAAAGAACAAAGCAGGAATGACACCGTTCACGGAGGGGTATGTAAAATAGTTTAGTCATAGCAAAAGACTTTCTTAGCGTTGTACTTTTCTGTACAGGTGCCCATGTACAAATACTAGAACTAAGTAACCTGTATGCTTATGGCAAAGAACATACGCAACATTATAACGTTGTGCAATTCTGATAATATAGGTTGTACATTAAAAAACGGAGGTGTTATCTTGCGTCGTCTGCTTAATTATACACTAAAAAGAAGCGTGTTATCTTGCTACGCCTACCAAGATTTGCCGTGTATTAAAACCAAATCCAGTATATCATATACTGTCACTGAACTCAGGCATATGAAATACACTGAATTACAGTAACACCATAGTGTAAACATATCGGTCACCCAACAAAAAACAAGCAAACGTATAGTGACCCGCTGCGCGAATGACGGCAACAGAGCAACCAACGATCGTTCACCTATACTGCTTCTATTCTAATAGAACAACATACACCACTCCTATATGACAACATTAAAACATTGACCATCAAAAGTCGTACCCCGGCCACGGAACCCGCATACATAAAAATACAAAATGCCCCGCCGCAACGCGGCGGATACGTAGCAATCCTTGTTTAAAATAAGAAGACTATAGCCTTCAAATAAATAAATAAAATAAGACTATAAAACATGATAATATATATAACGATTCAAAGGCATCCGAGGACAACATGATAGTATATATAACTATTCAAATGCATCTCAAATCTTTTATATAATAAAAGAATTACATTATTTCGGAGTATTTTTGCAAAACTCTTCTCATTGGAAAAAAATTAAACCAATAGGAGAGCTTGATTTTGCCACGTAAGCAAAATCGTGTGATGTGATTGGTTAATAAAAGTTAAAATTAAATTGATTTTGGTCAACCTTTAATTAATTTGGTTGAGAAGAAAAACACACAAAAACATAGGTGTCAAATATGTGAAAACAAAAACTTAAAAAAAATATGGGGTAATTAATAAAACTTTAACGGTTAAATTTTTAAAAATTGTATAGAGTTAAGTGTAATATTATAAGATTTCATATTTTTTAATAACTTTGAAAATTAAACAAATACTCCCTTATACTTTATAACTTAAAAATACAATATATATATTGTTTTAAAACTCCAACATATAAATATACATAAGATTATAAATGTCATTTTTTTATTATATGTGTTTACTAAGGACTCATTTATTTCATATTAAAAGTATGACAAATGTGGACACGAATTTGTATATTAAATATGGTTAAATTATTGAAAGCAGGAATATAATTATCAAACTGTAAGTCATTCTTGTAATATGAAGAAAAAAAGCGTGGTTGTCTTATAACAACTACTCATATAATTTTATTTATTTATATAAGGATATGTAGAAAATATTTTTAAAAACTTTAAGGGTATATTTTAACATTATCAACGTTTATTATGTGCAACTAAACTCGCATCTTGTGTGTGAAATTTAAATAGGAACATCAACATATATATCAGCTAAATACAATTGAATCTTGAGTTATCTAACAAATTTTTTTACAAAAATTGATTATACAAAATTCTAATGGATACTAATGGATAATAAAAAAACTCGTGCATAAGTATATAATTATATGTAATTACCTTTAAAGACACAATATTCAGCATTGATATAAAATAATTTTTTTGTCTAAACCCTATGCGTGCACAGGTATTATAACTAGTATATTGTTACAGTTATTTCTCATTTTTTTTTATTTTAAGTTGTTTTCTCATTTGATCATAAGTCTTCAGTTTATTCTATTTAATATTTATATTTCATATATTTGCTACAATGTCGTAATTCTAAAGTGATATGTTATTACATTTTTTATGATGCATTGCTTCTCTTTAAATCCATGTGTATTTAATTGATATGTACATTACAATAAGTGATGAGTACATAAAAATATAAACAAGTTGAGTCGAGCCAAATACTATCAAGCTCGAACTCGACTCGACTACCTAAACTCGATCTCGATACTCGACTTGAGGTAGGCATAGTTTTATATTTCAAGCTCAAGCTCGACTGTCATTTAAAACTCGAGCTCGATTATTTCCACATTTCAAGCTAGACATCGATGAAAAATCAATATATCAAGCTCGACTTGATTTTATGAAAATTTATTTATTACATGTATATGCAAGAGTATAAGTGTAATTTATTTGAAAGATACGCTTGTTATGGCAGTTGCAAAACTTGAGGGTGATGGCATATTTTGAACACTTTTGTGTTGAGTATGAGTGGAAACCGCCGAGATATTCAACTTGCAAGTTGTTTGGTTATTCTTCAAAACTATGTCCAAAGAATATTGTTTCCGACGCTTTGAAGAACATGAAGGCACCTAGGCAACGCGTGCCTAGTGTACCTATTGGTTCTAAATCATAAGGTGGACAAACAAAAAAGATAATAAGGTGGACAAGAATCAACCTACAAAGAAGAGTATGATTGTTACAAAAGAGGCCAATACTACTACTACTTCTAATCCTTTTGATGTCCTAAGCAACATGCCCAATGAGAAAGAGGTTATGAATACAAGTGTGGAGGTCGCGAATCAAGCTAAAGAATGGTAATATTTCTTCGAGTACACTTACTCAGGCTACTAAAGCGAAATAAGTAATGTTGGAGTCGGTTCCAACTACTGGAACATCATTTGGTGAAAAATTAGATAAGGTTGGCTCGAACGCAGGGAACAATAAGGAAGCTAATCGGGCAGAAGATGAGAGTGAAAGTGATGTGGATAAGGTATATAATGAAACAAAAATTGTTATGTCTAATGTTACTAGCTCTTCAAAGGGTGGAAGTGGATTTGGAAATAAGAGCTTATACGAGTGGTGGAAAAAAGATTATGACGATGAGGTGTATGAAGTTTTAACCGAAGAACAACTACCGTTTTGCAATACGCTTGATATAAATCTTTGTGGTCAAATTAGACGTTAGTTTTCATTGGACTATGTGTTGAGTCAAATGTATGATAGTGGTTAAGCGTGTTTTTCCTTCTTTTCAAGAACTAGAAGTGTCTTGTTATTTTAGCTGTATCGCCTACGTAACATGCTGAAATGTGAGATTCACTCACATCCTTTGTGCATAAAAGCTTTTTAGAGTAATCTATTCACCGGTGTAACAACCTTTAAAATAATAATAATAATAATAATAATAATAATAATAAAAGTGTAATTCATTTCAAACTCGATAACGCTCAGGAGCCAAGTATTTTCGAGCTCGAACTTGGCTTGAAATTTACTCAAGTAGCCCGAGCTCGACTCATTTATATTGAGTCTACGTTGAGTAGCTTACGAGTAGGGGTGTCAGTAGGGTCAGGTTGACCCGACCCGAACCCGAACCCGATAAGGCTTATCGGGTCGGGTCAAATCGGGTCAAAAAATCTTATCGGGTTGGGTTAGGGTTAAATAAATTTTGCTATCGGGTTATCAGGTCAACCCGATAAGACCCGACAATCATTTATTGATTTTTTAGTTATTACTTTTTAGAAGCCCAATGTCTCTAGCGTATCAATTTTCTATGCATGAAATTTTAGTTACCCATTTCATTATACATTACGAAACCTTTGTGTGTACGTCAAATTGTCAATACAATTTGCTGTCATATAATTTTGATAGTTAATGTTTTTATTTGTTTGTCCTTCTCATATACATCTCAGTATGAGTTGATATCCAACATTAGTAGTAAGTATTATAACTAAGTATTTGGTATCTTTGGTTCAAAATAACACAAGTATTTAAATAAAATGTATGTTACAGTTGGTTATGCCTGGTACAAAATGACAAAGTCTCAACTGACACAAGTATTTTGTTAATCATTTTTAGTTATCAAAAATTAAATGTCAACGATAAGTGTTTAAGCACAAATATTTTTTTCGTCAAATTTTATAAGCCAACCCGATTAACCCGAATCACCCGACCCGACAACACCCGACCCCGATATCAACCCGAACCCGATAACCCCGATTCCTTATCGGGTCGGGTTGCAGGTTAGTATTTTTTAAACCAAAACCCGACTCACCCGACCCGACAAGACCCGATAACCCGACCCGATAACACCCCTAGTTCAAAATAACACAAGTATTTAAATGAAATGTATGTTACAGTTGGTTATGCCTGGTACAAAATGACAAAGTCTCAACTGACACAAGTATTTTGTTAATCATTTTTAGTTATCAAAAATTAAATGTCAACGATAAGTGTTTAAGCTCAAATATTTTTTTGTCAAATTTTATAAGCCAACCCGATTAACCCGAATCACCCGACCCGACAACACCCGACCCGATATCAACCCGAACCCGATAACCCGACTCCTTATCAAAAACCCGACTCACCCGACCCGACAAGACCCGATAACACCCCTACTTACGAGTCCATCTCGAATAACTCACCAGCTATCTCGTCTCGTTTACACTTGTATCACTACTACACAAACTAGTTTTTCCCACAAAATTTTACCCACAGAAAATAATCTGTGGGAAATTTCCCACAAATTACCTACAATTTACACACCAAATTGTAAAACAAAATTTCTGTGGGAAATCAGTCAAAGATTTCCCACGGATTTCCCACAATCTACACATCAATTTGTTGACCAAATTTTAGTGGGAATTTGGTCGCAAATTTCCCACGGATCAGCGACAAAATTCACACTAATAGTGTTGACCGGACTTCCGTGGGAAATATGTCGCAAATTTCACACATATTAGCGACGGTCATAAGTCAGTGGCAAATCTGTAGCTAAATTACCCACGAATTTCACACGATCTTATTTAATAAATATATGGTTTAATTAGTCTGTGTGAAATCTATGGATAGTTACCCACTCATTAACCATAATAAATATTGTTTTTATGTTTCTTTATAATTACAAAATCTCATATTACAATCTATGTCTTAACATGGTTTATTAGTTGCAATTATATGTGCCTTCGTATTTATTTAGCTATATGTTTGTGTGTCACAAGTGTATATGTATATATGTATAATAACATGTTTGTGTAGACACGTGCTTTATGAATCATTGTATATCTATTAGTGAATGTACATACGCATTGTAAGTTGATTTTAGCCTTCATTGCACTTTTGTATGTCTAGATATATGAATGTGTACATTTGTAAATGTGTAAGTATGTCAAAAACATAATAGATGATTATGTTCGTGGGAAATCTGTTGGTACTTTCCCACAAATTTTCCACCGATTTGATAAATTCATAGGAAATTTGTGGGTAGTTACTCACGAATTTTTGAAAACATGTGACATATGAACCATTGTATATGTAATATAGCTACATATGCTTATTCCCACATTATCTATCTTAATATGGATGCTTTGTTAGTTTTAAATATATGTGTCTTCATATTTATTTAGCTAGTTGTTTGTCGTCACCAAGTGTATATGTATACATGTGTAACATGTTTCAGTAGGCACGTGCTTTATGAACCATTGTATATCTATTAACGCATGTAGATAAGTATCATAACTTTATTTTAGCCTTCATTGCACTTTTGTATGTCTATATATACATGTAGATAAGTAATCCTAAACCTAAATCATTTTCTCTTTCACAACCCACCACTTTCATTTCACTCAACCTCAAAAAAAACATCCACAAACTCTTATCTAATTTATGCTAATCCCAGTCACAAGCACGAAAATAATCCACATGACCCTCGCTGTTTCTTGATAACAAACTCGCACAAAAACACATCAAATCAGCCCTTTGCTTTTCTCCTTTGGTAGTAACCGAATCTTAAAACCCAGTTATAAGTCCATTAATTTGTCTCATTTTCTTGTCTCCTTTGATTAGTATCTGTTTTGGTTTTTATGTAAGTCACCTAAGTTTTATTTTAGTTTATCTACGAGCACTAGCACTCTTGTGCCATCTACATTGTCTTAGTAGAGAAAAGTGATGTCACATCAGCACCTTTTTTCATAACACCAGAAATCACCACAACATCAAAAACCCTCTCCCTCCTATAACATCAATTTCTGGTGTCGTCATTACGGAGCCCAAATATAACCGTAGTAGTAAAAAAAAATCCTCAAAATGACACTTTTATAAACCAAGAATTCAGCGCATATAAAAAAAGAAGAAGCTAATTTTTGAATAGCCATTACCAGCCTAAATGTCTTGGATAAGTATGGATAAGACCACATTAGCCCACTTAACCAAAACTCATATGTTGTCCAAATAATACTAACCCTAAAACTAGAATATAAGTAATACTTTTACACTAAATTTTCTTTTCATTCATTCCTTAACCCTATGCAGCCACATAAACTTTTCATTTCACTTCAATCTTATCTCAAATGAATCTCACAATATTCCTTCAATTATTTCCAATGAAAATTTGTTGCTATAAACAAATCTCATCATTTTGTTTCTTTCATCTCATACGTATAACACAAACCAAATGCAAATCATACACTTGAATCACAACATCCCCATTCAAAACAAAACTATATGTTCAAAAGTGAGAAAAAACTAGAAAACGCCACAGAAAACAGGAAAACGCGACCCCAGTAACCTCCTTGCGCTGTGGCATTGCGTTTTCCGGGACCATCTCGGCTGGTCATGATGGCTCAGCACTCGAAAACGCGAGGGACGGTACCCTCTTGGTGCCGTCGCGTTGCGTTTTGTGGGAAAACGCCTCTCAAAACGCAGGGTACCTTCCCCTCTAAGGCTTTCACAAGTGTTGCTGCCATTTTTTCTCTGTGGGACCTTTTGTCCTTACGAAACTTAAATCCCTGCTTCTGAGGAAAGCTATCCACTTATCCTTTCCTCGCTCCACTTGCTGTGGTCTCATTTTAACTTTCTTTTTTTGTCAATTAGTGATTGTTTGCTTATTGTTCTTCTTTTTTTTTTTTATTGTAGATCTTGTAATATTTATTGTAGATCTTGTTTGCTAAACGGTTCAAGAAAAAGATAGAAGATTACTCGAAGCAGCCCCGGGGAATCGGATGTACAATCGTCTTGAAGCAGAAAATAGTATCGAATGAACACCAAATAAGCGGTTCAAGAAAAGATAAAAGATTTTGAATAGATGTAGTGTTTTCCTAGATGTATGATAATCAATAGCAGAATGCCGTAGCGTCATGCATGCGGCATGGCACTTAAATAAATTTTCCGCGAATCGTGATTTTAGTTTATTATATTCTTTTACAACAAATTTACGGGATCGAAAATTTTGTTTATTCCGCTGCTTGTTCGCCGATCCTCGACCCCGTTTGAGTGTATCTGTTTGGGCTCAGGCATTTCACCGCCTGCCTGCCTCGATCGAATATTTGTATAACGTCTTTATGATTTGTATTAGTGACATTTAACGCATCTAATTATGTTTAAGTTGGTTGCACAATACGCTTGATAATTTGTATTTCAGTGTAAGGGGTGTTTTAATAACCGCATTATTCAGATTTATCGACCGTTAAATAATCGACTACATTAAATATCTCGACCACATTAATACCGCTTTATATTTTGACATTAAACTTTAAGACTTGTAAGTCTTAAAATTAAGATTGATGAGAAAGATCATTAATCGCATCGTTGTGCATATTGTCTGATAGAACTTGTATTTTGTAAGTCTTAATTTTAAGACCAAATGAGGAGAGAGATTCATTCCTCTATTATAAGTAGTATAGATCAAACGATTTATGTGTTTCATTGATATTAGTTTTGTATTTATTGAAATTTATTATATTGGATTGGTTTTGATTTTTGCATTTTGATAGTTTGGGGTTAATTGCTTTTATGATTATTGTTTTAATATATTTGCCACAAAATTAAAAAAAAAAAAAAAAAAAAAAAAAAAAAAAAAAACCGAGAAAACAAAATATTAATTTAAAATATTAGATAATTATTGAATTCTAATAAATATTAATCGTGTTTCACACGAATTTCTAAAAAAATCAATGGACGATTTTTGGGAGCAAATAATTCGGTGGGAAATTTTTTTCGAAAATAGTGAAAATTTGTTGGAAAATATCCGTGGGAAATATGTGGGTAATAAACCCACATTACACACAACGATATCTGTGGGAAAAATAACAACGGGTGGGAAAATCATGAAAATATTTATCTACCGGGGTTTTACACACGAACAATTCCGTGAAACCGTGGAAAAGCGCCTTTTCCCACAAGATTTCCACCGATTTCACCGGGAAAACCGCATTTGTGTAGTAGTGTATGTACACCACAATCAAATGTGATTTTGTACCATATACATTACAAATACTAGAAGAATACCGCAATGCGCGGGCAGTGCATGACTATTTTAGAATGAACAAACGTTTTGAGGTGGTGATGTGATGAGATGGTGGTGGCAATGGCGAGCAAGATAGTTATATGTGTTTGCTTACCCGTTTAGTGAATTCGTTTCACAACACTTCGAATGTATATGTGTTAGTTGTAAGTGTTTGTTTGGGTTCATCAGTAACTTTTACGACATCATTATTCCCGCATATAAAATACCTCGCAATCTCTTACGCGTCAAACACTCCCCCAAAGTATATGATTTTGATGAATCAAGATTATATTGATTGGAATAAATGAAATAAAGGTTAAAGTTGTAAAAATTTGAATTAAAATAAAATAAACCCACTAAAACTATAAAACTAAAAACTCATAAAAATATATTAAAATGGATGTTGAATTAAAGAAAGTAAAATTTTAGAAAATATGGTGAAATTAGATTATAATATAAATAAGTAGATAAAATATATTCTAATTTGAAAATAAAGATGAATTTTAATGGTGTTTATTATGTCGTTTTATAATCGAGCCCTTATCTTAATTTTGTTGGTTAGAGTTAGAACTTTGAGTTTGTTAAGTTAGCCGGAAATATAAGTGTCGACATACGCCATCTCACGATTGGGCTTCTTATCTTAATTTTACATGCATTATAATATATCTTTCCATAATAAGCAGTAAAAAAGTCGAATTTTAAACCTTCTAATTTTAGAAAACTAAACGCATTATAAAGAAGATAGATAATTTTTGATGTTAACATCAATTTTAATGGTGTGCATATCAATTTTCAATTTTCTTGATCTCTTGAAGTAATTAGGACATGTTATTGCAAGTTGACTTAACTTTTGGTAAGCAGTTTAAGTGGTGTTTTATTTAAAAATGAAAAATGATTTAAATGGAAAATGTAAGCTGGAAAGCTGTTATACCAAAATAATCATAAACAACTATAAGTTCGCACACAATGTTAGTTGACATCGTTTTTATTTGTGGGCGAATATGCTTCACGGGCTGATACATAATTAATAATTGTGTGCTAGTTTTGTAGTAATAATTTTGTAACTACTTCTGAAATGTATTTTATCTACTAGATAATTGCAAAATGATCAACAAATTGTGTTTTGGAGAAAAATAGAATTTTATTGAAAATCTATTACACAGTAGTATACTAGTATGTTTAGCCGAGACCCGCTTGTAAGCTTATGATTCGTTGGAGTTTGTAGGATGCATTTGTTATCTATTTGTAGTCGATCAATAATATATATCAGTACAGGGAATTCACCATTTAACAAGGTATAAAAATGGGTGTGATCATGCATAATGTCAACCTATCAAGCTCTAGCTGTCACAGTTATCCGTTCTTAAAAAAAAAAAAAAAAAAACAACAACAACAAAAAAACCCGTAGCTCACTATTACGACCGCAGCTCCAAACCGCTATAAGTTGACTGACGCTATCATCGCATTGGATTCTTATTAAAACTCTGAAGAAAAGCACACCGGATCGCGACCGTAGCTGTAATGGCGCCAAAACAACATTGACTCACTGATATACTTATAACTTTCAAACCGCTTTTAAATTAGATGACATTGTTAGCACCTCATGAAATCGTGATTAAATTCCGTGATAGAATGCATCCTGAATTACCACCTCCACTGTTGTGACGTGCAACCACCGCCACGTAAGCCAGTTGTTGTTGGAAAAAAGCACTCTTTTGAGATCTACGTTTATCCACTGCGATTTGCTGTTATCAAAGTCTTTACCGAGATAACTATTTTCAGTTTTATTTTATATCTTTCGTTTTTTCTTCTAATTGAAGTTTTCTTCTTTGTCTGAACTTTCACGATTTCACCGCCTGTAGAGAGTGTTAGACAGTAGTATGCCTGGGCATGCCTCGCTTGTTAACTTAGGGTCTGTTAAAATATATAGGTTGCATTTGTAATCTATTTGTAGTCAATCAATAATACATTTATCTTTACGAGGACTTCAACATTTAACAACATCAACATATAAACTGAATATGGTTGTAAACCTTTCATTTCCATAACTTACTTGATTTGCACTTCATTACACCACAACCGTGGCCAAAATGTCATCTTTCATTTAATCAACGACTAGGATGTACGTGTTGCTTATGATTGTAAGAAAGAGAAAAAGTTAGAGAAAACACAAGATCATGTTAACAAATTTTATAATCACCTGTCAAGAAATTTAGATCTAATAAAAGTAGCTAACTAGCAGTAGAATATTTTCATTAATTAGTCATTTCGTGTGTCATTAGACACTAATCCTATATTTATATGACTAGCTTAAAGACCATGGATTCGCGAGTTTTAAAGAAATATGAAAATGTGATAATAAGAAAACAACGAACGTAAACATGTTTAATTAATATATGAAAAGAATAATGAGATAAAACGTAAATTATTCGACAATCAATTGAGTTTGTAACAATTAAAATAATAGACGTCAATGCCTTGTCGTCTCCAAATTTGATGGTCTTTAATAGCAAATGACGTTTGTGAGTGCTAATCAATATAATAGCCAATGTCCATTCAACAGTACACCCAATAGTCCATAGAAACCCTTTAAACAACCACATATAGTTGTTCGTGTGTGAATACCGGCTTTTGTAAAGCTAAACAAAAGTTCTGTCTTTATAGTAAATATTTAGCTCCACTAATTCTTTAAAGCATAGAACCCAAGCAATTCCAACTTCTGCAAATAAAAAAGAAATTTTAAAAATGGATACTAAAAATAGTAATTAAGTTACACAAAGACGAAAAAAAGAAGGTTAACAAATAAAGAAGATTGTGATTATTTTATTAATCAACATACAATCATGTTTTACATCCATAAAAATAATTGATGAAACACGGGTATTAATTAGATGCTATTGCTTTATGTCTCAAGCAACTTTAATACATATAGAGCTATTGTGAACACATATGGTTTTATTAAAGATTCATCCTTAACTACACTATTATGACAAAGAGAAAAGGATAGTGTAAAGAGACCTTAACGGAGTATAAGCGAAAAATGCTAGAGGATCTCGCATAGCTTCTTAAATCTTAGAAATAGTCATATTAAATCGGGCGTCTATCATCTTCAACGCATAAAACGAACATAAAATGAGAATGCATATTAATTAAAGTCCAAGCTTCAAACAACTTATGCAAATCAATGAAATGAGCCAAATAAAGCGGGGTTCACATAAGTGTTAAATGATAATTAAGTCCAAGGTTCATAAAACAAAGGTCGATAAGATTTATGAAAATGTTAATAAATAGTAAAACACCCAACTCCATCATCAAAATAGTGAAATGGTAATTTGTCGTTGCCACGCGACGTGATCTTTGTTACTTGAAAGACTAAGAAATTCAATAATGTATTTGTTTTCCTTTTTACTACGTGCATGATATCCAACCAACTAATGCAAATCATTATAGAATTGTCGAAGGGCTTAAGTTACCCGCTCACCATTCAAGCCCGAAGATTTCTCCTTTTAATTTGTTACCGTGAATAAACATTTGTACTTTGTCGTGTTCTTATAACACATCATGTATCACGCTTTAGACCGTCATATCACTTTTCGGTTTGCAAAAAATATCATAATCATGCCCATGACAGGTTATACAAAAGGCAACTAAGCAAATCATATTTGCTCCTAATTATATTTGTTCTTTGCTTCTAAAATATTCTAAATCATTATGAAGGACAAAATGTCAAGTAAATGTCCGGGTAACCAAATCACATTTATAAACAAACCTTAGACAAACCTTTTGGATTTATAATATGTTGAGAATATTTGTTTCTTCAGAGTATCCACCAAGCCAAGAAAGCACATACAACAATGCTATAGCGGCACAATATTTAATCGCCTTCCCACTTGAATGAACCCGTGCTTGAGCAAATCTTGTGATGAAATTTTATAGACCAACAACGAGATAGCGAAAGTATAGCAAAATAGACAAATCACTTTGATTAAACTACATTTGCTTGATCTATATTTCTTAACAACATAATCGGACTCTCACTTTTACAAAGAAGTCTCAGGATTTGGAACACCGAGAGAACTTCAATCCATTGATAAATTCTGGTGAGAAAATGGACTCATCTATGTTGACACCACGTTAACTTTTATCAACGTCAGTAAATATTCGGTGAGAAAATGTGCATTTGGTGTTTGTACAAACTTTTTTTTGCTAACCATGGTAAATTTTCTTGATCGCTTAATCTAATATCACTATTGACCTCTTTTAGCATCTCTCTTGTAATTTCTCCACTATTGCTATTTCAAAATTATTTTGTAAAACATTTTGTCTTCACCATATTAACTGCTTTCAAAACGATATAATCACTTTAGTATGTTGATAAATTGCATGTCTTCAATAAATGAATGTTTATTATGTCCACAATTTCGTTAGTAAGAGCAAGTATGGCCTTTTCTTGGAAGTAGGTAGTTATGTGACGCAAAACTAGAGGTAGAATCACAACCCATTTAGAAAAAATGGGTTGCTATGGGTCAAAATAACAACTTATGGGTTGGATTAGGTTACCCCATTTGCATAGAACGGGTCAAATGGGTCAACATATGAACTTATGTGAATCAACAAATGGGTCGAATGGGTCAACAAATGGGTCACTTAAGGGTCGATGATAACTCAACCATCATTAGATGTCGTGTTTTTTACGCTTTTCTATATTTTATACGCTTTTATATTTTTTCGCCGCTTTAACATTTTCCTCCGTTTTGCGCGCTGGCCATTTTTACGTTTTAGTCGATTTTTAACGCCGCCGCTTTTTTTACGTTTTCATCCGCTTTTGCGCGCTTCCATCCGCTTTTTACGCTTTCATCCGCTTTTGCGCGTTTTCGTCCGCTTTTGTGCGCTTTTGTCTGCTTTTACGTTTTGTCCGCTTTTTGCGCATTTTCGTCCGCTTTTGTCCGCTTTAATCCGCTTTTGCGCTTTTGTCGTATTTTACGTTTTGGCCGTTTTTACGTTTCGTCCATTTTGCGTTTTCGTCCGTTTTTACGTTTTCGTTCGGTTTTCGTTTTCATCCGTTTTGCTCGTTTTCGTCAATTTTTTCGATTTCATCCGCTTTTTTGCGTTTTTCTGCATTTTTACGTTTTCGTCCGTTTTTACGTTTATGTCCGCTTTTACGTTTTAATTACGTTTTTGCGTTTCGTCTCAGATTTTTACGTTTTCGTCCATTTTGCGCGTTTTCGTCCGTTTTTACGTTTTCGTCCGTTTTTACATTTCATCCGCTTTCGCGTGTCCCTTTTTCGTTTTCGTCGTTTTTACGTTTCATTAGTTTTTGCGTTTCGTCCTTTTTTCATTTTCATCCGTTTTTGCGCGTCTTCGCATTTTTCGTTTTCGTCCATTTTACGTTTTCATCCGCTTTTGCGCCGTTTTCGTCCGTTTTTACGTTTTGTTCATTTTCGTCTTCATCCGTTTTGCGAGTTTTCATCCATTTTTTCGTTTCATCCATTTTGCGCGTTTTCTTTTTTTCTACGTTTTCGTCTATTTTTCAAGACGGACTAAAACGTAAAAAACGGCGTAAAACGCCGCAAAAATAAATGAAAACGTAAAATAATGTACAAAGCGTAAAAATGGACGGCGAGCAAAAACGGATGTAAACGTAAAAACGGACGAAAACGCAAAACGGCGTAAAACGTAAAATGCATTTAAAACTCGCAAAACGGATGAAAACGTAAAAATGGACGAAACGAAAAATGTACAAACGCGCAAAACCGATGAAAACGTAAAAATCGGACGAAACGTAAAAACTGACGAAAACGCAAAAAATGTATTTAAAACACGCAAAAACGGACGAAAAACGTAAAAACGGATGAAAACGAAAAACGGACGAAAACGTAAAACGGACGAAAACGCGCAAAACGGATGAAAACATAATAAACGGCCGAAACGTAAAAAATACGTATTTAAACGAGCAAAACGGATTAAAACGTAAAAACGGATTAAAACGTAAAACAGCATCAAAACGCACAAAAACGGACGAAACGCCAAAACGGATGAAAACGTAAAAAAACGAATGAAAACGTAAAAAACGGATGAAAACGCGCAAAAACGGATGAAAACGTTAAAAAACGGACGAAAACGTAAAAAAACGACGAAAACGTAAAAAAATGACGAAAACGTAAAAAACGGATGAAACATACTATAGTAGCATGATTATTACAGGTGGAAATGTAACGAGTCGACCCGACCCAACCCGACCTAACCCGTTTCACCTATGACCCATTCAACCCATTCTTATAGTATGACCCGTTTGACCCATGACCCATTTGACCCATAAACCATTTAACCCATGACCCAAACTGACCCGACCCGACCCATTTGCCACCTCTACGCAAAAGGTTTGGATAAGTAAAATAATAATAGATGTCACATATAGGTGGACTCGTCAATAAGGATCTCATCAGTAAAGCGATCGCAACCTCTCCATCGTTTGCACATCTATCTTCATGTCTCTAATTTTCTATATCCATTCAACAAATTCACGTATCTCGCTTCCTTCCCGTGAGACCACAATGAGTCACATCTTTGCGGTTTATCTAATATCGTTACAATGATTTCACATATAAGACCGTTTTAAAGAGGCACTGATGTCACTAAATTTAGGGGTTAGGTGTGTTTGATTATTAAAAGGCAAAGTTCGCATAATGTTGCCAATTTTCACAATATCGGACTTTGGAAACTCGAGCTCAATTTTAAAACGAGTCTCAAACTAGGCTCCAACCAACGCTGAGCTTATTTAGACTCGATCGGTTGAGCGGATCCAGTATTCTTGTAATAACTTTCATAAATCATTAGCTTAGTGCTAATATTTTCCCGAATCTGCGGGGTTTTTGTGAAATTCGGTGTTTGGAATTGGGATTTGAAGTCATTATTTAATTATTGGGGATGTTTGCGTTAGCTTATTTCCGAGGATTATGGTCTTATTTTATATGGGAAAACTGCTTTTGAAATTTCGTATTGGATACTTTGACAATTGATGATAGGCCTAAGAGAGTAAGAAGTGTAGATATACATTTTTTTTTTTTTTTTTGCATAGTCATTGTGTTAGATGTTTAATGGAATGTATGTTTGTTTCACGATTCGAAGAACGAGCTTTATTGCAGGTCAATGGAAGTGGCTATAAAGGTATAATCCCGTTCGTGTTTAAAAGGTTGTTTGGTTGTTAATTTATATTAGTAAAGCTACCTTTTTTGAATGTCAGATATATTTATAGGTTCTTGGCAAAAAGTATTAGACTAGGTTCTTGGCAAAAAGTATCAGACCAAGTTACTGGAAATTATAGACTCGAGGTTTGTTTTTGCATCTTTATGCATAAATTTACATTTGTTATATCGGGTTCTCAATTTTGCTTGGATTTACAAAAAATCTCCGGTTCTTCTTGGTGGAAGTTGTTTGTGGCTAAATGCAGGTGGATGCTTGAAGTCAGGCAAGGGTCCTTGCCATAATCAAGAATTAATGAAGGTATGGTTTTGTTGTAAGTAGTAGTGGGCAAAAGGGCTGGTATGATGGATTGGGTAATGAGTCAATATGGGTTTTTGAGCAAAAAATGGTCAGCCTACCATCATATATATAAGATAAGATGTGTAAAAGAGGAAACATTAAAGTAAATCAAAACAATTAATCTATATAGTGAGTGGCATTTTATCTGAATGAGAAATGATAGCAAAAATATGAAGGTTTTTTATGTGATTGCCTATTAATTAAAAAATCATCTTTTATTTTTAGAAAACAGAAACATAAATAAAAGCATTGTTTTTAAAAAAATAATTAGTAATGGCTTTTAATTGAAGATTAAATCTGTACTTGTCTATATTAGTGATCAGTACACTGATTCATTTATGGCTATTATGTATGAGAGTTGTCACCCATGTTATGGTTATGACTAGCGATAACAAGGTAATTTACCTTTTCCATTGGTGATGTAACTTCCGGTCTACTTTAGAACCATTGTGCCAAATGATAGGTGCTTTTGCTCACTATGAAGATTTTGTAGGCTCATTGTTCATGGCTTGAGTTTCAAGACCTTATAGAAAGACCCTCATTATTCTACTAAAACACCAGCAGTAAAGTGATATTTTTATTCACTTACTCATTGCATTTTTTGTCACATTTTTGTTCAAAAGCAATTGGAAATGGCCGTTTTTTGGGGAAAAAAAAGCTCTTCTTTTCGAATTGTAACCAACTTTCATATAAATTTGAAAGAGCATGAATGTTTGTAATTTACAATTATGGATTATATTGGTGATATGCTTGGTTTGAAATTGCTCGAAAAGAGCCGGTTTGCCCTGAAACTTGCTGTTATAGTATCCGATTTTTTACTTATATTACCTATTAATACCACTTTCCTACTTAGCATGATCTGGAAAGGGTTCGAGAAAGCACCACTTATCGCTCCAAAATCATCCAACTCACCTGCCACCCCATCACCATCAGGTGTAGATGGGAAAAGAAATATGTCTCGCTACAAGAATGTTTATATTTTTGTATTCATATCATGCACTATTAATAGAAGCCACATATATTTGTATTTATTAGTTACATATTACTCATAAAACAACCTGAATGATTTGTATTTTTGTAGTCATATGTTACATCTCTATGTTGATGGCCATGAACCTTCATTATGGATCCGATGGTACTAATATTGTTGAATCATTTATTTGTATAACATTAGGACCTTAGGTATCATTTATTTGCAATTACATTTTGATCTTTTCACGTTTTATTTTAAACGTTATACGAAACACTCACCACAATATCGCATAGCGTTAATTGTCTACCGCTAGGCGCGAGTACTCGCCTAGTCTACTAAATAAAATATAAGTTGTTGCTTGATTTGCTTGGCCTTTGTCTAATATCTTTTTACCTTTCAATTAATCTTTTTATTAATCTACAAAATCTTTTACAATCTCTTTTCTAATCTACGCATTTGCCTTATATATCCTAGATCGTACCTTAAAGATAAAATAATAGATAAGCATAATATTTGTAATTAGACATTTAAATTTGTTGTATAATTTGGCCTAAATGAATGTATTTTTAATATTAAAATACAAACAATTCAGTGTTTATCATTGTCAACCATGACAAAATAAATAAAAGGAGTATGAGATGCTATGATTGTAGAGCCATTTCGCTACCCTTTCTGCAGGCGTAGATTTAGCATAGTGAATATAGATAATAACTTAATAAATAGATATGGGACAAATACCTTTATTGCTACAAAATGATATACCACTGATGAATGAACAACATGATTACAATTAAATAAGCATATGAATGATCAACAACAATGAAAATACAATCAACTCACAAATCTATGAATCTAATGTTTTGACCCATCGTTCTACCAACTCTAAGTTTCACTAACCATTTTGACCCAAACCATTGTGACCTAAACCCAACGCATTGGAATATCAACATGTGCAAGGGCTAATAGCATTTATGAAAGCGGTCTCGAACCGAGATTTGCAACATATCGAATGCGTTTTGTTACATAATCTTATGATGATTGGTACTTGATGTACCTCCATCCGCTTGAAGAACTTTAACGAGATGTATATCCGGGAGCGGGTATTAGGTGTGTCTATGGCTCTTAGAATTTCTTACAACATTATACTTAGTACCATTCTTGATCTCGTGTCTTCAATGGTGAAACGTCTATAAAACTCACATAAATTACAAAAGACCAACAAAGTTTTATCTTGAACATAGACACATGATAATCATAAACGCACATGTTATTCTCATAACATCCGGCAACTTTCATACCATCTTTACGGCTCTTTGCAACACCCACATATCAAATGGCAGTCTAAATAAATTAAGAAATGCCAACACTAAGAACTGCAAGAAAAGTGGTGTTAATAAATGAACAGATATCTTCATCATCTGATTTGCGCGTGAACCAAGCAACAACAACCAAGCCCAACCAAGAACCGTTCCAACTACAACAGCAATAGGATAAAGCGGCCAATAGTCTTAAGTTCTGGCAACAAAAAAAAATCCAGCGACAAAGTTGTCGTGGAATAACCTGTTCACCAAATCAAGCATTATCACAAAGTTGTGTGGAATAACTTGTAAATTAAATCTCGATTCCCATCGCCACATCCAACCATTAGTTCCATATATAGATAATCACGGATGTGTTATGTATAAAATGCATAATGTGACAAATAATGCATAGGCCAATGACTTGTAAAATCAAGATATATGCATATATTAACATCAAATTCGAGTTCGTTAAAATTTTCAAATATAGTAAAGAAAGAAGATAGTAATCAGTGCAACTTAAGAAACCCGAAAACCTACCTCAAGGGCTTTAGCGAAGGCATTTATGAATAGTGAGACTTTGCACCTATAATTCGTGCATGCTGCCACAAGTAGCGACTTATCTCCATCTGTAGATGAGCATATATGAATTATGACGCTATAATCGCAACTGAGTTGGAAAGATCATATTTTATAAAAGTAAAGACAAACATACATCTACTTCACCATCACCAACAACCACTATGGAATTCTTCATGGCCCTTCTAACAATCATGATTGCATCATGTAGACTCTGATACGATTCTTCAATATGATAAAGTTCAGATGTCAAAACTGAAACTTTAACGAATATTCAGAAATCAATACACAAACCAAAAGAGCCTTTTTTACAAAATCCAACATATTTCGACTAAACTAAATAATCTTTACCTATTTTTAATTCTCATTTCAACCACCCAGAGAAGCCAAGTGTTAATGTTGAATTTATTAGAGTTGTTCGGCTTTCATCGATTTGAGCTATTAAATTATTGCTCATCTTGATCTAAATTCGGACATTATTCACTTGCATCCATCATTAACAAAAAAATAGTAGTAACAGAATATTAACCCATTATCCATCATCCATTATCTCTAGTGTTGTGTGGACTACTGCATGTAGGTTACTATTACAACCGAATGCTATCTTCTTGACTACATCCGATATCTTACTAACAGGTACACTAATCTACTATAAGGATTTCACCAGTATCTGAAATGGTAATAGGAAGCATGATTTGAGTATTGACAAAATGATATATTCATACAATCGAAGAGCACCAAACTACAAACATCATGAAGAGCACAACTTTTACACATGCGTCATCTTAAAGCCTACTGTAATAATATCAAATGAGTATTCACTAAAAGGTAATAACCTATGAAAATCAAAGTGAGTTCAAAGTATCTGATTAGAACCTTTAGCACCGAATATGAGCATATGAAGAGTTAAAAATAATGGTTTACCTTTAATGAATACTCATTTGTGATACCCACAGTCAATTCCTGAAGTTCGCGTGACTAACAGATCATTGGCCTTAGGCTGCCACAAATTGTTATGAGTACACCATAACCTTGTTAAGTCAACGAAATCATATTGTCCCAAATCATTGTCATTAACATGCGTTTCACCCCGATGTCAATCATCACATGAACAAAACATATTTGTATCCAGTCATTTTTTAAAACGAAAACAAACTTCAAACATAAGAATCTTCAAGACCATATTTTAATATTATGACACCACTAAGTGTATTGCAGGTCAGTCATGACTCAAAACCATACAACTTATAGATATTTGGCACCCACTAAGAATGCCATACCAGGAATTACAAAGTCGCCTAAATCAAGCATAGAATATGGGCATTTGTGAGAAAAAGCATGAAAATGTTCCAAAACATTGCGCAACCTGAAACTTTTTTTATATCATATATTAACCTTTATGAATAAATATTGTGCTAATTAAATTGATTGCAAAAACTACATCCTGGATAAATATTGTGCTTAAATACATCCTGGATAACTTTTAACAGTTTCAACCTTGTTTTATTAAAAAAAAAATTAACCAAACTTACTTGACCAGTCTCACAAAAAAGAATACCATAGATCAACCTGCTTATAGGTAAATGGGGAAAAAGTGGAATCTCTAAGAAAACCGAATATACCTACCAGTGGTACTTTCGGTCATATAATAAGTTGTATGATCTGAATTTAATTTACAAAAATCTGTTTGTGAGCCGACTCGTGCTAAAACATGAGTTGTTTTGGTCTGGACCCGTTTTGACCCATACTTAATTCACCCCTAATCACCCATCTTGCCTATTGTAATAATACAATCTCAAATGGTTCATTAGAGATATTGCATCACATGGTTTAATTAATCACTTTATTCCAATAAAAGGCAGAATTTTTTTGACATTAACCGATGCAAAACCGTTTGATAAAGACATAAATTCAAACAACTACTTCAGTATTTCTTTTTTACTTGTGATTATAGATGGTTATTTAGCTCACCAGTCACCAAAGAAAGGTATGGATTAGCAAATGCATTTTCACCTGCACCTTTATTAGCTTTTCTTTGAGGCTTCTTATCGAACACTTGTGAAGAGATGTTATACTGTAACAAATGCCGATATTATTATGCTATATAAGTTTATACTCTACATACATTAGATATGTATGTAAATATTAAATTTATTTAATCAACGCAAGAAAATATGCTTACCATCTAATGTAACCATTCAAGCTCTCGATTAACTGAGGCATAAACTTGAAAGGAACATTAGCAAATAGGATAGGGAAAACATTGCAAATCCAAAGATAGCAAACAAAATTTATCTTGAACATATAAAGATGGCATCTATTGTTTCACCTGCCTGCATATCTTAGTGGTTAGTTTAGTTTGTTTTTGAATTACCAAAAGCCTTAAAATTTTCTTTGTGGTTACTTTCTAAATATGATTTTGAAATTTATTTTCAAAGGTTATAATCCTATGTTGCAGGCACACAGTATGCAATTTACCAACATCAAACAAACTCCAAGAAAAGATGTAAGCCAACAAATTACTAAAGGCTTTTAATTATATAAATTAGCTTAATTCAGGTTAAGTTCAAGGATGAAAACAACATTCTCCTAAAGGATTTCAATATTGAAGTTGCCCATTTGAGCCTCTCCTATTTCATGTTGTGTAAATTGCCTCTTTCATGTTAAATCATATTCAAATCCTTTTAGCACCATATACTGTCAAATTTGACAAACTACCAACTTGACTAACATTTAATCAGAATCGTATTATCATTATCATTCTTTATGTATTCAATCATATCTTTTTGCTAATATGAACCTCGATACCTTGAACTATAAAGTTGGCACATACCATCTCTAATGAGGCTTGTGGCATGAGGCAAGATAAATGATAAAAAAACATATAGAATAACACATGAAGATCAAATAAGTCTAGTAATTACCCTACTAAGTTGATATTGTGCTTATAAAGGTTAGATGCCTTAGCTGGAATTGAGCGGAAGTTGCATGGTAATTTCTGAAATATGCTTAATAAAGAATGCCATAATAATAAGAAGTGACTCAGTGTGTATAAGTGGACTCAAATGAATCAAGTATAATAGAATTTGTTGCACGGGTAAAGGTACACATTACTATTATGTTTTAGCAATCCTAGAACACCCTTTCATAAAATTTACCTGTTCGTGTTCAATTGCTCGTCTTAATGGCGTAATGATCTGGCTATGTAAATCTTGTAGGCTGCATCCCAGAAAACCGTGCGGGTTAGCTTTGAGTGAAGCTCCTGAAAAGGGCATAACTTGTTATAACTGAGAATAACAAAAAAAATGCATACATGTTACAATTGAAAGCACCATTTTTTATTATCATTATAACAAAACATAACTGTTTGTTGAGGATACCTTTTTCTTAACCATAAATTTTTTGTTGAGGATATGATACACTTACACAGCGCGTTCGGGGTCAAAGGAACTTCCTTTTCGTCGAGCAAGTTTTTCAACACCCTAGGCAGTGAACCTAATCGTTGTAGTGTAGTATTAGGGTAAGCCACGTGAATTGATATCGTTCTCTAGGGGAATAGGAATGCTAGTGAGAAGTTACTACGCTAAGGTTGGGGTTGAGGAAGATTATTTTTATCTTTTATGTTTTTTAGAAAAGGAAAAATACGAATCTCGGGGTTTGGATTTGGGGGTTGGTATTTCTCCGATTACTCTACTATTATCTAATTATCTAAACTAAGGTGGTGGTAGTCTATGTCTAATTATTGTGTGCTCGTATGATAGTTTAAAGATGTGTTTACTTAGGTTTTACTACTCCTTAATTATCTTCTATTGGTGGTTGAATTGTCACGTCCTTATTCCTAGTTGCGTTGTGTTTCTAAAGTTGTAGGTATGCGCTTTCTCCCTAACTCTTTGAAGTTACCAAAGGGTCTCGTCTACAAAACCCACTAGGGATGATAAACTCTAACTCTAAGGCCTCTTTGGATAGTTTAGCTTACAACAACTCAAAGTGCTATAACCTAAGGTTCACAAAGATTAATCAAGCATTAAGTACACAACGAATGACCAATCGCATTACTAGATCATTAATCAACTAAGATAAGAAACAACCAATCAATATTCAATAATTAAGTTTCATATTCCCTAAGCAAACACACAAGTAAATTAGCGGACATGGAGAACATGCAAGCATACACACAAATAATTGAAGACATAATTAAATTAATGAAGTAAACAACTTATCTTGGTGTAAGATAGGGTTTAGAACCCTAAAATACGACCTTGGTTCGGTTTAGGTTTTACTCAAAAGTTTACCCAAAAGACTACTCTTAAACCGAAAAATTCGGATTCTATATATAAGATTACATGTGCGACGGCGTCACCTTATGATTTGTGACGCCGTCGTGTCGCCGTCATTAGGGTTTCGTCTTGGCTGTTAATCTTGCGGCGGCATCACCTTATGCTTGTGACGCCGTCTCTTTAGCTTCTCGACGCCGTCTGGATTGAATCTAGGTCGTGCGAGGTTGCGACGACTTACTCTTTTAAAGCCCGACGCGTCCTCCAAAAACTAGCAATTTCTCTTCGAGCCGTCACAAATTCCTCGACGATGTCTCGATAACACTCGATTGTGCATGTTTTAGTAGCATTATGTGTACTTTTATATCTCATTATTTGGTTATATTTATGTGATTTTAGTACTTAATCGTATCTAGAGATGTTTGTCTAGTATTTATAACCAAGTGCGAGGAAATGGAGGAAAATGTGGAAATATGCAGCTAATCGAAGATTCCCGTCTCAAGAAAGCCAAATCCCAAGTACCTTTGAAGACCTTAGTGATTGAAGAACCAAGTTCTACAAGGCGAGTGAAGAGAAAGATCAAGTTTTATATCTCGAAAGATCCAACCGGATCCGGTTACACCTTCACCGGATCGGTTGGAATTCGCCGGAATTAATGTTTTTGCCATAACCGACCGATCGGTCGCAACCCGCAACCGGATCGGTCGGCGTGTTATTATTGAAGACCAGCCGGATCGGTTGGTCGTATGACCGATCCGGTTGGAGAAGCTGCAGTTGTCAAATCTTCATCACTAAGCTTCCCCTTTGCATCCAAACGATTCTAGGTCCTTCCCTTGGTGTATTCTAGTCCCTTCCTCACTCCTTGGAGGCCAAGTTAAGCATTTAACACCCTAGGCCTTAGAATTAGTATAAATAGAGGCTAATTGTGAGCATATGAGAGACACCTAAATTACAAAGCTCTCTACTCATCAAACCAAGCCTTAAGCTCTTAAAATTCGTCCTTAGAAATCCAGAGAAGTTTGGAGTTCCAGAAGTTCCACCTTTGGAGGCCAAAACACCAAGAAGTCCACCACGATCCATTGGGAATCATTACTTCATCATTTGTAATCTTATTCCAAGCATTGTAAGACTTTTAATCATGTTTTCTAATGATCAAAGTTATGAGTTTATGTTCATGTTTGCTATGAGTGGCTAGTTTCTTTATACACTTGCTTAAATGATGTTGATTATCATATGATTAGTTAGTGATTGTGTTAACATGTTTTAATTCAATTTCAAGTTAATTCTAAGATCCAATTGTGCTAAAGTTTCATAGTGACATTTGTTAATCAAGTTTGGCTAATTGGTAATAATCGTTGGGGTCGAAAGAACTTCGTGTTGTTCAACTAGTCATAATCATTTTGTCTATGGATGATTGTTTTACCCATTATTCTTGATTATACAAAGGAACTAAGGTGTGGTTGTAATTGAAACGCTTTTGATTATCAAATTGGATTGGTTGGAAACATCTAAATGGTCGTAAGATTAGTTGTTGAGAATCAATTGTAGCCTTTGTCTATGATCTGGTACCTTTTGTATTGACCGTTTCTTAAGCAATTTGATGAGCAAGTGGATGTTTTGTGTTTAAGTTTATGAAAGTAGACTTATGAAACTTGAATTGATCTTGAATTGATTGGTTAAACTTAAAGCTTGTTTTATGAACTAAAATCTTGACGAAGGTTTAACTTGTAAGAACAATAGATTAGTTTTCAACTAATTATCACAACCAACATGTTAAGTAGGTAACACAATCACATTAATCTATGTTATGATACTAGTTTAAGCAAGTGTAGTTTTTAATCATCCGAATTTCATTATATCTATTTGCTTTGTTATATGTTTCGATAGACTCATTAATTCAAACTTGTGCTCGATTCACTCAAATCCTATGAACGATCCCGACTTACCTTCACAATCTTGCTATAACGGACGAGTATACTTGCTCGTATGTGTTATTGGTAATATTGGTAATTCACCTTTATAAATTTAAAACTTGCACCAACCGGTCACATCAAGTTTTAGGCGCGCTAGGGATTTGATTGTGTTTCAACAAGTTTTGAATTTCCTCACCGATTTATAAAAAAAAAAAAAAAAAAAAAAAAAAATTACGAAACCTTAACCGGATCCGGTTGGCCCTCAACCGAATCGGTTACATTTTTACCCATAACTCATTGGTCTAACCGACGGTCGCATCCCGCAACCGATCCGGTTACTAATCAGACCGAAAACTGTTTTGTTGTTTGTCGTGTGTTTAGATATTGCCCGGATTCTCTAGGACATTGTATGAACACTCGGCGTGAGGAATAGAACCAATTACACCTCTTACCAACCCCGAACGCTTGATTCGAAGAAGAAGAACACGTTTCATACCATTGGAAAACCGTGTACCAAGAGTACCAAACCCACCATTTGATAACCTCATTGAAGCCAAAGTTGTTTACAATCCTTTCACCAATTTACCTTTTCCCATGGCGGACGATCAACCCATGTGGGAACCAACCGAACCGTAGCACCAACTCCGGAAGTGCTATTGTTGCTATTAACCTTGGTGACAACTTCACCGTGAAGGACATCACCTTTCTATGATTAAAGACCGACAATTCGATGGCGCATGGCCGATCCGCATACACATCGCCGAATTCATCGAATTTGCGGCATGTTCCGTTATGGCGACACCGATGTCAATGCCATCAAACTCAAACTTTTCCCATCATCACTCGCCGGAGATGCCAAAGTATGGTACAATGAATTAACCCTGTGAATCATCAATACTGGAGGAGATGAGGCAAGCTTTTGTGTCGATTCTTTCCACCGCCATGTTTGATCGATTAATGGGAGAAATTCGCTTTCAACCAAAACCCAACGAATCACTTGTCGAAGCTTGGCTTCGAATGAAAGATTTGCCGTGAGTTGTCATGGACATGGACTATCAAAAGGAACCATCATCCAAATCTTTTACCATGGACTAGATGAAATCTCTCAAGGCATCCTTGATGTCGGAGGAATTTTCTCTATAAAACTCCCAATGATGCACATCAATTGCTCGAAGATCGAGTACTTCTCAAACTCGATTGGTCCAAAGATTCAAAAACCAAACCTCTCCGAAAAACCATTGCTTTTGTCGAAAACACATATACCTCAAAACTCTTGGAGAGAATGGAAGCATTAACCTCAAAAATCGACTCGCAATACAAGGATATCAAAGATGAAATGAAAGACATGCGAGACGGATGCAACAATTGTGGAGGAAATCACCCATCGTCCGAGTTCGACGATAAACCTATGGGTGGACCGAAGAAGGAGAAGCAAATTACGCTCGAGGAGGATACCGTGGAGGAGGATATCGTAGTAATTATTACGGTGAAATTGCGAAATTGGCAAGATCGCCGACCAAGGGATGATAACCGTGATTCTCAACCACGAACCGACGATCCACCACACCAAAGTTCCGACAAAAGACAAGAAACCGAATTCGAAAAACCATGAGAGAATTCGTGGTCGGTCAAAAATCCGCAAATGATTTTATAAAAATCAATTTTTCAATCTCAAAGCCAAAGTTGAGCAAGGACGTAAAATCATCAAGCATCTATCCAAGATCTTGAAAACAAGCTTAGCGACTTTCCGACCAACATTCTTCTAGACCATCCGGTTCATTGCCAAGTAACACTCAATCCAATCCAAAACCATCAAATGATAAGACGTACCATCCACCCCAAACAAGAAATGAACATATCAATGTTTGTTTTCACGAAGTGGTCTCGTACGATCCACCACCTAATCCTAATACTCCCGTCACCATTGATAGTGAGGATGAAAACGAAGAACCAAACACAACTCAAACCACCAAAAGAAAGACATTCCACCCGTCAAGGCGATACACCAAAAATTCCTTATCCTCAACGCCTAAAGAAAGAGAAGATGGAAGAGCGTTATAAAGTTTATCGAAATAATCAAAGAGGTTAGACTCAATGTTCCTCTCGTTGATGTTATAGCCTAATGCCCAATTATGGGAAATTTTGAAAGAACTTCTTAATAACAAAAGCAAGCTTGAGCAAATATCGAGAACTTTTCTTAACGAAGAATGCTCACTATAGTTCAAAACAAAATTCCACCAAAGCTCGGAGATCCCGGGAGCTTTACGATTCCATGTACTTTAGGAATAACGTTAAATGTGATGCTTTAGCCGATCTCGCGCAAGTATCAATTGATGCCTTATTCACTCTACTCCAAGTTATGCAACAACAACTGAAACCAACAAAATGAGCATCCGATTGGCAAATCATTCCTATCAATATCCCGTGGAATTCGAGAATATGCTTGTTCAAGTCGGTAAATTCATTTTCCGTGGACTTTGTGATCATGGAAATGGAAGAAGATAGTAAAGTCCCACTCATTTTAGGAAGACCTTTCCTAAACACCGCCGACGCAATCATCAAAGTTAAAGGAAAGAACTCAACCTTGGGTTGGGAAGATCGAATCACTTTTCTTATCGATAAAGCAATGCGCTACCCACATTCCGGTGATGACACTTGTTTTAACGCCGATGTTATAGATGAAGTCACCGATGAGGAATTAGATGCATTCGAACGAATCCGATCCATTCATGACTACTACGAAAAAATCAATGAAACAGATTCGATAAAGAGTTTGATGATTTCATGAAAGTAGAATTCAAGGAGATAACTCGGAAGAAGAAGAAATAGAGGAAGAGGAAGAAAATTTTGAGGAAATTACTTTCAATGAAAAAATGCGAATAAAATCCTCTATCGAAGAACCACCCATAGATCTCGAACTCAAACCTCTCCCTAATCATCTTGAATATGCTTATCGGAGGAAACTCACTTCTTCCGAGAGTCATATCTTCATTGCTCGTGGATGATGAGAAAGAAAGTTTAGTTTCAAGACTAAAAATCACAAACAAGCTTTTGCTTGGAAAACATCCGATATCCCAGAATTAGTCCTAATTTTGCAAGCACAAAATCAATTTCAAGAAGGATTAAACCCGTGGTAGAACGTCAACGTAGACTCAATCCCAACATGAAAGAAGTTGTTAAAAGGAAATCATTAAACTTCTCGATGTCGGAATCATTTACCCAATCGAGGATAGCCCTTGGGTAAGCCTTGTTCACCGTGTTCCTAAGAAAGGAGGAATGACGGTTGTAACTAATGAGCGAAATGAACTAGTTCCAACCGGAATCACACCGGTTGGCGTGTTTGTATTGACTATCGTAAGTTAAACAAAGCCACCGTAAAGGATCACTTTCCGCTCCCGCTCATGGATCAAATGCTTGAAAGACTAGCGGAAATAAATTCTTTTGTTTCCTCGACGGATTTTCGTGATATTTCCAAATTCCCATCGATCCTAACGATCAAGAAAAGACCACCTTTACGTGTCCTTTTGGAACCTACGCATATCGGCGTATGCCTTTGGTCTTTGTAATGCACCGCGACTTTTCGAGAGGTGTATGATTGCCATATTCCAAGACATGCTAGAAACCTCCATGGAAGTTTTCATGGATGATTTTTCTTTGGAGATTCATTCAAGCTTGCCTTTCTAATCTCGATAAAATGCTCGAAAGATGCAAAGTCGCACATCTTGTTCTCAATCGAGAAATGCCACTTTATGGTAACCAAGGAATTGTGTTTGGACACAAAATCTCTAGTGCCGAATGGAAGTCGACAAAGCAAAGGTCGATGTCATCTCAAAACTTCCACCACCAACCAACGCCAAAGCCGTTAGGAGTTTTTAGGACATCTTTGGTTTTACCGATTCATCAAAGATTTCTCCAAAATATCTCGTCCGATGACAAAACTTCTTGAGAAAGAATCTATCTTTGACTTGATCGATTGCATAAAAGCTTTCGAATCATCGAAATCTCAACTTACTAGTGCTCGATCATGGTTTCACCTAATTGGTCACTACCCTTCGAACTTATGTGCGATGCAAGCGATTTTGTTTGTTGGGCTGTCTTAGGACAACGTGAAGGAAAACACTTTCGGCCTATATATTTTGCCGAGAAGACATCGAATAGTGCCCAAAGAAAATTATACCATCACCGAAAAAAAGAATTATCGGTCATCGCTTTTTCCTTTGACAAATTCGATCATATCTTGTGCTCTCAAAAACAATCGTTTTACCGATCATTCAAGACTCAAATACTGCTCACCAAGCAAGATGCTAAACCACGCCTTATTCGATGGATTTTGTTACTCCAAGAATTTGACATCGAAATCAAAGACAAGAAATGAGCAGAGAATCTTGTCACGATCACTTATCTCGCCTCGAAAATCCTAATCTTGAGGAGTTGAAAGAAGAAGAAATCGATGATTATTTTCCGATGAAACTCTCATGACCATCGACGAAATGACGATCCTTGGTTTGCCGACTTTGCAAACTACCTCGCCGGAGGAATTCTTTAAAAGGACTAACTCATGCTCAAAGAAGCAAATTCTTTTCGAACTCAAATACTACTTTTGGGAAGAGCCATATCTTTTCAAAATGTGTCCCGATGGGATGATCCGAAGATGTATTTTGGTTCCAAACTCAGAAAATTCTTGACGGATGTCACCATGGCCCAACTGGGGACATTATGGTCCTTCCACTACAACTAAGAAAGTTTTGATCTTTGGATTCTATTGGCCAACAATATTCAAAGAAGCACATACACTTGTTCAAAATCGTGACGCTTGTCAAAGAACAACCAATCTCTCGAAGGATGAAATGCCATTAACAAGCATTCAAGTGTGCGAAATATTCGATATTTGGGGAATAGATTTCATGGGACCTTTCCCAAATCCCACAAATTCAATACATTCTCGTTGCGATAGATTACGTGTCCAAATGGGCGTAAGTCGAAGCTTTACCGACAAACGATGCTCGTGTCGTCGTTAATTTTCTCAAAAGCTTTTCGCTCGTTATGGAATTCCCAAAGCACTCATAAGCGATCGTGGAACTCATTTCGCAATCAACAAATGGAAAAACCATGAAAAGATATGGAGTTCATCATCGATTTGCGATCGCTTATCATCCACAAACTAGTGGTCAAGTCGAAAATACCAACAGAGCTCTCAAAAGAATACTGAAAAAAGAAAAGACAATCCGTCTTTATGGGAGAAAACTGACGATGCTCGTGATTTCGTGCGGCTTATAAAACACCAATTGGTACAACTCTCACAGACTCTGTATGGGAAGACTTGTCATTTGCCGTTCAAGTTGAACATCGTGCTTATGGGCGCCGACAATGTAACACCGATCTCAAAATAGTCGGAGAGAAAAGATTTACGCAATTGCACGAACTCGATGAATTAAGACTCCAAGCTTATGAAAATTCCAAACCGTATAAAGCCGTAACAAAAGCTTATCATGATAAAAGCTACGAATTCGAAAAGAATTCAAAGCCGAGATAAAGTTCTCGCTTTTAACATGAAATTCAAATTCAAAGCTCCTAAGTTACAACCAAAATGGTTTGGACCATATGTCGTTAAACATGGATATCCATCCGGGTATATCGAACTCTATGACAAACAAGGTGGAAGTTTCATTGTTAATGGACACCGAATCAAGTTATACTACGACAAAGAGCAAACGAATGAAGTTTCATTGCTGGCGGTGTCCCGAGACACCATGAGAATGAATTGAAACTATCACCTTTGTAGCACCATTTCGGAAGAATTCCACAAACTGCTCCATGGAAACCAACTCATCGAGTTCGTCTGGGACGATATTGAAGATATTGGTGAAGAATTCATGTACATCCCCAAACTCTACAATGTTCAAAGCGCCTTGCGGTGAATAAGTCGGGAAGAATCGAGTCGCCGATGACTCGGTAATAAACAAGCGCTTCTCGGAGGCAACCCGTGTATTTGATTTGATTTTCTGTGGTCACTCCCAAAGTTTTAACCTTTGGTTGAACTTAAGTGTGGGGGGTGCCACCTTTAATAAAACCTTCATTTGTTTATAAGATTGTGTGCGGTGATGATTTCTCTAGTGGGCCAGAAAGAATGAAAGAATTTTAAGTCGATAAACTCGTTGACATATCTGGTTTCATCTCTATTTTCCCTATTTCTATACTTTGAAGTTTGTTTTCATTGAGGACAATGTCTAACTTAAGTGTGGGGGTGAATAGGAAAAAATTAGAGTTTTCATGCTTAAATTTAAAATTTTGTTTGCCTTGTGATCTAGTTGTTTTCACACTTTTAGGATTATCTATTAGAATAATCGGATCATTCTAACTGGTAAAATTGGTAATATTTGAAATTTCGAGATGTGTTCCGATTACTATTGCAATCCATTCTGGATCGATAACATTTGCTAACACATATTATACCCTTTCCACTAAATTGTGAGGATTTGAGCCTATTTTTTTTATTAGCATACATCTTTTATGCTTGGATCTTTTGCTATGAGTGTGCCGGTGATTTTATTTATTCTAGAACTTGTGCTTGTAAATCATTACTAGACCGCAGTGAGATTGCATTCATGCGATATAAGTGAATTCGTGTGATAAAGAGGCACCTTAGGATTTAACCCCAAATGGCCTTCCATTTTACATCTAATGATATATTAGCTAACCACATTGGTTAGTTAACCACCCACATGTACCCATTTGTAGTGCTCATTTTAGCACTAGATACCCCTAGTTACACCTTCGAGCCATCCTTTCATTTTTGCTTCACCCGTAAAATACAAAAGATTTTACACTTTAAACCTTAGCCTATCCCATATCAATGTCTAACGGTTGGTTGCTAGTCGCCTCGAAAGTGAAGATTGTTCAAATGATTATGAGTACCACATCCTATGTGATTGATTGAGCCATGCGTTATGTTCAAAAAATATATATATATATATATATATATATATATATATATATATATATATATATATATATATATATATATATATATATTTTATGTTGAAAGTATGGAAATAATAGCCAATGTGCTATGATCAAGAATAATTATCATGGCAAATCGAAAAGCTATGGAAAGTGGAGAAGAAGAAAGCAAAGCTATAATCGTTTATTTGGTTCGTGGAATGTTTGGTAGCTAGCAACTTGGGTATTAGACTTGATTTCATTTTTATTTTAACACCAATTTCATATACATTCCCATGCCTTATCCATACCCTTAACCCTAAGCCTATCATTATAACCCGAATAAAAGCCCTCTTTAGATGTTTTTACTTGGTGCTCACGCCACGTCGGTGGAGTTTTGTTTCTTGTACAAGCTTATGGTAATAATCTAATCATGACTGAGCAATGAGTGTGATTTATTTTGTTACTCCACTAAAAATGAGTGATTGAGTGAATTATATTCCATTATTTTTCGTGAGGTGTTTTGAAATGTTAATCATGCAAGAAAATCATTGGATATTGTCAAACATCTTGATATTTCACCCTTATAAAGCATAATTGATGAATCTTCTCTCGTATTTATACTTGGTTGATTTGCATCACATTTTTCATAATCACGATCTTGTACCAAAGGATGTTTGTCCTAGATTTGCTGAGGGCAAGCAAAGTTTAAGTGTGGGGAATTTGATAACACTCATGTTTTAGTAGCATTATGTGTACTTTTATATCTCGTTATTTGGTTATATTTGTGATTTTAGTACTTAATCGTATCTAGAGATGTTTGTCTAGTATTTATAACCAAGTGCGTGGAAATGGAGGAAAATGTGGAAATATGCGCTAATCGAAGATTCCCGCCTCAAGAAAGCCAAATCCCAAGTACCTTTGAAGACCTTAGTGATTGAAGAACCAAGTTCTACAAGACAGTAAAGAGAAAGATCAAGTTTTATATCTCGAAGATCCAACCGATCCGTTACACCTTCAAACGGATCGGTTGGAATTGGCCGAATTAATGTTTTGCCATAACCGACCGATCGGTCGTAACCCGCAACCGGATCGGTCGTGTTATTATTGAAGACCAGCCGGATCGGTTGGTCGTATGACCGATCCGGTTGGAGAAGTCAGCTTGTCAAATCTTCATCACTAAGCTTCCCTTTGCATCCAAACGATTCTAGGTCCTTCCTTGGTGTATTCTAGTCCTTCTCACTCTTTAGAGGCCAAGTTAAGCATTTAACACCCTAGGCCTTAGAATTAGTATAAATAGAGGCTAATTGTGAGCATATGAGAGACACCTAAATTACAAAGCTCTCTACTCATCAAACCAAGCCTTAAGCTCTTAAAATTGTTCTAGAAATCCGAGAAGTTTCGAGTTCCAAGTTCCACCTTTGGAGGCCAAAACACCAAGAAGTCCACCACGATCCATCGGGAATCATTACTTCATCATTTGTAATCTTATTCCAAGCATTGTAAGACTTTTAATCATGTTTTCTAATGATCAAAGTTATGAGTTTATGTTCATGTTTGCTATGAGTGGCTAGTTTCTTTATACACTTGCTTAAATGATGTTGATTATCATATGATTAGTTAGTGATTGTGTTAACATGTTTTAATTCAATTTCAAGTTAATTCTAAGATCCAATTGTGCTAAAGTTTCATAGTGACATTTGTTAATCAAGTTTGGCTAATTGGTAATAATCGTTGGGGTCGAAAGAACTTCGTGTTGTTCAACTAGTCATAATCATTTTGTCTATGGATGATTGTTTTTACCCATTATTCTTGATTATACAAAGGAACTAAGGTGTGGTTGTAATTGAAACGCTTTTGATTATCAAATTGGATTGGTTGGAAACATCTAAATGGTCGTAAGATTAGTTGTTGAGAATCAATTGTAGCTTTTGTCTATGATCGGCACCTTTTGTATTGACCATTTCTTAAGCAATTTGATGAGAAAGTGGATGTTTTTGTGTTTAAGTTTATGAAAGTAGACTTATGAAACTTGAATTGATCTTGAATTGATTGGTTAAACTTAAAGCTTGTTTTTATGAACTAAAATCTTGACGAAGGTTTAACTTGTAAGAACAATAGATTAGTTTTCAACTAATTATCACAACCAACATGTTAAGTAGGTAACACAATCACATTAATCTATGTTATGATACTAGTTTAAGCAAGTGTAGTTTTTAATCATCCGAATTTCATTATATCTATTTGCTTTGTTATATGTTTTCGATAGACTCCGTTAACCAAACTTGTGCTCGATTCACTCAAACCTCGCGAATCCATCCCGACTTACCTTCACAATCTTGCTATAACTGACGAGTATACTTGCTCGTATGTGTTATTGGTAATATTGGTAATTCACCTTTATAAATTTAAAACTTGCACCAACCGGCACATCGTTGTCGCAGACAAGCGATGTGACGTCCCCTTGTAATTTAGCAACTTGAGTGTCTCGATTCTTGACTTTGGCCATTTTCTTCATATATCCGCCGCCTTTTCGTCCAAATAAGTGCCATTCTGAGCTTTGCCTTCAAGAGACCTAAAAGTGAAATGAACGATATTAAGCAATAACGGATACAAAAGTGATCAAATAAGGGCTTAAACGACCCTCAAAAGGTACATTTAAAACCTTATCAAATATCCCTACACTTGGTATTTGCTTGTCCTCAAGCAAATGTGCTTCTTGAATTAATTTATAAGTTGGGGTCATGAAGCATTGGTTTAAAACACCACAACACATATAAGCCCAAGAAAGTCATAACAAGCACGAAAATTACATACTAGCACCTCACATGGGGTGTTTGGATACTCACATCTCTGTGTATATGAAATATAGCAAATTGAAATGGAAGATAAACACTCATTAACCGGTCCTACTACATAGATTACCATAGGCTTGAGAATGGATCAAACCTCCATCGCTTTGGCGTAAGCACCTAGGAAAGACTATCAAAGAGGTCTTTAAAGGTTTGTAACGTTAGGCTTGCGGTAGGGAAACAAAGGGTTTGGTGGGATAGGTTATTTAGTGGTGGCAAGTCAAAAATCTCTATGTTAAATGCATACGAAGAATGACGTTGCTAAGCCAAGACTCGACACTCTAAACTCTAGATAACCTGAAATAAACAAACATAAATTTAAAGATAGATGTAGGATGGTAGCAAGTATGTTTTGTTTTTTTTTTTTACACTTTATTATTTTTCTTTTCTCTTTTTTTCTATTATTTTTTTTCGATTTTTTTCCCATACACTTTTACTCTACCATCCTCTACGATAACATCAAAATAATAGGGATTTATAGCACATCCCTACACTTGAGTTTTATTACTCTAACACTAATATGACCCGAATTGAAAAGATCAAAACACTTGGAGTACGTTATTACGCAGATAAAGGAATTGGCGTTCCCTTTAGTCATTTAAAACTTTAACTTTTCCCATGAGTCCCAATCGTCCCAAAGCGTGGTACAAAGATATGACTCAACTTAGCAACTCATGCAAGTAATTAGATAATTGAACTAAGGGTTTAGGGTTATAACAATAATGCACTAAAAGTGAGTGCATACAAGGTAGGCTAAGGCGATTTGGGTGTACATTGGGGTGGGGTGTAAACAATGCTCTTCATTGATATTCGGAAAACCGAAACATCACAAGAACCGCGAAAAGGATAGGCTCGAGGGTTAACTAGGGTATCGTGTACTAAAGATGAGTACAACGCAAAGGTGTGGGGAATTACTCAACCGATGTGGAAGAAGTAATTATATTACGGTATCAAACAAGGGTTATCCTAATGCCTCTTATCATTTAGTTATTCCTAACTACACAAGTGTAGTCTCACTAGCGATCTCGGAATGCATCACAAAACAAGTTCTAGAATCTAATATACTACCGGTTCACACTCTAAGCATTGAAGATGAATGCTTCAATTCCTACTAATCTAAGGGCGATTCTCACATTTTTGGTGGAATTTAAGTGGTAAATGGTTTTGTGCTAGTCATATAACTTTCTATCTGTGAGACGCTTTTGTTAAGACTAATGGCCCACTCCTATATGTTATGAAAAAATTTAATTTTGGTGCCAAAATTACCCTAACCGACATTTTCTCATGGTTTATTACGCAAATGCAATTAGACAAAGCAAATAATCAAGGATAAGCATAGTTTCAAAGTTCCCGTTTTATTTTCCCTCCCTACACTTAAACTGAACATTGTCCCCAATGTTTCCCGAAAGTATCAAAGTTATGATAAAAGAAGGTAATCAAAAACGAAAGAAACTAATACTCCCCTGATTAGCTCGGTAGGATCCGTGTGTGAAGTAGTGGTTAAATCCTTTCCAAGAATAATTTATGCGTGAAAAGCTCCTCAATATTATGTAACTTCTTCTTGATAAACAAAACCTGCACACTTGAAGAAAACAAACAAAACCTTCGCGTAAAATCGTCGGTAATAAGATATAAGACTCGATTTAAACTAGGATATAATGCTTGTGGAATGGATGTTTCTGAAATTTCTAAGAAAATTAAGACACGGAAAATTCTAAAATTTATAAGAAGCTCGAAAACGAGAAAAATAATCATGATTTTACTCTTTCGACGCCGTCAGTTATCCCGACAAAAAGCGGTGCGATTTTCGGAAAAATTCGAAAATTTACATCTTTAGAATCGGAAAAATTTCGCAAAACATCCATTATGACTCGATACAAGCATTTGACCGAACAAACACATAAATATATCTTTTAATTAATTGTTATTCTCATGTTCACGTTTCTTATGAAAACGTGTGTAATCCTCCCTACACTTATCATTTATGTAAAATACCTTTATATGCAATTAAGACGAGGTTAAAAACAAAATAAAGCATTTTTACAAATTTAAACATGAGAATAAACAATCAATAAAAAGAAGAAAGATAAATCACAAACAAAGATAAAACATACAAGCAAGATAAATTATACCACATGTAAATAATCATCACATAGTTCAAAGGTCACTACTAATTTAGATGTCCAAGATTATTACATGCCAAAATAAAAATTGTTTCAATAACCAACCATACTCAATCCATAAACTAATACATCAATCACCGGGAGGGGTCCATAACGATAGTCATAACACGGGGAAGATGGCCCAATACCCATAGGGTGGATAGTCCTCCTCCCGCCTGGAAAGGATCAACTGGAGATGTGGGTCAAGCCGATCACGCATGGACGGATGATGCATCTGTCACGGTATGGTCGTGGGTCCGCCTAGCCCTCCGTCATGCTGCGCCATCCATGTATCCATCGCCCCATCCATGCTCCCCGGTAGGCTCGCCAATCTCCACTAGACATGTGCTGTGGCGTCGGTGGAGCTTCCTCGCTTCACCCCTGGGTGTCTTTGGTACATGCTCCTCATCATTGTCGCCATCACCACCTTAAATGGCGTCGAGAATGGAACCAAATATAACCTCTACCATAATCCATCAGACATTCATAGCTTTCGAGAGACTTAGCCTTGGCGACCACAGGTGCCGCCATCGCATGCTGGTATGTAGGTACCTCCCCGCCAATACACCTAAGGATCGAGCTAACCGGGTGATAAGCATGCCCCATACACCCTATCCTCCAACCTAATCCCACTTGCAGCAGCTCAAGTAATCGGCCACCGAACGGGATGTTGCGGTGCACCCCGGCCAATATGCGATAGAGATAGAATAGGTCCGGTGGGTGACACGATGGCTCGTGGCATGTCGTCTGTGATAGAGAAGGTGAGGCGGCGATGTATGAGCCTAACCCGTGGATCCGGTTTGTGAGCGAGGTACCCCAGTAATGTACTCCCATCGAGAATCGTGTTCTAGAACCTGAATACCCAACATCTCGTCCTTATGGGTAATTCCACCGCAAATCGAGTCCTAAAACATCACTCTCGGCATCCTCGGATGTATACGGTCCCAACATCCATCCAAACTCAGCGTCGACATTTGCCTCCGTCCCTCCTAACCTAAATCGGATCCCTTGAAATCAATATTATCCCGACATGCATTGATATTTAGCAAATATGATGCGTGAAACTCACGTACCAACTCGCCATACACGGGCTCTCTAATCTTAAATAGTCTTTCCCATTGGGGATCAGTGAACTTATCCCTTCTAAAACTATTCGAAAATTCCCTAGCCAAATCATTCTCCTCCAGAAATGCCGAGTCCAACACAGCCCCTGAATCAATAGTCTGATGGAGTAAATCGTTGTAACTGGCTTGACATCCTTCCTCAATAAATACCCCCCACCCAATGATCGTATCCAAATGTTTTCTTGGGTATTAGAAGATTGTCCTCAGTCCTTTTACTCTTCGCTCATCCGAAACAAGAAATCAAATAAGTGGAGAGCAAATGAGTATCATTTGCGATGCAAAGGATGACATAGGCGCATCGACGTGTCATGAGAATACACTGACGTCGTCACCGACCAATTTTTGAATCCGACATTTGCGAGGAAAAGTCCAAGTTTCTAACCATAACCCTTGACCCAAACACCCTTGTTGCAGAACAATGGCATAATGACTAGGTGGTTTTGATTCCTAAGCCGTCAAGGCTTCTCGCAGTTAACCCCATATGATAACACTACTACTGCCTAATCTTAAGCCTTAACAAGATTTCAAGGCGAAATAGATCAAATTAGTTGGGGTTTTCGGATTGAGAAAAGAGGGAAACGAAATGAACATGAATTAGAACAATTGAATAGACAAAGATCAATGTAGATTACTTACCTCGTGGAGATTGTCGTGGAAAAATGGTGGATTCGATGTGGAATTCGTTTGGTGTGTGAAGTGGATAAAAATGTGTAGGTAAAGAATGAAAGAGATGGGTGATGTATTTATACGTCTCGATCCGCTTAGCGACGAGTCACTCGTTAAAGTGTGATGACGTCACGCCCAAATTTTCGTAAAATAAAATAGTTTTGCTAATCCGCCTTGGGATAAAAAATCAAGTTACTATTTTTGACAAGAAACTTGGTTTTATTTTAAAATCAATTTGGTTAATCCACCGATAATTTCCACGGTGGCAAGTAATGCATCGTCAAATCGTCTTTCAATTGAGATTCGAAATTCGAAACATCGAGTCGAGGGTTCTTCGCACAGGTTTAAAGCGAAGAACTCTTCCCATTGTTAGGATAGTTGGGAGCGTCACACGCGTTCAATAAATATATTCTCGGGGATATTTGGTGACCGTCGAGGCAGAGTTTAAACAAGAATATGAATTGAGGGAGTGTCTTGTTTAATGAAATCGGAGAAAGTTTGGGGTTTATCTCAACGTGTTACGGTATTGCATACACCTTCTCTATCTTTTAGGTATATTGTTCTTCGCGATTTCATTACGGATATTTAGCGTGAAGCTATCACTAGCTCCAAGAAAGTGTCGTGAGTCTTTCGCATTTGAGCTTCGAGTATGTATTTCTTTTTCTTGTTTGTGGACAAATGTCAACATTATGTCCTCGAATTCATCTTGCCTAGACTTTCTTGGGAGCGAAACTCCTTGACCGCTTACATGCTTATCGGCCGGGTAGTTATTTCCATTAATGCATCCACTTGGGCCGCCATACTCATAATTGCTTGTGCTTGGGCCGTTAATCCGTTTTCTTGGACAACCGAATTTCCCAACCTTCCTCTTCATATTGAGCTAGGTCATCAATAACCTCCCAAAGACGCTTTTAGCACCGAGACTACTTAATCTTCCACCGTGGCATAATCAATGGTCCGTTTGAGGAAAGGCGGACATGATCATAAAAGATTTGGACTTGGGCCAAAGATCAATGCCACGATGAGGACTTTATGAAGTAAGTCCTTGAATCAAGTCCATGCTTGTGAGAGATTCACCTTGACGTTGTTGGAACATCAAGATGTCATTCCTAAGTTTTGTGGTTCTCCCGGTGGGAAAAATTGAGCAAGGAAGCAGTGGTGAGATCATCCCAACTTGAGATGGAGCCGGGGAAGTCGCTCAAGCCAATTACTAGCTTGGTCCCGTGAGACGACTGGAAGAGACGCAGATGCGTGGTCTCCGAGTATTAGCATCAAGGTCAATGGAATCAACAATTTTGAAATCCCTCGATCTTGATTTGGATCTTGGAGCGAAGTCCATGGAATGCACATCCATTTTGCACCAACCGGATGGTGTCGGATCGCAGGCCGTAATTTGGGCTTGGTCGGGAAGCTCAATGGTGTTCCTATAGCCTAGGTGGCTAGGTCTCGAGTATTCACCAAGAGTACGGTCTCTTGGCGGGACAATGATTTGAGGGGTTTTCACCTTCCATGATGAAAAGTGATGGGGTTATGAACAAAGGTCACGAAGAAGGGGATAGACTAAAGGAATCTAAAATGAGAAAAAAAAGTTTACTTGATAGGAATCAAGCAAAGAAACCTAAGCGAGGTGGACTAATAACTAGCTATTCTATTCCCGTGTGACGCCTAAAACTTGATCGCTTACGCAGTAGCGTTGGGTCAAAGGAACTTCCTTTTCGTTGAGCAAGTTTTTCAACACCTAGGCGATGAACCTAATCGTTGTAGTGTAGTATTAGGGTAAGCCACGGAATTGATATCGCTCTCTAGGGAATAGGAATGCTAGTGAGAAGTTACTACGCTAAAGTTGGGGTTGAGGAAGATTATTTTTTATCTTTTATGTTTTTAGAAAAGGAAAAATACGAATCTCGGGGTTTGGATTTGGGGGTTGGTATTTCTCCGATTACTCTACTATTATCTAATTATCTAAACTAAGGTGGTGGTAGTCTATGTCTAATTATTGTGTGCTCGTATGATAGTTTAAAGATGTGTTTACTTAGGTTTTATTACTCCTTAGTTATCTTATTGGTGGTTGAATTGTCACGTCCTTATTCCTAGTTGCGTTGTGTTTCTAAAGTTGTAGGGTATGCGTTTCTCCCAACTCTTTGAAGTTACCAAAGGGTCTCGTCTACAAAACCCACTAGGATGATAAACTCTAACTCTAAGGCCTCTTTGGATAGTTTAGCTTACAACAACTCAAAGTGCTATAACCTAAGGTCCACAAAGATTAATCAAGCATTAAGTACACAACGAATGACCTATCGCATTACTAGATCATTAATCAACTAAGATAAGAAACAACCAATCAATATTCAATAATTAAGTTTCATATTCCTAAGCAAACACACAAGTAAATTAGCGGACATGGAGAACATGCAAGCATACACACAAATAATTGAAGACATAATTAAATTAATGAAGTAAACAACTTATCTTGGTGTAAGATAGGGTTTAGAACCTAAAATACGACCTTGGTTCGGTTTAGGTTTTACTCCAAAAGTTTACCCAAAAGACTACTCTTAAACCGAAAAATTCGGATTCTATATATAAGATTACATGTGCGGCGCGCCACCTTATGATTTGTGACGCCGCGTGTCGCCATCATTAGGGTTTCGTCTTGGCCAAGTTAATCTTGCGACGGCGTCACCTTATGCTTGTGATCGATCCTCTTTAGCTTCGACGCCGCTCGGATTGAATCTAGGCCGTTCGAGTTGCGGCCTGCTTTCTTTATAGCCCGACGTCGTCCTCCAAAACTAGCAATTTCTTACGGTAGTCACAAATTCCTCCGACGGCATCATAGATTAGCAATGTGCCGCCCCTTGTAATTTAGCGACTTGAGTGTCTCGATTCTTGACTTTGGCCATTTTCTTCATATATCCGCCTTTTCGTCCAAATAAGTGCCATTACGCAGTTTGCCTTCAAGAGACCTAAAAGTGAAAAGGAACGATATTAAGCAATAACGGATACAAAAGTGATCAAATAAGGGCTTAAACGACCCCTCAAAAAGGTACATTTTAAAACCTTATCAGGATATTACATGATTTATTAGAGAAATTAAACAGACAAAATTAAGGTATAATGGTGGTGGCTCTTTGCATGCTGCAACATTTAGTTAAAGATGAACCACATTGAATATGCAACAATGTGATACAATGTATTAGAACCCACTTATGTGGCTTTCAATACAATATCTTCTAAATACTTATGGTCTTAAAATAGAACAATTATATATAGATTTATCTCAACTGTGACCAAATGGGTGACTTAAGTAAAGTCTTTATCCATACAATAAATAAGAGAACTTACCGCATTTTCGAGAAGTTATGTAGTAACAGACTCCCCTATATCTGACACAACCATAAGTTCATCAGGAGGAGGCTTTGCACCAAACATCTTATATTAAGGGCCCTGTCCATCTAATAAAATGGGAATTAATATAACTAATAGCACAAATAAAGTTTTCATAATGCAAGTTTGATCAACATTAATAACATAAGTATTACCTCATTAAGAAGTTCAAGTGACGTATTTCCGTTGTCCAATGAACTTGTCACGTGAAGCTGAACCACCACCAATTCAGTATCTAAATGTTGATCTCCTGCATGAACTTCAGTTGCAAAACCACAAATGATCAAGCTAATATCTTGTTAAAATCTCATCAAACATTTAAAGGGCAGGAAAGCATGTTTATTAAACCACCTCTACTCACACCAAGCATGTTTATTAACCTGAAGAATTATTTACATCCTTTGATAATCACAAATAACAATAACACCTGACAAAATTTTAGCCTCCCTTGAATTGTTGTTGAAATCGCTTCAAACATTTCATCAAACACCTTGCCCTATTTAAATCACTTACAAAGATAAAAACGGGAAAAAATCAACCAAAACCACTATATTCCAAACCACTCAAATCTAAAGATTAAAAAAAATCATCACCAAAACCCTAAGTATAAAAATTAAAACTGGGGATTAAAAGTATACCAGATAATAAGCCGCATAGTCAATTCCAATCTCTAATTCGAACACCTAATTTAAAACACACAATAAACCATTAGTAACTCATAATCAATTCACCAATTCCATACCTTGTTGTTTGAGATTTTGGGAGGATTAAGATCTTTTTTTAAAATCTGTACAGAAGAAGCATCGATTCAAAACCTAATTTATTTGATGAATTGAAACTGATATTGAATTGCAAGTAGTAGTGGGATCACATGAATGGAGATGGCCATTGTACAGTATAAATTTTGAAATGGTGATATGGAATTGGTGAATTTAAATTGGTGTCATTAATTTGTGATTGAAACTGCCGAATGAAGAATCGTATATGATAAGTTTTTGATTTGAGTTTTGAATTGAGAGGAGCGTCTGACGATTTTAATGGAGTTATTACTACCCTAAAATAAATGAAAAGGAGCGTTTGAGGAGGTTGTTATCAGAATACTGAGATTTTAATTTGGAAAGTGCAAAACATTAAAGACAAAATTGAGGTAGTGTTTTTAATAATAAAATTTAATGCGCTCCTTTAAAGTACTTGTACAAAACCTTGTTTTATTAGTTAAAATAGATTATATCAATCGTTGACATCGTCAATACAATTGAGCATCCATCTTCACTTCATGAAAAATGCATAGAAACTCGTTAGTGTATATGATTTTGATATGTACCAGATTGTAAACAACCAGAAATCAGTTATGAAATGTAGTTGTTGATGAAAACAAACAGGGGATCACATAAGAAGAAATGAAACCGTATTTGTAATCAAATGATTCACTTAGTTTGTAATGGAATTAAGAGAGAGGAATATTACAAGTCTTTTCGTGAATGAATTACAAGTGAAATGGAAAAGAGTATTTATACAATTGGGAGGAAGGAGAAATAGGAGGAAGGAGCAAAACAAACTTTCCCGCCAAAAGTTATAACTAACTTTTGGCTTAGCAGTGGTTTCCACTGATGGTTAGCAGTGGTTTCCACTGATGGTTCCAAGCTTATCAGTGGTTTCTAAATTGGCACGTAACAAACCACTCCGCTTGAAATGATGCTTGTCCTCAAGCATCTTGTTGAACCATCTGCATCCAGAATTCCGTATCACTACTTCCCTCACTTCAGAATCAAATCGCTTTGCCCTTTGCGTTTTTTAGCTACTGTTTGGAAGAGCTTTTGTTTCTGTGACTTCTTTCCAACATTTCTTTTAATCTCACATGCTTCAGTAGCTTCACTTTGTTTAGAAACGATGATTCAAGAGCTAGCTTACTCACGAACTTATGGCACACCAAGAAGATCAACAATTAATACCTTCCAAACAACAAAATATTCAAGCCTCAACTTGTGTGCTAGCACGTACATCGACCCTCATCATTTCTTAAACCGCCTTGAATTGTGCGCTCTAAGGTACTTTCAGCTTCATAGCTATAGCGAACTTGCCAAACAATAATAACAAAGTGATTCCCGTTTCGCACAACAATCAAAATAGCTTTGCCACAACTCGTCACCTCAGTACTGCACTTCAATCTTCTTCCCTTTTTCCTCCTTGGCCATTTCCACATGTCAAATTCCAATTTTCTTAGCTTAACGTTGCATTGTGTGTCACTCATTTTCTTCCTAGTAGGCCATTTCCAACAATCAACAGTCACACACTTCTTTTTCCTTTTCGGCCATTCACCTGTATCAAACTGGACATCTTCTATGCCTCCTTCTATACATTGAGTGCTAAAGCTATTACTTCGAGTTATATAGCCATCCTCACTTCCATCCTCAAATCCTTCTTTTATTATATCACCGACAATAAACTTCATAGTCACACCATCATTTCCATTCTTCTTAACACTTTTCTCTTCAGACCTTCCCATAACTCCTTAAACTCTCCTTTGGTGGTATGACACATAGTTGTTTCCACGTGTATTATGTGTCCTACGACCAACCAAATATGACAATTCAATGTCACAATCTTCAACAAACATTTCATCCTTTTTAACATCAAAACCAGCAAACATATAATCTCTTTTGGCTTCGTAACAATTGTAGCTGAATCTACTTCCTCTGTATGTCTATCACTAGGTTCTAACTCATCAACTGAGATTATACCAACAATAGATTCAGACACATCAACTAAAACTTCACTTTCCTTTTTCTTTATCGGGTTTTCACATGTTTCTGTAACTTTAACTGGATTAGGACTCGTGTGTACCTCATCTGTTGTTGTAAACCCCTCAGTTGCTACTCTAACTTCTGACTCTTCTGATGGTTTTTCTGTCTCGTCAACCGAAATGCTAGTATGATCAGAATCGCCAACATAATCAGAAACACTACCACTCTTCTTGTCAACTTCGATAATGTGTGTTTCATGTTCATCAACCAAAGACCTCACATTGCTTTTATTCATTTCACATCCACTAGCACCATCAAAAATCTCAGCACCATTAGGTATCAAATTGCTCAAACCCATTCTTTCGTTCTTCTTTTCAATCTCATCATCTATAACACTTTCTATACCACATTCAACATAATCGACTAACTCGCTATTTTCTTTCTCCACTTCTTTTGAATTATAACCGTAACTCTGATTCTCGTAGCCATCAGCTCCACTTGGAGACTGACCCATAGGCGCTGCTGCTTGTGGATCACCAGAACCAAAAACACCCCATGGGTTTCCATACGGCGCACCATTTAAAGTCTTGTATCCGAGACTTCTACCACTGTAGCTACCATACCCATTATAACCACCCATTCCATTACCTCTAGTACCATCACTCTCATCTTCATCTTCTGGTCTTAAACCATTAATGAATGTTGGGTTTAAGGACTTGTGTAGACCATCACTTAATTGACACAATGAAGAAATAATTGAACCCTTACCTGTTATCTCTTCATGTTCTTTTCCTTCTCCACCTTCCTTCCGAAAGTCATCTTGAATCAATGCTTTCTTTCCTCACAACAACATAACACCTTGCTCCTTTCTTTTCCTATTTGATTATATGATATCTCATGTTCTTCATCACAAGGTTCATTAAGATCAGTCAACTCCACCTTATTTACCAAATCTTCAAACAAATCTTGATATCACAGCACACTACCGCTTGTTTCAAATTCTTCAAATCCATCATTGGATCTTCAAAGCATGAACCAAATCTTTGCAAGGCTTGTTTTCATACACCTCCCAAGAAGCTGTTTTCACCAAATCGCTTAATGAATTGTCGATGCCACACCAAGGCCTTGTCATACACATGCATTGCGCAATTCCCACTTTCAATTCATCATCGACATTATCAAGACAAAAGAACCGCCACACCAAATATCCAACCCTTTACATCATCCCCATTGAATCTTGGAAACTCAAATTTAGACAACCTACCATATTGTGTAGTCATCATCACCATTTCTACCATTGTTACCATGATTCCCAACCGGTACCCTCACAATTCCTCATTCTTTGCATTTCACCCATCAATCGCCATAGTTCTTTGCAAATCACTAACAGTTTGTTGGAGTGATTCCATTGAAGAATCTTGATTACTAACTGTGGTTCTTGTGTTCACCATCTCACCGGTAATGTTATTGCTCATCTATAATGGAATAACAACTACTGGTCCTATTCTTGATTACCCAAACTAAATCTTGTTCAAGGCTAGAGAATTTAACCACTAATGGGCTAGCCTTGTGACCGCATAAAATGTTTGGCACTAATCGATGTAATAGAATAGGTGAAATTAGTGGTGACTAATTTCTTTCTTAGGAAAATCTTGTTTCTTGCCGAATTACGAGGAGAAGATAACCGAAATCAAGAATGTTGGTTTAACAATCTTGAATATTATCTGGTGCCAAGAAAGTAGCTCTGATACCACTTGATATGTACCAGATTGTAAACAACCAGAAATCAGTTATGAAATGTAGTTGTTGATGAAAACAAACAGGGGATCACATAAGAAGAAATGAAACCATATTTGTAATCAAATGATTCACTTAGTTTGTAATGGAATTAAGAGAGAGGAATATTACAAGTCTTTTCGTGAATGAATTACAAGTGAAATGAAAAAAAGTATTTATACAATTGGGAGGAAGGAGAAATAGGAGGAAGGAGCAAAACAAACTTTCCCGCCAAAAGTTATAACTAACTTTTGGCTTAGCAGTGGTTTCCACTGATGGTTAGCAGTGGTTTCCACTGATGGTTCCAAGCTTATCAGTGGTTTCTAAATTGGCGCGTAACAGATTTTCGTCAAAAAATTTATATAAAATTTTCATAAGTAGTTAATCTGAAACAACCAAAAAAATTTATCTATTTTTTCATGATTTATTACATGATTTATTAGTAAGTTTTATGTATGTTCTGATTTCTTTTTTTAGTTGTCCAACATTAGTTTTTTTGTTTCATCAGTTATTGACTTTTTAGCTATTAAGTTATCAAATGTTCATCAGTTTCTTTATTCAATAAAAAGTATCGTTCATCAATAAAAAATGTTGTTTATCAACAAAAAAAGACGTTCATTTTTTGGCAAAAGGGTTACCCCGGTAAAATAAAAAGAGATGTTCATTTGTTCATCAGTTCATCAATTAGTTGTTCATCCTTTCATCCGTTTTTTAAAAAAAAATCACAATGTTCATCAGTTCATCAATTAGTTGTTAATCAGTTCATCAATTGTTCATCAGTTCATCGATTACTCTTGTTCATCAGTTAGTATTGTTCATCAATAAAAAGAGTTGTTCATCGCCACATAACAATATTCATCGCTTGAGTACGTTGTTCATCGCTCATCGGTTTTCAAAAAAATTACATTATCCATCGCCATCGCTTTTAAAAAATCATATTGTTCATCGCTCATCAATTAGTTGTTCATCAATTCATCGCTTTTAAAAAATCACGGTGTTCATCGCTCATCAATTAGTTGTTCATCGGTTCATCAATTAGTTGTTTATCAATTCATCGATTAGTCTTGTTCATCGCTTAGTATTGTTCATCAATAAAAAGTGTTGTTCATCAGTTCTCTTAAATTTTGTTCATCAGTTTATCGGTTTTCCAAAAAAAATCCTAATGTTCATCAGTTGTCGAAAAAATTTATAATGTTCATCAGTTATAGTCACAATGTTCATCAGTTTATCATTTGGTTGTTCGTCCGTTAAAAAAACAAAAAATAACAAAACATGTATTTTTGTATACCAATTAGTGCATTTGAATGTACTTTTATAAGAAAAATCTTTTTTTAGGCATTTTATCAAACACTTTGTATGCACTAAATATGACTAAAACATAATCATTAACGTGCAATATCTCACTCATATCATATCGGAATTGAGTGATTCAAATTTCTGGGTAAAGAATGGACAAAAACCTACAATTTTTATGTTTTAAGTTTTGTAAAATTCGGCTTTTAAACTAGTCGAAATTATAGCCGGAAATGCCGAAAATTTCAAGAGAATTAACAATCACTTAAAAAGTTGAAAAAAAAAGTTGCGATTTATATATCAAAATGCATACCAAATTAAAGAGAATCAAATTTAAAAAATTATGGTGAAATCGGTGTTTTATAAAAGTTTGTCGTTTGAAAATTATTTACGTTTGAAGTTTTTGGGTGAAATGAAAAAACATGTTAAAAGGACCAAAATGCCCCCTAACCAAATTTAATAAGAAAAAAATGAAGGGATTGAGTGGGGGACACATGTCAATCAATGATAGGCTTTCTATCATTTTTAATTTTTTTTCACTTTGCAAGGATCTCAACTCATATTCTATTAGTAGATCGACAGGGGATCTAATAAAAAGACATCTTTTCTAAAAAGTGTAGAAAGCCACTCATAAGGTGACATGTGTCCACCACTTCAAATTATATATAAAAATTCGTCAGGGGTAAATTAGTCATTTTTCACGTTTTTTACATTTCACCCTCAAAATTCAAATGCATATAACTTTTAAACGACAAACTTTTAGAAAAAACCGATTTCACCATAATTTCTAAAATTTTATCCTCTTTAATTTGGTATAAATCTTGTTAAAAATTTCGAAACTTTTTTTTTATATATATCAAATGGATGTTAATTTTCTTCATTTTTTGAGCATTTTTGACCATATTTTTTACCCACATAAATGTCGATTCGTGAAAAACTTAAACCATGAAAGTTATAGACTTTGGTTCACTCTTTACATATGTTTTTGAATCACTCCAATATGATGTTATATGAGTAAGATATCACTCGTTAAAGATGAAGTTTTACTCATATTTGTTGCACATAAGGTGTTTGATGAAATGTCTAGCTTAGATTTTTAGTGTTAAATTTGTGTTAAATGCTCTAATTTTTGTACCACAACACATTATTCATCATTTTATTAATGTAAGATTCAAAAAGCAATGTTTTTTAATCGTTAACATTTTTAAAAAATGTAAGTTTGGTTCATCAGTTAGTATTTGTTCATCAATTAATTATGTTCGTCATTAGTATTGTTCATCAATCGGTCATTGTTCATCAGTTAATCTTGTTTAATACTGATGAGGTAATGAACAATATTAAGTGATGAACAAGACATACTTCTGTTCATCATAACGGGATTTTGTTCATTAACTGTCTTTTTAGCCATTTTACTTGTGTTCATCAATAGCATCAAGCGTTTTATTCTTGTTCATCAGTAGCCACGTTCGTTTTACTTATGTTAATCAAAAAACAAGAAGATATGATAAGTTGAAATGTATATGTATACTTTGTTGGTGTACCAAAATACATTTAAAGTTGATATTGTTCATCAGTTGTTGTAGTTCATCAGTTAGTTTGTTCATCAGTTTCTTAAAAAAATTGTAATGTTCATCAATTTATCAGTTTTTCAAAAAAATAATAATAATGTTCATCAGTTGTCTAAAAAAATCATAATGTTCATCAGTTATGGTCACATTGTTCATCAGTTCATTAGTTGGTTGTTTGTTCATCAGTTAGTCTGTTCATCACTTAATCTTTGTTCATCAGTTAAAAAAAACTAAAAGCAAAAAAATAACACAAGATGTATTGTAATACACCAATTAGTGCATTTAAATTTACTTTTATAAGATAAATTTCTTTTAGTCATTTAAACTAGTTGTGATTGATGAATTATGTTGCGGACCATAAGGATGTAATTATGATAGTGTAGTAATTATGTTGTTCATCATTACATTTAGTTTCTTCATCAATGTTTTAGATAACACATAGAATAATGCTGATGAACATCAATGTTCATCAATTGTTTTAGGGATATAATGTTTGTTCATCAATGTTCATCCGCAATTGTGTCTGTTCATCAATATTTTAGGTAGCGCAATAAGGTTTCACATAGAAAAACATTGATGAACATTAATATTCATCAGTGTTTTATTTATAATATTTCTGTTCATCAGTGTTTGAAAAAGTACGTTCATCAGTGTTTTTGTTTTGTTCATTAATAAATATTGATGAACAAAATAAATTAACAAAAACATCACTTTTTGAATTATACATTAATAAAATGATTAAAGGTGTGTTATTGCACAAAAATTTGTGCATTTAACTCAATTTTAACACTAAAAATCTAAGCTAGTCATTTCATCAAACACCTTGTGTGCAACAAATATGAGTAAAATGTCATATTTAACGTGTGATATCTTACTCAAAAGAAGGAGGAAGGAAGCTTTTACAAGATTCTTTAAGCCTTGGAAAGCTTGGTTTCATTTTAGAAGTCATTTGATGTTTTTCTTTCTAATCGGGTTTCATAAGTTTTGTAAGTCTTTAAAGCTATTTTCAATATTTTATAAAATTTTCGAGTATCCTATATATGTGATATAAACCATTTTTCAAGTTAAAAATCAAAACAAAAAGAATTTCCTTCTTTTCTTTTTTTTACCGAGAGCACCTAAAACACCCATGTCTATTTCTTTTTATTGTTCATCAGTTTGTGTTGTAACAACACTAACTGATGAACAATAATAACTGATGAACAATCAGTTATGGTCACAGTATTCATCAGTTTATCACTGATGAACAATACAAACTAATGAACAATACAAGTCGATGTACGATTGTTCACCTGCTTAGTGTTGTTCATCGCTAATCTTGCTCATCGAAATGTTCATCAGTTATAGTCACATTGTTCATCAGTTAGTTATTGTTCATCAGTTAATAAAAAGCTAAAAATAACAAAAGATGTATTGTGGTACACCAATTAGTGCATTTAAATATACTTTTATAAGAAAAATTTCTTTTAAGCATTTTATCAAACACTTTGTGTGCACTAAATATGACTAAGACGTCATCTTTATTGTGCGATATCTCACTCATATCGTATCGGAATTGAGTGCTTCAAAATCCTGGGTAAAGAATGGCCAAAAGGCTACAACTTTCATGCTGTAAGTTTTGCATAATTCGGTCTCTAAACTAGACAAAATTAGAGCCGAAAATGCCGAAAATTTCAAGAAAATCAACACCCATTTAAAAACTTGAAAAAAAGAGTTGCGATTCATATATCAAAAAACATATCAAATTAAAGAGAATAAAATTTTTAAAATTATGGTAAAATCGGTTTTTTGTAAAGTTTTGTCGTTTGAAAGTTATTTACGTTTGAAATTTGAGGTGAAATTAAAAAAAATGGTCAAATTACTAATATACCCTCTAACCGAAATATTAAATTAGGAAGAGAAGAAGTGGATGAGGGACACATGGCGCTACTTTATTGGCTTTCTAGACTTTTTATTTTGTTCCCCTTTTCAAATGATCGCACCTCATGGCTATTAATATGCTTACATATGTTTTTATATCAATTCTATATCCTTAACAACATTTGATACTAAAATCATATAGGTTGATTTCTTTTAATACTTAAACGAGTTATATGACGTTTACATGTAATCAATCTGTTATTCAAATTACTTCGTATTTGAGTTACTCTTTTTCTCATGCCTACAACATTTTAACTTCGTTAAAAGCTCCTAGTTTAACCTCGCTGGTTGAATGGTCCCAAAAGCCAAATTCAAGCTACAATGAAACTGTCTAATATATTTGTTATTGACTTATTTATTGAAGCGACAAGTGTAAGACTTTGGGGCCCACTTGGTTCGTAAAGGAGAATAGCAATGAGAAAGATAAAAAGAATATAAAGGTAATCAAATTTAGACTAAAATACACCGTTGGTCTCTAAACTCACTAAAAGATCACGATGGGACAAAACCTCTACTTTTCATCGCCATGGCGTCCAAAATACGGCCTTTAAATGCCAATTAGTCCTTCGACAAAGTCAAAGTCGATTTTGTTTTGAATATGTATTTTAGTCCATACACATTTATACTTTTATAACACATTTATACTTTTATAACACATTTATATTTTACCCCTTCATCTTTCATCCTCGTCATCATCTCCCCAAATCATTCATCTCCCCAATTTTTGACCCGTTCGCTTATGAAATGACCCATTCATGTTATGTTTATTTCAAACATGTCAAATGGATAAAAGGGATGTTTGGGATTTGCTCGTTTTAAGGTTATTACCTACATTGAAGTTAATGAGGTATGGAAGTGCTTATATCCTGCAGGAAAAAGAAAACAGATAGTCAATTTTTAAAAGTGTTTGGATGATTCGGGTCAAAAATTCGTGACCCATTCATCTCCACTACGAACCTTCCACATTCACTCCCATTCAACACCACACCAGACATAGTGAACTCAGATGCATTGATGGTATCAAAGGTCAATAAGTCGCTTGGTGTGCTTGAGTATCATCATGATGATGATGGTGAGGTTTGCGGTGTATGGGTAATGGATGATGATGGTGTTACAAAATCTTTAACTAAGATGTTCACTGTAAAGGTACCAGGTAAGTTGCTGTATAATAGAGTATTAGGGTTTAGAGAGAACGGTGGAGTTATGATAGAAATGTTGGACGATAGTGGAGAAGAGTATGGAATTGAAGTTTATGATCCCTCATCAGGAAGTATCAATGGCATTGGGATTAATGGAAAGAATGGTACCTTCTCGGCGAGGTCGTACAGGGAGTCGCTACTTTTTCTTGATCAGACAAGTTCTATCATTTATCGTGATGGTGTTAGAAGGTATAATAATTTTCAAGATATTTTAGGTTTTTTAAATGATGTATGAATGTGTTATATACTTAGGGTGTGTTTGGTATCCTCCAATCGGAATGGGTCTATGGATTTCATTCCGATTCAAGGTGTTTGTTTAGTGGGCCCGGGAATGAAATGGTTATATCATAGTCATAGATCCATTACACCCCAATTTGGTGTCTATGAAATCCATTCCTGTGGGCCTCTCTTTTCCACTACAAAACTCAAATATCTATACATTTTTCCATACCAATATTTGTCATCCAAACATAAACAATCGTAGTGATACACTTTTTCATATCCATTGTCATTCTACCCTATACCAAATCCGATACCCATTGTCATTCCTAGCAACAAACCAAACGGACCCTTAATGTATACATTGATACTTGTGTTATCTTTGAGATCAATGTTTATTTCCAATATTAATGATGATGAATCTCACATATCTGTGAAAGTTATAAACAGAAATATTTTGCTGACTGTCACATATATATGTTTAGCTATTTCGATTTCGATGACATCTATGTTAACCAAATGTTGACCCAGCGGGTTCACATTCATCAGTGTCATGGATGAGAAAGTAGATATTGCTTTAGTAACCTTGCAGTGATTATGTCTGTTTATTCTCATTATACACAAGTTAGGCTGTTACTCAGGAAGTTGACTTGCGTCCGTGCATGTCACCTTTAAGAAGAAGCGCAAACAGGCTAACTTCGGATAATACTCATTTTTCTTTATACACAAGTTAATGCCATAATATTTGTTTAATTCTTTATGTCTTTAATAAGTAATGATATCTATTTACAAAAATTTATGAAACTTATCTTTTTATATACAATAGTTAGATTTTGAATTTACTTTGTTAATCTGATTATCTTAGTTATTGGTCTCCTCTTGTTGATGAAGTAATATCTTGTTACTACAATCATATGTAAAGGTTATTTTAGCTTAAGAATGTTCCGTTGGTCTTTGGTAACCCAAGAGATTATATTGCTCATAGTGTTAGAAACTTTGCATCTGCGGAAAATACAGAATTTCAGAAATGATAACACCTTTTTTTTTTTGAAAAAAATAAAAGAAAAGATAAAAGCGGGTTCATGTGCTACATCTGGGTGCAAAGTGAGGCTACTTGCTGGTATATGGTGATGTTATTAAATGCTGCTGAGTCCTTTTCCTTGCACCACAGTCAATTGCCAGTTTGGGCTAGTGCTTGATGTGGCCAAATAATCTAATCTTTGAAGCTATTTTTGAAATGCAAATCCAATCTAAAGCTGATAAAAAGATATAAAGATGAATGGGTAAAATATAAATGTGTTATAAAAGTATAAATGTTGATGACTAAAATACCGACTACAAAACAAAATCGACTTTGACTCGTCAAAGGACTAATTTAGCATTTAAAGGCAGAGTTTGGACCCAGGGCGATGAAAAGCCGTAGTTTTGTCCCATCACGACGCTTTGACAAGTTTAGGGACCAACGGTGATTTTATCCTCAAATTTATTACCTTCAAGTTAGTGCGTAATGGCTCATTACTCAAAAATGAATAATGGGTGATTGCATTATATAATACCAAACATCATTATTCATTCCTTATGGCACATACCCCTTAACCAAGCACATCGTTAATATTATTAGAACAGTAAGTAAAATTCTTTATTTCGTTACGGTAGGTGATTTGCACATTTTTTAAAAATTGATTGACACACTTTAATTTAAAGTGTCTTAACATTTATACTTTTACAAAAGTAAAAATGATGTAAATATATAAATATCAAAACATTTTTAATAAAAGTGTGTCAATAAATTAAAAAAAAATATGCAAATCATCTCTCTTAACTATAACATGATCGACCTTGATATATGGGAGGTGATTTGCATACTTCATCAAATGATTGAGACAATTCAATTAATTGTGTTTGGACATTTATACTCTCACAATTACCTTTACACTTTCACCCATGTGAAGGTATAAATTTCTAAACACAACTAATTGGAGTGTCCTAATCATTTGATGGAGGGTATGTTTGGTAAAGATAGATTGTGCTGGTGTTGATGATGTTGTTGTTGCTGATGCTGATGCTGTTGCTGAAAAATATTATAAAAAGAGATTACTTTTATAAGCTACATAAAACTTTTATTTTCAAAGATTATGGAAGATTATTTTTTTTAATAATCTCTTAGAAGTTCTCTCTGCCAAATAAAGATTATTTTTTAGGTAGTTTATTTTTTGAAAAAATAAGTATAATCTCTATATAATCTCGTGTGTCAAATATAACCAGAATGTGCAAATCATCTCCCTTTATATATACTAGACGAGTACCCGTGCCTAGCGGCAACGGTGTAGTTTTTTGCAAAATTCCGACGACCATAATTTTCTTTCAACAAACTGTATTTGTAGGGTCAGGGAATCATTTTTGAATAACTATAATTCTGATGCGTAGTTGCATAGCAGCAGAAATATACAGTTTTCAAGAAAATTATGTGAAGTCGATCTAAGTGTAGGAGTATATTTCTAATAGGATTGTTTTAACTTGTAAGTTATTAAGATTTTAGTAATAATAGATTCAAGCATTACAAAAGCAACGGTATTATGTAGTTGACAATATTATATTGTAGTTTAAAGGTATAGCCAACGTGTGTGACCGTCTTTTCTTGTTTTGTCAGTAATTTAGGCAGTGATAACTATTTTTTTTACATGTGTAGCGTTTATTATTTGGTGTGTGGCTTTTAAACTTGTAACCTTACAAATTTAATATCACCATAATAAGATTATCTTGTACTATCAATTTGCATCTCTGTTGTAAAAATCGGCCCAGGCGGCCGATTAATCCCCGCATAATCGTTGATCGCTCAGTAAACGCCTTGATTTATCATAATCGGTCTATTTAATCGTTTGGTCAAAGATCGCTTAAAATTGGTCAACAAACCGATTAATCGGACAAAATCGAACAAAATCGGTCTAATCGGACAAAATAGATTATAAATCGGTCAACAAAATCGCTTAAAAATAAGACAAAACCGCTTAAAAACTTGTCAACAAACCGATTAATCGAACAAAATCAGTCAAAGCTCGCTTGCAAATAGTCAATAAACCTAGTAATATCTATGTTTGACTTTGAACTTTGAATAATTATGTATTATGTTTATATTTGAACACTTGAAGTATTTGAACTTTGATGTACTATGCTTATCTCATGCATATAATATAATACAATATATAAAATTACAAATTTGTGCATAAAAATTGTAATCCGATTAATCCCCGCCTAACCGATTAATCGCTAGGCCCTACCCGACCGCCTCACTAACGCCTATTTGTTTGGGGTACAAACAATTATCGCTAAAGATAACAATACTATTTAATTTTTGTGATTCTAATAAACTTACATAACATTATTGATATACTAGGCAAAGGGCTATACAATATATATTAACTTTTAAAAGACGATGCATATATGCTAGTCCCTTAAGTGGTGCAAGACCAACATTTTTTTTAAAATAACATTATATAAATGACAACGTACATGTGTCGAAGCAAAATAAACAACAAAAAACTACAATTACTTTGTCTATCATTTTTCCAAATTTGTCACGGGTTCCACAACTAATTCATCATTTCTCATATAATTTTGTCAAATTTGAAACCTGGTTCGACCCGGGTGGTTCAACCGGTTGAACCGTTCTGGACAAAAAAACAAGTCAATTTAAACCGAGTCAACCCGACAGGTTGGGTGAAAACAAGTCAAATTAAATCGGGTCAACTCGCGGGTTTGAAGGTCCCGGTCAACCCGCCACGATGTGTATTAATAGTTTCCTTTTGAAATATATGTTTTCAACATTTTCACTTTTAGTTTCAACTTTTCACTTTTGCTTTTGGGTTTTCCTTTATATATAGTACTTAGGCGGTACCGCACTTCACGACAATGATGTTTTAGTGGTAGATAATTAACGATATGCGATATTGTTGCAAGTGTTTGTTTAACATTCAAAATAAAGCGTGAAAAGATGAAAATGTAATTGCAATAATAAAGTAATACTCATAACCAAAAGTTAATGATTTAAAATTACGGTAATAAACAAAAATAATAGTAATACTTATGATCGTACTTATCGGTAATATGATTGATAGAATGTTTTAAACCCGGTTGACCACCGATTGAACCGAACCGGCTCGGACATCGGGCCGATAGGACCGGTTTTTGTGATTGAGAATCGGATTGAATCGTTGATTTTTTTTACCCGGTTGACCCAGTTTGATAAACCCGACCGGGTCATGATTTTTTATTAAAAAATTTAACAATATGATTTTTTGATTTTTTATTAAAAAATTTAACAATATGATATTTTCTTCCATTAACTTTTCTAAGTTTAATTAAAAAGTTGAAGTGGTGATGGCTAATGTTTGTTAGAATTTTATAAAATAGTAAATTATAGTTACACTATTTTAGAATCATCAATTAATATAGTTTTACTATATACCATTTTAATTTTGAATCACTTGTTGAATTTTTTGCTATATTATTATAGATATAGAATTAAAAAGCAAAACTTATCTTAATTTTTTTCATTGGTTTAATTGAATGTATAAATAAATGCGGATAAATTATGGGATCATGCAATACTAATTATTAAAGAGCTAATTTTGAAAATGCATTATACTTGTCAAAAAGCATCTTCAATATAGTGAACTAAAAAGTACTTTTTGAGACATTTTTGTCTTTCACACAGTAGTATGACCATTTTACCTATTTAAATTACATAAATGGTCTCGAGGGTTTGCGAAAATTGCATCCACCATCCCTAGACTAAATTACATAAATGGTCCCTGTTGTTTGGAGAAAATTGTGTCCACCATCCCTTTTTTCTAATTTTTTCCAAAATTTTGATTGAAATTCTTTTTTCGTAAATTTTTTCGACATTAATTTTTTAGAAAATAAATTTTTTTTGAAATAATTTTTTCGAATATTTTTCAAAATAATATTTTTTAGAAAATATTTTTTTCGAAATAATTTTTAGAAAATAATCTTTTTTTTGAAAATAATTTTTTTCGTTCATTCAGCATACACAATTTGTACCTCATGTAGTAAAGATAATTTTCCAAGTTACTAAAGATAGTTTTTCACTTTTTCATATTTTCACATTTTTCACTTTTTCACATTTCCACATTTTGACTTTTTGACTATTTTTCTATTTTATGTAGTTAAGATATAGTAGGGTACTCGCGCGTTTTGGCGGTGGGTACCCTGTGACGATTAACGCAGAAATAGATCTCGATGAGACCTGATTCACCAGTTTGTATCGTTTTCAACGGATACTCTCTGGTTCGTTTTCGGATGGTTTTAATTAGTTAGCCGAACCGGTGGCGACACCGGTTCCTGGTTGAACACGTTGGTCCGGTCCGGTCCGATTTTCAAAACTATATGTAACATCAACTTGTTAGCTTGTATAAAGTTTTGTGTGTTTTATTAATTTGCATAATGTGTATAATAACATGTACTTTTCATTTTAAAGTGTTTTAAAAAAATCATTAATTAGTGTGTTTAATTATATTATATTTTGGATTATGTTATAGCTTATTTAAATTGTACGTTATGAAAATTTTATTGTACTTTTTAGTAAGGGGTGTTTTAATTTGGTAGATGTATTTTTAATTGGTTGTACAATGTGAATAAATTAATGTACTTTTAAGTAATGAAGTGTTTTAATTAGAGTATTAATTACATTATGCGATTTCTCTCATTTGACTAATTTCAACAATTAAACTTTTCAACTTTTCACATTTGACTTTTTTATTATATACGTAGTATAGATATGGTAATCCTTGTCAATGATGACAAAATAATATAATAAGACCATAAAGAAGATTAATATTTTTATTTATATAGGTAAAGATTCAATAAAGACAATCGCAATATATTTTATTCAATTTAGATTTGAATTTGCTACGATATAAAATGATATATACATGATCGACCTTGATATATGGTAATCCTAGTCAATGATGGCAAAATAATATAATAAGACCATAAAAGAGATTAATATTTATCAGGGCCGTCTCATGAATCGGCAAAATTTTTGAGGGTCCTACGAAATTATATAATAAAGCATTTCGTTAAGCAATATTATATATAAAGTGTCACAGTTTATAAGATATAATGCAATTAGTTATCTAAATGTTCTAACATATTATTTATTTAAAATATTTTCTTATCTAAATACTTTTTTCTTCCTGAAAAATATATCTGCATATGCATATAATTATTATCGGGACAAATTTTAGGGCCCTCAAAATTCTGAGGCCCTAAGCAGTCGCTCACTTTGCACACCCTCAAAGACGGCCCTGTATTTATATATCACGTGTTATTTTATTCAATTTAGATTTACATTTGCTACGATATAAAATGATGTATATATAGAGGTGAGATCAACGAAGATTATATTTTTAAAGATCAAATGGTAAATCGGTGTTTTTATTTTTATCAAACAAAAAACTCATTTTTATTTTTTTTCTTAAGCAGAGATAGTTTGCAAACGGTAGATCGTCAAGTTACAAAAAATACACTATTGCGACGAGAATATTTTTATCTTTCAGTAGACGAACATTTTGATATACTTTCTAACATTTTTTATTGTTGAAATTTCCGCCCAGAAAAATAACACGTAATTTGTAAAATCACTTGTGATTTGTTATTTTAAAAAATCATATTTGATTAATAACATGTTTAAAAATCACATATGTTTCACAATTCACATGTGATTTTTAAAGTATAAGTCACATGTGATTTTATGAATCACATGTAGTTTTTTTGAGCGAAAAGTTTGAAAAAAAAATTTCGTCGAAAGTTAATAGAATTGTCTATCTAAAGAAAGATAATTTAATTCTTGTCGCAATGGTATAATTTCAGGTAACGATTAACGGTTTGTGAGATATTTTAATTTAAAAAGAAAGATGGAAGGCTTTTTTAGCTAATTAATTAATTTAAATTAATGATTAATATAGACTATTAGATGTAGAAGGCTCAGTTGCTTTCACAGTTTCACGAATCTCAAGGACAAGACCATAGATGTACCTCTAGATCCTCTTTGTTTCAGGGGTAACCAGATGAGAAACTAGTTTAGCCAACTCATGAAATCGATCAGTGTAGGCTGCATGACCAGCCCCTACCATAGAGTGATGACAAAGTTCATCTTCCAGATTTTGCATCTCATTATCCGGGCAATACTCCTCTTTCAGCAGTGCTTTAAAGTCATCCCATGTCATGCCTACAGTCGCTTCTCTTCCCCTAGCTTGAATCTGCTTGTTCCACCATGCTAATACCTTTCCTGATAGTCAGCACGCAACATATTTCACCCTCTGATGAGTTGCAAAGTTACTGATGTCGATTACCGACTCCATCTTTTCGACCCATCGTGTATACACCAATCGCCTCCTTTACCATCAAACTCGATTGGCTTACATGTTGTGAATTCCTTATCGTGCATCAAGTTCCGTTGTTGTTGTTGTTATTCGACTTACTTACATCAATGGTTTCGCCATTCCCATTTTCGTGGTTCCCAGAGTTGTTGATATGATTTCCCACTTGAGTGACAATAGTGGAGAGCAAGTTTTGAAGTTGTTGAGCGATGATGGCGGCAAAATCAGATTTCCCCCCATCGTTGATGTCATTGTTATCAATGCCACGACCGCCTCTTCTACCTCCACGTCCACCAGTCCTTCCACCCCTTGGCGCCGCACCTCCTCGGTGGTGCTGCGAGTTGTCCTTCTTGATGCCATTTTCTCTACAAGGAAGGACATGGTGAACGTTAGAGATGAGGGAAAACCGTTTGACTATCCAATCTATAATTGACGTTCTCATTCGAGTGTCACGTCACGTGTTGACGTTCTCATGTAGAGTGCCACATCAAATTTATATGGCTAAGTAATAACCTTTATTTAACTTAACCTCGTATCTCATCAAACAAGAGCTGTCACAAGATTAAGCTAAATGACCGATTATTAATGAGCTCCATATTTGGTGCCAACGCCGATCTACATAAGCATGGTCGCATATGTCCACGTATGTCGGGATGCATTTATAATTATGTTGGCCACCATAATTATAATTTCCTCCTTTCACACGTGTACATATTACCAAACACACATAACTTTCGGACGTGGTGTTTCTTAGTCGGGTAGTCATTCTATTATCCGATCCCGAGCGATGAAGGAGTAAGTGGTGTGAGTATCTAGGGGTAACGATTCGGTACATAGAAGTCTCTATTAGGTGATAAAGTCGCGGAAAAGGCTTAGTCTCTAACAATATTTCCAAGTATCCTCAAGAGAACTCCCATCCTCAACGAATCATCAAATCTATACTGACTAAATGATAACATTTATTTAACTCGATCTCATGTCTCATCAAACAAGAACTCATCATGAGATCAAGTTAAATAACTAGTTATTATTGAGCTCCACATTTCTAATGACTCGACTAAATTCGGATTTCCTATCAATACATGAACATATCATCTAACAACACATGTATAAGCGAAAAGTTTAAATGGTGCAAGGCGATAGGGATGAGAGTCTTAACGTATATAGTAGTTATAGTCTAGGTACTAAATGCAACCTAGTTCTCTATAACCAAGGCTCTTATGTAACGCCTGTAATCTTACATTGATTTTTTAACATTGGATCGCCGTGCATGTTTCATCCTATATGTTGTATCAATCGTACTCGTGAAAACTACTAAACTAAAAATATGAATTAAACGAATCTTGATTATATAATACATAAATGTGGTACTTAAATTTGGTATGCGAAGCGTAAAAGGCGTGAAGTCGCGGTGTTAACCCAAACACCGTATTTTGACCCAATTTTAAATACATGTTATAAATATTTATACATTAATATCAAAACATGACTTATTTGATTCTGACACTTAAATCATAAAGTTTTGGGGCGTTAACAAGCTGAATAACAAAGTATGGTTGAGATGCTCGTCACCTAAAAACGCGAGCATTGCCGATCTCCTAAGTCATCTTCTTAATCTACAAGCCCCGACGTCCTTAAGACTTAACCTGCAAAACATGGAAACTGTGAACGGTAAGTCCTGATGACTTAGTGAGTAAACGGGGTCTGAGTCTATATCTAAATCTAAAGCTCAAACATGAGCTATAGTCTATTTGAGCTTCTGAATGGGTGTATAAACATAGTTATGGATCTAGAGCTATATCTGAATTGACACTTGCAATTATGAACATAAACGTATTTCAAATGCTATAAATGGTACTACTTATAGTCGTCTTACTACTTGTACATGAGTCTGAGACTTATTCTGAATTCTTAATCATAACATGATATCTGAGCATGTGCATACTGACTAGATGATGCATATTCGTCCTGCTATGAGTGAGATCTTCCCTAGCCAACGAGTACTCTTCTAACGGCTTCTAAATTTATTATACGTGCTTTTCTGATATGAGTCGTCCACTTAGGACGTAAGTGCTTTTCAAGCACGGGTCATCCACATAGGATGCTTGGTCATCTACTTAGGATGCTACTATAAAAGCGCGTGTCATCCACTTAGGATGCTACTATGGGAGTTCTACATCATGCACTTCTTAGGCACGCCACTTGACTTTTAGTGCGCTCTTGGGCACTCTAAACTTGTTAAATCATAATCCTTGTGAGAATACTATTCATGGGTTGCTTGGCTATCTCGAAACCTTGCACAAGTTCCATCACGTGTTTAATATAGTAACATGAAGCTAATGAACTGTTACTCACTTGAGGTCTTGTTTAGCCTTCCGTAAGCTTTCCACGAGCACCTACTCACATGATAACCATTCAAATGCTATTAAAACTTGCTAAGACATTTATCTAACATGTATCGGGTCTAAATAACTTAAACATGATCATATAAGGTGCTATTTCATCATTAAACACACTTTACAAAAACACTTTAAGTGCGTAATTTCACGGGTTGTTCTTGTATTCGCACTTTACACTAATTTAACTTCCAAACGAGCCAAAACTTAAAGAATAAAAATTAAAGTACACTCAGAGAGCTACAACTTTCGTTAGACCTCATCTTAATCCGACGAACGGTTTATTCTCCACGGCCCTTCTAAGTCCGCGCATTTTCTGAAAAACCTTGTTGTCCCAAATTTAAATATCACCAAAACGACCAAAAACTCATGATAAGCTATTATATTATTCACCAAACTTATATTACAACTTATTTAACATTTTAAGATCAATTTTTATCAGGCCCATAAGCTATCTTGCTAGATTAAGCACTAAATAAGCTTGTACCAAACACTCCTTAACTTGACATATATAATCATGATCAACATCACTAACATTAATTCTTCTACACATGTAACCATAATTTATCCATAAATTCTTGACATGATTTTAATCATAACAATCACACTTCTAATTCCAATTTCATCATAATTCACCATAATCAAAACTAGGTTTCCATAAGCTTAATTTAACATAACCTTATAACATCAATTCAAGCTTAAATACATGTTAGGTATAAATCCCGTATACTTCTAATTCATTTTCATGATTAAACACATGATTTAACCACTTACCTTGAATTGAAGATAACCAAATGAGCATGTTGAAGCTTTATAATCAATCCTAACATCAAATCTTATGCTTTCTTGTTAAAATCTTAATTAAGATTGGTGATATGTGGTGAATTCTTCAAGGTGAAGAAATCCCACCTCCTTCTTGTATGTGTATGTCGTGGCAATGGGAGGGAAAAATGAGATGATACTTATCTCCTTATCTCCTGAATTAGTTTATGAGATAAGCCACAAGGGTATTTTGGTCATTTATTCTAAGTTTGGCTACTTGACATAATAAGCCATTATCATATAACCATGTTGCAAACTGAATCCAACTAGTTATTTCTTATATCATTTGGGGCCTTTATCTCAATGAAATACCATCATAAAGACATTTTCTAATTTTCTATAGCACTATAAACTCTACTCCTGAAACTTATAAAGATCGGGTGTTACATCCGATACCAATCGGTAACACCCCAAAATATCGCAATGAATGATAGTGTCACTAGGGTGCTACTTCAAAGTACAAAGTTCAAGGTATAGAAAACGACCTCTAAATGAGACGTTTTGAAAAGTTACCATTCGAATTATTAATATCAGAGTTATTACAAGAGGTCCCAGAGTATGAGATTACATAAAGGTTTTAAAAGGTAACGAATGGTAAGGATAAATGCATAAGTCTCCAAAGCATGCAAATGACTCTACGTTCCAAGCATCCACTATCGCCTTATTAACCTGAGATAAACATGCTAAAAGTGTCAACATAAAGGTTGGTAAGTTCATAGAGTTTGTTTTTAAATCAGTTGAAAAGTCTTTAGAGAATGTTTCCCACAGCAAAGGCATTGTAAATCAACTCAGTTGCAAATCCCGCCCATACAAACTTGCAACCTGTATGTTTACAACCCACTGCTAATAACATAGTATGAATAAAACATATGTGTATACGATAATGCATGCACTTAATGTAAAGTTTAACAACCAACTGAACCTCATGACAAGTATCAGTAAGTTTCACAAAGGGCTGGATTATAGTCAACCCGATAGTACTATCAATACTTCTCCATCGGCTCCATCCAGGAGTTAAACAGTTGCTAAGAATCAAGTATCGAATATGTGTAACACATTAAGGCACATATCGTAATTACACTAAAAGTATCCAAAGCTTAGCGTAGCATAAGAGTATAAATGTTTCGAGTATCAAAGCAAGTATTTGAGCATGTACCTCCCCCAAAGAGTTTAAAAACAAGTATTAAAAGAGTAGGGGCTATGACTCACCTTGGTGTAAGGTTGACAGAGTAAAATAATATCAAACGTAGATTGAGAATGTCTCCAACTAACCACCTGAATAATAAGGAAGTCTTAGATTTCGATGGCTTAAGTTTGACTCATCGCGTATAATGATTTAAAACAGTGTCGAATGACAAAATGGTTTTGTGGCAAAGGTGGCTTGTATGCTTAAAATGCATGAAGTTCAAAAACAATATTATATGTAATATTATCTTGTTTTTATGCTTTTAGATTTTGTAGTTATCGTTTCGTTAAAAGCTTAGTAACATTATTTATATATACGTCACGTTATTTAAATTGTCATTACGAAATCGTCTAAGTTTTTTTCTTATAATTTATATGGCATTTGTATGTTTATAAAGTTTACTAAATAACCTTCAAGTTATATAAAACTTACGGTTTTAATTCTAATAGTAACACTTTTATATTTTTAGTCCATTATAATATATTTACCCTTTTAGCTTATATTATTCAAAAATGACATTTTAACGCCCATGATTTTCAAATAGTCACTTTCTATCCTCAAATTATAAAAATGACTGTTTAAATACAAATTTTCAGGAAAGTTTCATTTTTAACCCTTAACGGTGTAATAATTGCAAAACTAGTCCTAATGTTATTTCCCTTTGCATTCTAGATCCAAACTCTTTCAGTTTTACATGTTATACCCAAAAGTATTTATAAAATCAGTTGTAACCTCAGAATATTAGAATAGCAGTTTATACCCTTATGTTTCAAAAAGCTACACTTTTAACCCTAAATTCGTAAAATTTGCATAATTAGTCCAAAAATCACGATTTTCAAAGTTTACCATTTTTGTTTATTAAGTTAGCTTCCAGTATCTTATATAAGCTTATATGACAACTTATAATCACAAAATAACTTATTTTAGCTTATTGGGCCTTAAGGCCCAATTAGTGTATTTTTAGTTTATAAAATCTGTTTCGAAGGTGCTTAGCTTAGGCTTATAAAAAGGGTGCAAACGAGTTTATCTATGTGTCTAATTGGCACAGCCCGTTAGTCTAGTATATGAAGAAATAGGTTAGGCTTTTAGTTCGACATAATTCATGCCCGAAAACAGTTTTTAATCGTGTATACATTTGGTCCAAAAAAAACGAAAATGTTCCATCGTGACTAAATGACTAGGAAGCAAATTTTTGGAGACCTTGGTATCGAGTGTTATTTTATACGAGATCTATACATAGAAAAATGTAGTTTATGAGCTTTTGAATAAGTTATAAAAGTTTTGAAGAAGTGAAAGACGAACTAAGCTTTGATGTTTATTTTTCTATCAAACGATCGTGTGACGAAATAGTTTTTACCATTCTCGATTCTTTGTTGGAAGTATAATTGAGTTGTATAATTTGTTGTACATCTTATGTATCGAAATTTCAAATGGTTGAGCCAAAGTAAACGCACCTGAGTCGGTTTCTATACTAATTAAAGAGAATTGGGCCGGATTGGGCTTGAATAGTGCTTAAGCCCAATTTGTGTGATTAAAGGGTCCGGTTTGGTTTAAGGCCCAATAAGAGAAATAGGGGATGAGGAGGGGGTTGTGAGTGATATGTGGTACTTTGGTGACAAGAAATGGTGTCGAGTTTGATTTTTAATTTTTATTGAAACCCGTTATGAGAAAGGAAATTCTGAGGACATTCTGTAGTGATCCGTAAATAGCTTTTGTCTATGTATTTATCTTACTCCTTTATAAAGCATTTGGGGTATGTTTGGCAAAAATAGATTGTGTTGGTCTTTGGTGTTGTTCTTCTTCTTTGTCTTGTTCTTTAAAAAATATTATAAAAGAGATTATTTTATGTTTCATACGAAATAACCTTTATTTTCGAGATTATGCAAGATTTTTTTTTTTTTTTTTATTATTATTATTATTATTATTATTATTATTATTATTATTATTATTATTATTATTATTATTATTATTATTATTATTATTATTATTATTATAACTTTATAAGTTATGTCTCGCCAAACAAAGATTATTTTTAAGTATTTACTTTTGAAAAATAAGCATAATCTCTTCAAAATCTCATGTGCCAAAAATAGATTGTCTTTTTTTTTTTTTTTTTTTTTTTTTAATAGAAATACTTAAAAGTTCAAATTACGATTATAGAAAGGTGAAAGATAAAGATACATGACGTAGTTTTCAAAAGCAGACGATGTCGTGATGAACTTTGAAAATTACCATTGTCATAAAATACTTTCAAATTTGGACGACGTACGTTATAATATGACCGAACTAGTAGGTTACCGGTCACAAAGTTTGAAAATTGGCGAAATGGTCCACATGTGCTTGCGTTGACTTTCATCGGTCATCCTTTAACTTTTTTAGTCAAGAAAGTTATAGTAATGGTCCTTATGGTTATCAACTTTCAGATTTAGTTTGTTTTTATACTTTTTCACCCGTTCTCTTACAGTTTTATCCGTTTTTCTTACGGTTTGTCCGTTTTTCTAATGTTTTTATCGGTTTTCATTTGTTTTTGTCCGTTTTTCTTACCATTTTTTAAGATTTTTTCCGTTTTTATCCATTTTTCTTACGTTTTGTCTATTTTTATTCGATTTTGCCCGTTTTCATCCGTTTTTTTACATTTTTGTCAATTTTTTTTTCATTTTGTCTGTTTTCTTACGTTTTTTGTTTGTTTTGTACTATTTCAACGTATTGAAATTTTTTTTCAAAAAGAGAAAATATTTAAAAATTTTGAAAAAAAAATTGGAATTTTTTCGCAAATTTGAAAAAAAAATAAATTCAAAAAAACTTTGAAAAAAAAAATTGGAATATTTTTTTCGGAAATTCCAATTTCTTGAAAAAAAGTATTTACGGAAAAAAAAAAAAATAGAATTTTTTTTCCAAATTTTTTTTTACAAATTAATTTTTTTTAAGATTTTTTTTCAATGTGTCCAAATTTTGAAAAAATTATTTTGTAAAAAGAATTTCGAAAAAAACAATTTAGAAAAAAAAAATTCCAATTTCTTTTTTTTTTTTCCAATTTGTTTTTCAAAATTTTTTTGGAAATTTTTTTTAAATTTGCGAAAAAATTTCAATTTTTTTTTGGATTTTTTTTTTCAAATTTTTACAAATTTTTTTCTTTTTGAAATTTTTTTTCAAAAATTTCAATATGTTGAAATAGTACAAAAGCAAAAAAAAACGTAAGAAAGACAGACAAAATGTAAGAAAAACAGACAAATGTAAGATAAACGGACAAAAATGTAAAAAATGGACTAAACGGATGAAACGGCAAAACGAATAAAATAGACAAAACGTAAGAAAATGGATAAAACGGACAAAAATTAAAAATGGGTAAGAAAACGGACAAAAAGGATGAAACCGATAAAAACATAAGAAAACGGACAAAACGTAAGAAAAATGGACAAAACGGATAAAAGCGTGAAGAGAACGGGTGAAAAGATAAAACGGACTAAATATGAAAGTCAATAAGCATAAGGACCATTATCAGAACTTTTTAACCGAAAAAAAGTTAAGGGATGACCGGTGAAAGTAAACGCAAGCCACATGGACCATTTATGCCAATTTTCAAACTTTGTGATCCAGAACTACTAGTTTCCCATTATATTACGTCATCGCTCCAAATTAAAATATTTTGCGTATAATGGTAATTTTCAAAGTTAATTACAGAATCGTCTGCTTTTGAAAAACTACGTTGCAGATTTTTAATTTTCACCCTTATAGAAATTTAATAGTTTGCACACAATTAAAACACAATTGGGAATTAAATGCTTTAAAATTAAGCATTAAAGTTCTTACGCTAAAAGTACAACTAACTAGAACATATTTTCCAACATTAAATACAATAATTAAAGCATTAAATTAAAAAAATAATATACTCCTATTAAAATACTTCATTAGTTAAAAAGTTCAATGATATATTCACATTATATAACTAATTAAAAACATATATACCAAATTAAATATAACCATTTAAAACACCTTCTTACTAAAAAGTAAAATAATATTTTCACAATATGCAATCTATTCAAAGTATAACATAATCAAAAGTATAAACTAATTAAACACTAATTAATGTTATTTTAAAACACTCTTAAAATGAAACATACATGTTATTATACACTTTGTATAAATAATAAAATGACAAAGCTTCATACTAACTAACAAGTTGATGGTATATAGTTTTGAAAACCGAATCGGACCAACGGCTCAACCAGACCCGGAATCGCTACCGCCTTCGGTAGCCAATAAAACCATCCGAAAGGAACCGAAAGGATCCGTTGAAACCGATATAAATGGGTGAACCATGCCTCATCAAGATCTATTTATCCGATTAATCGTCAAAGATCTTCGCCGCCGCAACGCGTGGTACCCTGCTAATCATTTATGATAAAGCATCACTAGCTTTTGCCTTTTTCTTATGAAGATGATTTGCACACTCTACCAATTGATTGGGACACTCTAATTAATTGTGTTTGAACATTTATACCCTCACAGTTAAATGTCCAAACACAATTAATTAAAGTGTTTCAAACATTTTAAGGAGCGTGCAAATTACCTCCCTTTTCTTATTTCTAAAGCAAAAAAAATCATGTAAACCTTCTTCCAATGCAATACAATATAAGTTAAATGGTATAGATTAGGAATATGACATTATCATGACCTCATATATTTGGATTGAGGCTTTAAGATTTTATTATATATTAACAAAATTAATTGTCGTGCTTATTGATGATGTCTAACTTGGGTGGAAGAATTAATTGTCCTACTTAACCTGAATGCATAACTTAATAAAACATGTGTAGTTAAATGACGAGGTAGATGATGTTCAAATCGTTATTGTTTTACATGATGGTCTATAGTATAAAAATTAAAAAATTAAAAAATTAAAAATAAATTATAATGACGTCTTTAAGTTATCACACCACGTTATTGCAAGTTGACTTTTCATTTCTTAAGCAAGTTTTGCAATTTGATTTAAGAATGACTATTATTTAGATGCAAGCTAAGTCATTTTGAAAATTGAAAGTTGTCACGTTATTATACAAAAATAGCCAAGTAGTACACACATACAACTTTAGCTGACTTTGTTTTTTATTTGGTAATCAGAACTATACTCTATATGTGAATAGCCAATTAAAATATGCTTCATATCCACCATATTGCATCAAGTATGTCACTCCTTCATGATAAACATTAACTTGACCATTCAATAAGGGTTTGAGAAAATAAATCATCGATTCAATACAACTCATGGGTATATGTTATTGGAACATATGTTGCTTCTTGCCTTAGAGCACAAGGTATCATTGATACCAATAACACGTTATTGGTATGACACTTCATCGCTACATCATACACCTCTCAATAACTTACCAATAACTCAAACACCCTCCCTAATAACACACCAATAACATGTTATTGGGTCCACAAAATACCCGACTAAAAATACCCCTCACTCACAATACACTAAAAAAAATTAAAAAAAAATAGTGAAAATTTGTCCTCTTTCTCCTTTGGCTTGAGCCACTCAACCAACTCAAACAATTTTTGGCTCACAAATGACATGTTAAATGGTATGGTAATGGCATGCCATTGGTATTTCTTTCTTTCCTTTGGCATGTTAACTTATACCCATACCCTTTGAGTTGGTACCATCGAACACGCCATTCACACGCCATTGGTCTTTGAGTTGTTTCACTGGCTCACGCTATTCGTTTATTGCATGCAACGTACCCTTTTTTTTCTTTTTGTTTCCAGTGGGTTTGTTTGATCAGAAATATGGAGGAAGATAGCGTTTTCTTTTTTTTGTTTCCGGTGGGTTTGTTTGATCAGAAATATGGAGGAAGATGGGTTGGGAACTGTGAAAGTGTGAAAGAGTGAAAATATGGAGGAAGATAGCTAGGGAAATGTGCAAGTGTAGGATAGATACTAGTGATGATGGGTTAGTGGGTATTCATATTATTAATTCTTTTTTGCTTTTTAAATGTAGTAGTTTTATGGATCCATCAACAAAAATTGGTTTTGTGATTAGTGGCTATTTAAAAAAATTTAGGATTCGTATCATTTTTCTTTTTAAACATAGTATTTTTTTTAATATATTGTATTTTCATTTTTATATAAAATGTGTTTGTATGAAATTGATAAAATGAAAAAATGAACTAAAAATGCGGGACCCAATAACGTGTTAGTGATGTGTTATGAGGGAGTGGTGTTTGAGTGATTGGTGTGTTATTGGAAGGTGTATGAGGTGGCGTTGAGGTGTCATACCAATAACGTGTTATTTGTATTGCTCATACCTTGTGCTCTTAGCGTTTGTGGGCCGGCTAAAAACTGTATTTTCTTTTTTCAGTTTAGTAAGTTGGCGAATTTTAATTTGCGCAAATGAGAACCTGCTACATCCCAAAAAATAAATGCACCCAGATAAAAAGTCCAAAGCGTATACATAGCCCACGAACTTAATTTTCTATTTTAAAAGAGTCCAATATATATGGCCCAGCTACCTATACTATTGAATACTTTTCAACAAAAAAACTGAATATAAAACTCGTTTTTTGCAGTGATCAAGAAATCAGTCATGGAAGAAGTCAATAAATCGGAGCAAATTGCTGATCATTTCACATGCGCCGTTTGCTTGTAATTAATCCCTTCGATAATTATTCTTTGTATAGTATATATATTAGTAGCTCAATTTCTGGCTATATATATTCATTCATCAAGTATATTTAGTGCTGAGGATTTTTACGTGTTTTGTACTTTTGTTATGGTAAACATTTAGGATAACTAGTTTATAACGTATCTGACTTGCCACATAATTCTTTAGCGTGTATCAATCTAGTATTTTTTGTCTATGAAATACACATAATGATTCATGTTTCTGTTGTGTGTATTGAATGATTGGTGACACATAGAGGTGGCAATTTGTCTAAAAATAAAAAATTGGCTAAATAAAGAACTTTTAAAAGATTTTAGCACATTTAAATTTCTCTTTGTTTTGAAATGGGCATATATTGCCCATTTGTGTTTAAACGCAAATGGGCACATGTTTTTCTCGAACATCAAATTGTTTTTAATGAAAAACTTATAGATAGAGTATATTTTATTACTCAAATATAGATGATGTGTTACGTTTAAGGAAATTTTTTTGTCGTTTTAGGTCTTTTCTAAACTGATTCGTATAACATGTGCCCGTTTGGCCCATGCCCGTTTAAGCCCGTGCCCATTGGGCTAGTGACCGTTTAGCCCGTTGCCCATGCCCGTCCAGCCAGCCCGTTTTGCCACCTCTACTGACACGTCACCAATAGTACTTTGCATACACAACAGAAAGATTAGACGGTTTGTGTGTTTATTAGAAAAAGAAAATATTAGATTGATGCACACAGTTAGATACATTTCTAAATTCAACGTTAATAACCGGCAATGCTACCCGGTCCACATTCCTCCTCAAGAGGAGAACATGTGGAGGACAACGTTTAGATTGACTCGGTGGCCTCCTTTAGAGAGTGTAAGCTTATACCATGAAAAGTAACTATTTATTAGCGAAGTCATTGCTTCGGGATCCAACTCTTCATGTCTCATGGCTGTCACAAAGATGCAGTCTGTGGGGATTAAACTTGGGTGTTCCTATTTTATATCAATTTACCTTTAACGCGTAAGCTTGCTGCTTGCGTATTGCTGACACTACACATCGTTTTCCCTTAGTTTATTATATGCAGTTAAGATAGTATACCGAGTCACGAGGTAAGTAGGAATTCTTTCTCATTAAGATGGAGATATATGATTATACATTTGTAAGTATAAATCATTTGGAGTAACAATTAATGATGGTAAACTGTAAATTTACTAAAAGAATAATGTGGCTGAATTTTGCTGACTTTCATTGATTGGTGATGATTTAGCTAAAGTAAAGACTAAAGTTGTTACTTTCTTGATGCAGAGATGTACTATACAAGCCTATCGTTTTAGGTAGGGAATGTTGAATGTTAGCAAAATGAATATATTTTGTTAATGGTGATATTTTTGTAAGTAATTAGTTATTATTGGCGGTTTTGTGGCTATGTGCAGTTTGTGGCCATGTCTCATGTTTCTGGTGTTGCCAAAATTCGATGAATATGAGAAAAATATCCCATTGTCCATTATGTCGACATCCTTATCAGCATTTTCCCGCCATCTGTCAAACACTTCACTTCTTGCTCAAGAAGTTGTATCCAGTTTCCTACGATAGACGAAGCATACAAACACATGGTAAAGTAAATTGAGTGTTTATGAATTATGATATATGAAGTGTGTTTGTGACGTTAGTAATGTGTTTATGTTTTTAAACGTATAGAGGATGAAAAACACAAAACGTTTGGTTCTTCACCAGATATCGATAGTCTTGTTACCAGTGAAATAAACAGTGTTGGTCTGTCTTCAGATCAGTCTTGTAAGCAGGTTACAGTTAGTGATGTGACGTGTGCTGCTTGCAAGCAGTTGTTTTATCGGCCTGTTGTTCTAAATTGCGGCCATGGTATGGACTTATGTCTAGCTAGTTTTGTTGGAGCATTACATTTTTTTGTTTAATAAGGGTTACATTCATTTTCTCTCCTTTCAAAAATTTAAATGTAGTTTATTGTGAGTTGTGCATCACCATCCCAACGGAGGGTATGCTTAAATGTCAAGTTTGTGAATGTCGGCACCCAAGTGGACTTCCTAAAGTTTGTAACGAGCTTGATCACTTTTTAGAGGAACACTTTTCTTCAGAGTATGCATTGAGAAGAAACACTCTTCAACTAAATCAAGATCAGGCCCAAAATAAGAACTTAATAAGTGGTGCGTTTATTAGCATAGTATAGTTAAAACTAATTTGAGTTTGTCGCTCAAAAATTCAAACTCGTGGAAATTATTACTTGTATTGTTGATGTGTGTTTCGGTTGTACAGAGGCCGGTACTACTCAAGTTCCTGAGCCACCATTCCCAACAGACGAAGAATTTCTTCAGTGGCAGCTTGTTCTTGGCTCAAATTTCACCTAGGTGTTGGTTGTGATATGTGTGGGTAATTTCTTTTGCTGAAGCTTGTGTGTGGTATTTGCATTTATACATGAGTCATTATGGCCTTCTAGTGTTATTTGTATTTCCGTCTCTAGTATCCCTCTAAATGATAATACAACTTGAAATTATTGATATATTCATTTGGGTGTCAAAGTCCTTTGTTGACAGATATATGGTAATACCAAATCGATGTCTTAATGATATCTAAATTTTAAAAGAAAAAAGAAAACACTGTTGCGGTCATCTCAACCAGTATGACCTGCAACCAAAAGTTACCCGGTCTGATCCATTACCTAACATGCCTATTTCGCCACCTTGACTCCATTTGGTATAAGTTCCCCTTAAGCAACTAAAAAGAATTCTTTTCTTTACTAATATATTTGTATTATGTGTTGTTGTATTGCTTTGTTTTTACAGCTGTGTCCAATAATTGGGAAACGCTATCAGTGCAAAGATTGTACCGAAAAGCGCGGATATGACCTTTGTGGAGACTGTTACGACACAGGTTTGAATCTTCGAGGCAGGTTTAACCAGAATCATACTCCAAGACATCGCCTCAAGTTAGTAAAACCGGTCATAAAGCGACACATCACGAGTAGACAGCTGGCAGCTGTATCTGCAATTGCTGCTCGAAATCAATCCACCCCTGCTAATAGTAGTCCGTATCTTCCATCTTCTGATGAAAATGGTGTCACTTCGCATTCAAATGCGTTGTCTTCTGCTTCAACTGAAGAGCAAACTGATAACCAACATTCTATATGAAAGCTATTAGCAACTTAAATTTGCAAAATATTAAAAAGCTATTTATAATCATTTACAACATTTAAACTTATTATTTCATGTTAATTGAAACTTGTGTTTATTTATATAAGTTACATTGCGTTGCCCATTTGGTTATTCGCATTCGTTTGATGTCACAACCTTTCGTTTGTGGAACATGATCTATCATGTTTGACTCAACTTGAGAGGATCTTAATCCTCAAAGTGGTCTAGACGTCTAGTGGTAAGGCATTTGATGTCGTAAAAAGAGTCATACGGTTTATACTTTACTAGGTACACACGGTGGCCATGGAAAGGGTTCTACGGCGTAGTGAGTCAAAAAATGACCTTCTCAGATAACCTAAATAGTGGAAACCTCATCCTTTTTACATCTCAATTTAATTACTAAAATGATGTATAAATTTTGCAATGGCCAATGGTTTCTACTTTTCAGCGTATGTGGCTATTGTCATCGATTCATATACTACAAGTTACGTTTTCCAGAAAATAATACATGTTTAAAGAAAGAAAGTGACACTGGAATCACATTGCTTAATCAATTTATACTTCCTCTTGAATGGTAGCTTACGCACTGCGATAACTTGAAATTTTCTACTCTCATGCTATACTTTACATTTTCAATTCACTTTTACAACATTTTGGTTGATATACCATCGGTTTATCGCTAGGGTACAAGCCTATCAGTATAACACAAATAGTTTCAAAGAAGGAATATGCTGAATTTAGAAGTCTATTATAATTCATATAATCTCTTAGATCATTTTATGTAGACTTTTGATCATTATCATGCAATATTTTCTTGTAAGCATTAAAATGATTAACACATTCTTCTTTACTAATTCTTGATGATGGAACGGGCAAGACATTTCATGATTAAATGGTGAGTTTTATATTTACTAGAATACCTTTCATGTGAAGGAAGCTTTTTTTATTTTTAGATTTTTATTGATGATGGTCGTGAAGAAATTGAATCAACGGCACGAATGCAAGGTCCAGGTTGACAGTCAAAATATGTTACACATATAGCACGTTAAAGGACAATCAAAATCATGATCAAGACATTGTTAAATTGTAGCATATCATAAGACCATCCCATAAACAAACAAGTAAATCAAAAATAAAAATAATGTTTATTATTACAAACTATTAATAAGTAAACCTACAAACTAACATGTCTAACAACATAAGTTTAAACTGCTAGCAAGATATAAACGTATAAATTAAGCACAAAGATATTTTTTCAAACATTTAAATTCTTATTAAAGTATAAAAGAATTTACACTAGATTGTTGTGAAATAATAATCTAGGTCGAATGACAATGTATTTGGTGATCTCCTCTCTAAACTTAAACAAAAACCTTAATAATTATTTAAGTAAGAACTATGCTTATACCAACTAAATACCACTTTCTTTTCAGGGGATTAGTTCTATTTAGAGGAATAAATGAACTCTTAAAAGTTTTATAACTTTTTAATACAAGAGATACACATTTACTCCTTTATAACATTTTTATTTATAGGCGAGTACCATATGGAAATCCATGGGGTAAAAATACGATCAAGAGTTACGATGTAGTACAATCCATCTATTTCTAGGATATGTATGCATATACTTTATGCAACAATGTTGACAAATGTTTGTACCTTTTACCAATTGAATTACTTTCTTAACTTTTCTTAACGTGTTCCGCTTAATCTTCCTAAGAAAGTTCCGCTTATTTTCCGAGACTTAGATCTTTCAAAAGTATCTAAGTCTCGGAATGCCTTCGTGTTGAGGATATCTTCGTGAGTCGGTGAGTTATTGTCATCAGTCACTGACTCAATCATCTTCTTCTTGGTTCTTGTCTTATTCTCTTAGTTCCACCTCAGGTTGTGTCGAGTCTTTTCTTAGACTCTAAAGAATATCTTGAAGATGACTCCCTGAATACTATTTTCTATTCAGGGACCAGTTTACACTTTGGGAGTATTAATTTAAATCCTAGTCGAATACTATTAGGCACTAAATTGGCCTAACAATCTCCCCTTATTTGGATATAAATATAGCCTGAGTATCTTTTAGTGCAAGTGAGCAAAACAACTTATTTTTACTACTAAATGTAAAGTAAAGACTAAAGATGAAACAAAGAGGATCATTATTATTTATCGATTACAGATAAATTTACCTAAAATTACAACATGTTACTATCTAGCTTTGTTTATTCGATGCCTCAATCATTTCAACCTTTAGTTTTTTAGTAATGAGGATGTGCATGTCCTCCCCGTTATTGATGACGTTGTCTAAGATCTTGACCATCCTGCTACCATTAGGAGACTTTTCCTTTACACTCTGTTCCTGAGCTTTTATTTGGAAAGAAAATAAGATAAGTTTAGAAGAAATTAAAAAAGAAAAAGAAAAAAAAAAGAAAAAGAAAAAAGAAAGTTGCATTCTCGAGTTTTTTTTGGAGAGAAGAGAAGGGAAGAGAGGAGAAAAATATGCCAAAATTCCTCTCATAATCTTCTATCTGAATTGGGATGATTTGGAGGGAAGATGAATTTAAAGCCTTTTTTGATTACATCCCCTTTTCTATTCTTTTCAACTCAAGAATACAAGATTAAAAATCAAAAAAATTTTCTCTCCTATTTTTTCTCTTTTTTCCCCTATCCATTTCTCTTATTTACATTTTATACTCGGGTGCAGAGTGTTAGGGCTGCAATCTTGTAGAAGAAAAGAGTTGAGGTGTTAACAATGTGAAGGTCTGAGACTCTCTGAATAGCTAGCTTCCCAAACACATTTGTGAAGAAGATCCTATGCTCAGGCTTCCCAATGAATAGTCCTTCCCTGAATTTAACTCCCTCAAGAGGTGCTCTATTGCAATGCAGAATAGGGATGAATATTTTCCAGCTTTAGCTTCAGTGGATCTTTTTCTATTCTTTTGGAGATTAGAGGCCTTAGTTGGATCTTGGATACTCAGAGCCTTTCTTGATTTATTCCCAGCATTTTCACTTGGTTTCTGTGTTTGTTGTAACACAAAAAGTGTAAATCATTAGTGTAGGGATTTCTATTAAATATTTTGTAATCGCTAGGATAACTTATGTAACTTAGTTATGCGTTGCGGGACCATGTACCCTCGCAACACTTGTATAGTTGCGAGGGGAATATTTACGTTGTGAGGTCTCAGAAGATGTATCATGTTTGGGTATAAATATCCCCTACCTTATGGGTTATGAGGTCTGTGTCAATATTATGTCTTGTGAGACATACTTATATTCTCTCTCGTTTCTCTCTATAGAATAAAGTGTCCACACCCACTTTATCTCTTTTAGTTCATTAGTAGACGTGATGTTTTGGGAACAACAATTGGTATCAAGAGCCTAATATGATACGTTGTTTCATTTAGTTGTGTTTTTCTTAGTTTCAGATCTTCATTAGTAGTAAAGTTTAGATTTTTATGGCTTCTAAAATACTTTCTCTCTCTAGAAATTTTTTCTCGTACGAGTTTAGTTAAGATTATTCATTTACGTGTTTAATCTTGTAGACTTGTTTTGGAAAATCATTCTAGAGGTTAAAGAAACGTTTTTTTTTTTTTTTTTTTTTTTTTTTTTATCATTTAATACAAATACTTTATGAATTTGGTGAATATTTGGGGATAAGAACGTGTTTAGAAAGGCTTCAAAAAGTGTACTTTTTATTCGTAAAAGTAGGGTTTTATTTTCTCGGAAAATTTTGTTAGCAAGATTAGGGTTTTGTTGCGACAACTAAGCTTAGATTGGTTGCGAAACTTGTTTTTTGGTTGCGATAGCTCCTTGCAAAGTCTATTGCTTGCGAAATTTTAGTTGTGATAGCCATTGTCTTTTTTTTGCGAGAGAAGTTCTTGCAATACCTGCTTGCGAAGCATTCTGTTACCCACATTTTATGAAAGAAAACTCTGCCCATTTCACAAGAGATTGTGGTGAGAGCTTCAATAGTAGTTGCGAAAGATACTTTATGAGACTTTGTGTTGCGAGACATTGGTTAAAAGACTTTTTACCCACAATTTTAACCACACTTACTTAGCCCTCACGTGACTTGGATTGCGAGACTTTGACCTTTGTTTGCGATACTTGACTTTCCATTTCAATTGAACTTAAGTAAACTAAAACTTTGTTATTGTGCAAATTGTTAAAAGACTTTAATCAACTCATAACTCACAAGACATGAACATAAAAAACTCAACAATCTCAATACCAAAAAGCTAAAAACACAAACTTTCAAACACAACAGCATCTCATATCAAAGATCCACCATCACAATGTCTACAACTCAAGATGCATTGACTGCAAGGAGTGATGCAAGGCCTCCCATGTTGTATCGGGTAAACTATGTTTACTGGTCTTCAAGGTTTTTGAATGTTCTAATGGGCTACAAAGAAAGAAAGTTGTTGCTTAATTCTATCAAAAAATGGTCCATATATAATGAAAGAAATTGATGATGTTGCTAACCCTGGACAAAAGAAAATTCAAGAAGAAGATGATCCAAGCCCCGTTGTACTTGCACAATTTGAAGCTGATATACGAGCTAAGAATCTTTTTCTTGGGTTGAGCAATGAGATATACAATGCCATTGATAGTAATCTAACTACTCATGATCTATGGAAAGATTTGGAAAGGTTAATGCAAGGTGCTAATGTTGGTACACAAACTCAATAAACATTAGCTCTGTGGAATTATCAGTCTTTCAAGCAACTCCCTGAAGAAAACCTATAAGATTCATACATTCGTTTCAACAAGATTATTAATGAAATGAATCGTCATAACCTAAAAAGAACAAACATTGAACACAACACTATGTGTCTCACCAACCTACAACCAGAATGGAGACGTTTCACCATTTCAATCAGACAGAATCAAGGCCTAACAAAGAAAGATATAGACAATCTGTTTGATCTTTTGAAACATAATCAAATAACATAAAAGAAAAGGAAAAGGAAAAGGAAAAGGAAAAGGACTCAATAACTCAACAACCAATGCATGATTCTATTGCCTTAGTTTCATCATTTCAACCAAATCATTCACAATTCCACCATCCTATAACTCAAATAACGATATAAGTTACTCACCCATGGAAGATGCAAATGCCATACTACAAATGACTTTACAAAAACTGAACTAACCAAAATAGTTCAACATCTGGAATTACTCGGGAAACAGATTCAAAAATCTTTCTATAAACGTCCAACCAACAACAATCTTCGTACCACTTCAGCACTAACTGCAATTAACAAAAGACAAGATGTTCTACCAAGAGGTGAAGTGATTAGGCAGGGTGCACAGAGGACTGAGAAGAATGATGTTGTCCAAGAAGTTCAAGAACCAAAATGCTTCGGATGCGGTCAACAAGGTCATTTTTCTAGAGCTTTTCCAAATGGCAAAGTGCGTAACAAAGCTTACTACGATGTAAAATGTTCTTAGGCGATATTGAGGAGAAAGGTCGTCTTGATCACGATGAAAATGATTTTATGGTTGACACGGATGAAGAAGGAGAAATATTGGACACAAACATGGTGTTTATGGCCTCTTTGGAGAAGGTGGATATCTATGAAGCTCAAGATGCGCACTCAATTCCAATCTATGATATTGATGTCAAGAAAATGACATATTCATCAACAAGGTACACTCATCGATGCATGCGATAATCGAACTTGATGAATTAATTCATGGTAACATTCTAACAAGTAGTAAGATAAATGAATTAACACATGTAGATTAACATCTAGAAGTGATAATCTTCAGTTATCCACTACAAGTATCGAATGTAATCATGAATAAACAAATCAAGATTATAATGAAATGCTTCAAAATTATGCCACTATCAATCTCAAATTCAAAATTATGCTAACTTGATAAAATTGGAACAAGATAAAAGTGCTTCATTGGAAAAGAAAATCAAAGACATGTTACATGATGAACAGTCTGAACGACCTTTAGTGCTGAAACGTCAAATTCTTAAGTTACAAAATGAGATTTTTCAACCAAAACGAAATATTTCGACTTTTGATAACATTAAAAAGAATTATGCAAACGAAGTTTCAAAACTTAACGAAGAAAAAGCTAATTGTATTCAACTATTAACAAAAGCTAAAACTAAACTTCGTACTACCGATCAGACTATTCAAACTGTAGACAAGAGCTCAAAGAAGTTCTCCTATTGGGCATACAGAGTTTCTAAATGGGGTATCGAATATGAAGGGCCTGTTGGAGATACTTTTCTGAGCCCCATAGTTGTTGATACGTATGTTTCAGAGAAATGTATGACCTATAAACGTTTGCTAAATGGAAGAAAGGGGTACTCATTGTTAATGATGTTCGAGGAGATAAGGACTTTAGTAATGCACATGTTATATAAACTTTCAAATTGTATTGTGTATTGTTTGTTAACACACAAAATGTATTACATATTGCACTCTCTGGATACAAGTTGGCTATCGTTACTCACCATAAGTCGTCGAGATAGTTTTGCAACCTCGCCTGCTGATGCTAATGTTGCTTTTGTTATTTTGTACTTCAATTGTTTTTGTTATTAATATATGTTGTTTGAGTTTATGGTTTTTTTTAAACAAAATATGTATTTCATAAGGATGTTATAGTTGTATCGAAATAACGCTATTTCGAGAACGCCAATGAGACTCAACCATCACAACACAAGGGCCCAAAGATTAGTTTTAAGTCTAGAGTTTAGGCACATGCCTTTCAGAACAGTGACTATAGCAGCATGGCTAACACCTGTCACTGCTTGAGCCATGACCAATGAAACCGCTTTGCAACCACATTAACAACTCATGGGTAGAAATTAGGCATTAGTTATTGCGTACTCCAACCATTTGTACATTAGTGCTTATCGTCAATGTTATAACCTGGGTCTAATTCAAGGGTTAGCAATAACAACTTGTCCTAATTCTTTATGAATACATGTACGCTTCAATATACGAATGATGTTTCCTATCTCTCTTGAATAGATATTATTTGGCGGGAAAAAATTTTTTTTGGTGGGAAAAAAAAATTCGCGAGGGGAGGGGGGGATGTCACATGACGTGGCAAGATGACACATGTCATCTACACATGCCTTCCTATTCTTTTTATTATAAGAATATTTTTATTTTAACCTCACCTCTATATATATATATATTGTAATTATCCGAACCGAGATATGGGATGTTTTATTATAAGAATATTTTCATTTTAACCTCACTATATATATATATATATATATATATATATATATATATATATATATATATATATATATATATATATATATATATATATATATATATATATATATATATATATATATATATATATATATATATATATATATATATATATATATATATATATATATATATATATATATATACTAGTGTCAAAACCCGTCCGATAGACGGGTATGACTTGTGGTTTTTATTTTTAGGATTTAGTAGAACAAATATATACTAAAAAGTAATTAAAAGTTAAATTAAACAATTTACAACTATAATTGATGTTACCGTAATAGTATTTCTTAGTTAGACCAAAAGACGGGGATGATTCGTGATGCGTTGCAGACATTTCAAGTGTTCTACAAACGACATAATAATCATTGTGAAGTTGTGCCCACTATGATTAGAATATAAATTTTGTAGAGAACTAAAGAAAGTATAAAACTGATTATAAAGAAAATAGCTTCACAAGAAGGGCATTTTCAGTTTCGAGGGAACTGTCTCACCAAAAAGTGTAGCCTCATTAGCCATCCAATACAACACTCGACGAAGAATTTCTCCCAAATACATACCCGAAACCATCTTCTCGAATGTCTAACAATATCATATGACAACTATACATATCGTTATTAAAGAGAGCAATTCGTCAAGAAAAGTTAAAAAAAAATATAGGCAAAACAATCACATGTTCACCCGGGCTTAAACTATTAACATCCAGTGCATTATTGTACTCCTTCAAAGCGAGATGTGAAGACTTAAAATGAATCGATGTCATCTGAGTTGTATCTATATTAAGTAAAAATCTGCTATGCTATTCATTAAACTAAACGGCCGACAAAAGATGATACACAAACCATGGAAGGTGATCACACATTTATCGAGTCCATGTAGACTCACGACAGGCTCACACACTCTTTTCGAATCAATTTTTTTTAATCGGCGCCTTTCTGGATCGGATGGGAGAAGAGAAGACTGAAGAGCTCTCATAATTGTGTACTACACCCACTTCATGTAGTTATCGACCAATTACCTTACATATTTACATACGGTAGTTATTATATAAGATTCTTTATGTTGCGTGGCTGAAAGATATGTTGATGCGCGGTTGATTTATTTATGTCTACAGGTTAACATGTGTGTATACTTATAGATCTAAAGCCAAAATCAATATAATACAGAAGTGATAGGGTTACTCATACATCAAGTAGATTATTACATAAATTAATTATTTGTGTCATCGTGTTTTATGAAGGTTCAGGTTTGTCTTTCTTTCTAAATTGTGTATCATTTGAATACGTAAATTTTCCCTTTTCTTTTCTAAAGTAAAAGCCATAACTGGCTATGTCATTCTCATATTCCTGTCAAACTCAGATCAAAGAAGAAAAGGACTAAGGGGGTGTTTAGTTAAAGCTTATACAAACAATTGTGCTTTTTAGCTTTCAAGCTTTCATAGGCTACTTCACCCTATCAAGCCGTAAGTTTTTTGGATAGCTAAAACACCATAATGTATTTAAAAAAAGCAATAAGCTCTTTAAATAAGCTTATCCAAACACTGCATAAGATACAAAGTTAGAGGATTTTACTATAGATTCCACTTGAACAAAAATGAGTCTTCATAAAAAATTATTAAAATTTTAGATTCTGTTGACAAGGCCAATTAAAGCAGTTTATGAAACAGAAAATCGCATATTTTTTTACAGTTAGTGTGTCAAATATAAATAATAAAGATTCAATGGAAAATTAATATACTAAAATTGATTTAAGAATTAAAAGAACACCTTATGAAGCTTTTGGCCTGTTTGATCTGTTCAAGCCTTGCATATGTCAATGGGTCTAACTTTTGGCCTTACCCATTTGACCAATTACATATCAAACGTTTCTCGATTTGACCCATTTATATACAAATGGGGTCTAACTGTGGGTTGTTGTCGTGGTTTTTATATTTGCAAGTCAATGCCCTCATACACGGAACAAAAGATAAACCATAACCCATCATCACATCATTATTATTTTACCATGAGTAGACCCATGAGAAAATAAAGGAAAAGTGAAAATGCCCTAAACTAAGTCAATCGAAAAATCCTGATGCCAGGACCCGCGCGTTTGAACATTCAGAACTAACGTATACGGTCACAAACATAGAAGCAATAAGCTTCCCTTTGGCCGATAAACTACTACCCAACTTGCTGCAATTCTTTCAAATTTGCTGCAGTTAGCTAATCAGTAAATTACTATCTAACTATTTATAAGTATGTCTTTTTATGGTCTAGTGCAGACCTTTAGCAAGCTGATTGATTTCTTTAAAAACTCACGTACCTAAGACTACAATGTGTAACAAAATGTGACAGCCTAATACCCGAGTATAAACTTTACAGACTTTCACAAAGGGTTATCGAAAATTATCATGTTTTGTCTCAGCATGTTTTAAAATAATATTATAGGATATGTTAAAGCGGGTAAAGTGGACTCTTATTTTTGCCTTAATCCCACAAATGGACAAAACTAATTATAAGGTAGATAGGTACTAAAGGTATACAGACTATCTTTGCTTTCAACGCAAAAAAATATTGATGGTAAAACCATGATTTAGCATGAAGAATGAGTCTAGCAATCCAAATCAAGAAAAGTTGTCAAAAAGTTTTGAAACAACGAAATCCAAACCTAAAGCACAAACAGACTGAAGCATTTTTCTTCCACAAAGTTAAAATCCAAGAATGTCTTATTTGGACTCTAATTTCCATTATCAAGTGACTTTTTAGTTCTTTGAATAACAGTCAAACACTCTTAAAAAAATGCGTCTATTACATGATCTTGCACTTCCAATTAATAACCCTATAATAATCACAATCTCCGACTTACAGTTAAGAGCGTAAATGCATCCTCGTCTTTTTCTCCATAAGAATCGGGCACATATAATGCATGTCGTAGTAGTAAAGGTGCGATCAACTGCAAAAAGATTTATACCAGATATAATAGAATCTAACCAAAATATAGCTGCCATCTGTATATTAAGATTCATGAGCATCAAACAAATAATCAATATAAATGCGAAAAGGCTAACTGAACATCATAAAATATGTGATTGTTGGATCAAAATAAAGACACAAGCCATCTTTTGACTCTTTATACATTAGAGGCATGTTTGGATAAATTTATTACCCAACTCAACCCATTATAAATCATAAGTATATGTGAAGTCTCCGTGTAAACGAAACAGGTTGGCAAAAGTCAAAATATATGTTGAAAGTAAGTTAATTACTCCGTTGTTATATGAACAAAAAAAAATGTTGATCATAACTTATAAGTATACTATAAGATATCAATAAGTTATAAACATCAATTACTATAATATGACAAAGTCTATATATGGATTTGGCTACAACTTACCAAGAAAAACAAACACACTGTGAAGACGAAAACTAACGTTAATGTTATTGAAGCAAGTCATTAACCTTTTGTCAACTAATGGATGTTATGAGTTCCATTTTCTTATTCACAAACCCTTAGCGTTTCATCAAACATATTATAGGCGATTCGTCAATTCACCACCAAATTACAGATATAGCAACATATTCATCATAAACCTATGGCATGCAAACCTTGTTTTGTGTTATGAAAGATAAGAAAACCAAAAATCAAAATAATGAAAAGCCATAAACTGTACACCTTCTACACAAAGGTTTTCAAAATATCAAATAACATTAAGTCGGTATAAACATTAGATTTTCTTATTCCAAACGACAATGGTTGTTTCAATGTTGTTTCAGCTTTCAAAGGAACCCAATTAGATGTTGTCATATGTCCACCACTTTACAAAATGAAGTATAAAGTCAAATACATAGTGACAAAGCATAACCTTACAATTCATCTTACACGAATAAATTGGTACCTTTTACTTAGTCTCATTATCACAACTTCGCTTTGTTGTTTTGATCGGTGTTTGTGGGTTCGGGTTCAAGGAGGGACCGATAACCAAACTCTTAAATCAAACTCATCCAACTGGTTCAAAGAATTCCAACAGAGTTCTTTGAATTTCACGTTCACCACCGTGAGTGAGCGTCATACACGAGCATAGCTAACATAGTTAGACCTCACATCTATAGCAAAGGTTAAAGACACCGATGCCATTGAATGTACCTCTTTGTACCAACAAAGATCAATTTCATCGATAAAGACGATAGAAGGGAGTGATCATCTACAACTTTAAAAGTTCCCTAACCATTTTAGGGCCATCTCAAAGGTACTTTTGAATCAACGATGATGTGGAATTTTCCAACGCTTGAGATCTACTTGAATATGCCATATACTTAAACACTAATTATCTAATTATCACAACTATATATGACCCTACGCACTAAAAAACCTTGGTCAGCCAAGCTCATTCTGTTATAAATGATTTTGACACAACTTAGTTAAAGCATACTCAGATTTTATAATGGGATGGTTCTAGGTTGATCAATACCCATATAACATGTAGACATTCTAGGAGTACACTGCAATTAAAACCATTGACGGATTGTACAATTCCATAATGTTCATTTTATATGCAAGTTATCATCCAAACTTGATCGAGAAGTTTAATGGTAACATGAAATATTATGTAATAACCTCAATGTGTAGAACCCATCTCCTAGAGCCACATCCATAACCCTTCCGAAAATGGTGCGCAGGAACACTTCCATTAAAACAAACCGCATTTCAAATGATGCAAAGAAAGTAATTATGACAATATTCATCTACCATCCCATAATCGGATCGAGTTATCATTTATTACATATCGACTCAAAGATAATATCATTCGGTTTCCGGATCAACAAAATCGATAAAGAATCCTATCTCAATTTTTTGGGGTATACACGAAACTTAGAAGTAGAAAGATTTGAACCCTTTAGTTTCGACACATGAATATAAGCTTCCATACACTCCTATTTCAGGTACTTGTGTCATTGTACACTCCACTTAAATAATTCCTCACTAACTCCTCAAGTGTCCATCTTTATTACTATAATCAAAAGTGTACATCTTCAGTGGTGGTCAGCTTGGACTAAACCCTTGTTACCCTAACTTTCTTAATTGTAATTGCATCAAGGGCTCCATGAAAGAGATAGAGAATGATAGAGATAACTATGGTTGGGCCAAAGGTCGTTTTTGTTTTCGTAAATAGAAAAGATTCGAGAATGAAAAGGAATGCATGCCGATTCAAGTTTGAACGATCGTGAATCTCTTAATGATGAGCATTGGTCGATCAGATAACCACGTTTACGCTGTGGCACAAAGAAACAAACTGTCAAAAATGTTAGTAGCTTGATTAGTTAATGCTAATATATTCGATCTCTGTTGAATGTCATTACAACAACAACAACAACAACAAACCCAATCCCGCCTAGGCAGGGTATGGGGGAGGTAAAATGTAGACAGATCCTACCCCTACACCAGGGTAAACCTCGTGTGTAGAGAGACTGCTTCCAACGAGACCTCCGGCAAGTGCATGTGTGCTAGTGCAAAAAGATAGAGATATCATACGACAAAAACAATAGGCAAAAGTGTAGTAAAAGGAAAGCAAACAAACAAGCAAACAGGGCAAATAGGAAAAAGAACCACGCACAAGCACACCGACAAATAAGCCAATATCGAAGCGCAACAGAAAAAAAAACCAAAAGCCCAAGCACACCAAAAGCATACCAACAAAAGGGGGCAACCCAGAGCAAAGCAAAGTAGCACACGAGGCATAAAGCAAATGCAGAAAAAAACACGTAGCACCAAAAAACCAAAATGCAGGGAGCAAAACGAAGCAGGAAAAACCTAAGGGAGCAACAAAAGAGCAAAGCAAACCACGCACGGGGCCTAAGACTACGGCAAAGCAAAAAAAGAGGCCACACAACAAAACACGCAAGGAGGCAAAAGGGGGCACCTAAAAGCCAAGCACCTATCGCCACTACCCGCAAATCCTAATTCTATCCCTCCACCCTTCCTATCTCGAGATCATGTCCTCGGTCAAACTAAGCTCCATCATGTCAAGCTTTAGTCTATCCTCCCATCCGATATTGGGTGCCTCGCCTTCTCACGCCATCTACATCTAGCGCTCGACCTTTCTAATCGGCGCCGATGGGCCTCCTCCCGACATGTCCGAACCACCTCAACCTTCCTTCTCTCATTTTGAAACAATATTCCCTACCTCAAGTTTTGCTCAAAACTCCGTCGGGATCATGTCAAGCAAGGTTTTACCACAAGTCCATCTTAGCATCCTCGCCCGCCACCTCTACCACAGTTAGCATGTGCCTTTAATATGGACCAACATTCGAGCCGACAAGATAGCCGGTCTAATCGCCAACTTATAGAATTTTCCTTTAACTTAAATGGGATGTTCTCCGCAAAGGACTCCTCAAGCCGCCTCCATCTCGCCCACCCGCCTAATCCGGTGGGTTACGCCCTCATCTATCCTCCCCGATTTATGTATTATCGATCCTGTATCTAAAGACTCCTTGAGTGTCGAGGATCGATCACCGATATGAATATCAATTTGTTCGCGTGTCCTGCTCAATCCTCCCAAAATCACATCTCGTATTCGCCTTCTCCCGCTCACCCAAGGCCGTTGTCTTCAAGAGCCTTCCTCCAAGGTCTCAAGTCCGGTGTTTAACCCTTCCACCGATTCTCGCCACCAACACAATGTCATCAAGAAAGATCATGTTCCACGGGATGCCCTCTTGTACCCTCTAGTTAACTCATCTAGAATCAAGGCGAAGATGTAGGGGCTAATGGCGGATCCCTGGTGGAGCCCAACTTCCACAGGGAAAAACTCTGAGGTCCCCACTGTGGACCGTACACTGTTGAATGTCATTAAAACTATGTAATTAGATATTGTAAACAAATTGTTATTTGAATCGTTTTATGTACTTAAATATTGATCGGGAATGCAAATTATACCTGCTGGTTGCAATGCAGGAGTAACCGCAAGGGAGATTGGGGTACCATATTGTTGCATGTACCCGCAGAGGAATTTATGCCGAATCTTGGTAGAGATGGTGTGGGTACACAATAGCTCGACCGTTGCATAGTTTCCATGACCACCTTCGCCATGTTTAGATACGGGTAGAATGCGGCGGTTGTATCAATCGCACTGCAGTTGTGATCATACCACCATCGGTTGCACCAAAGACTTGCTCCGTAGTATGGATATCGCCCATTTGTACCTCCGCACATTATAGTAACTTTGAACACAATAAATCAGTCAAATTCAACATCTCAATTTATAACAATGCACATTTAATTATAACATAATAAGTTTATAACCAACACAAATTTAACAAACTTACCATCGGATAGGTATAATCTGGAGAATATGGCGAGTTCAGTTTTTTGTCTTGAAGCATATCAACAACCATAAGTTAATGATGTAGTTGAGAATCAATATAGGTAATACTCACTTTCGTAGACATTCGGCATAAAATCAATAAACTTGAGTAATCTGCACATAGATGGACATTGACATACTCATATGTAATTATTAATATAAAAATAATTAAGATTTATTCAATAAAACTGGATATATGTTGCTATAACTTCATGAAATCATATTTAGCTAAGGGGTGTTTGTGATTTTGCAAAACAAATTACGCATCTTCAATTTGCACTTTGAAAAGCAAAATGGATTTTAGACAGCTTTTTCAAACACAAATTATGTACTTTTTAGAGATAGAGAGTGTCTTAAAAACGAAAGATAAGACGTGGACCGGTTTGTTTTGGATTAAGAAATAAGTACCTCTGTTGACCTCTTATCAAACCCGTCCGACCTATACCAATTAAATACAACAAAGTTATCTTACATACTCACTTCATTTGTACTTTGGGAAACACAGGTTGATAATGATGCGGAGACTGCTTGGCGATCAATTTTCAGTCATATTGGAAGAACAGACAACAATCAAGTTGCAGCTGGCAGTGGTAGTTCAAGACCTACTTTCGGTATCACTCAAGACAAAGGTGATGAACCTTACTCCAATTTTATGGCTCCACGGATATACTTACCTAGACATGCACCTAGAAGTGATAATAAGATGGCCCACAACCAAACTTTTTAAGCAAAATCCATTCTCTCTGATTAAGGTCTAAGACATCTTCATCGCCATCATCATACAATACCTAAAAATATCTAGCAACAAATAATAGTCATCATCAAAAGTATACGAAAACCTTCCAAATTTCTTATTTCTCCAATTGGCGGCAGGTGTTCTCATTTGGACCATCTTGCCTCACGTTGTTTGTAATGTTCTTGTGTAAATAAAGGTTTGCCTTCCAAAATTATACTTAAGAAAAATTGATTTAAGAGGTTCTATGCAACTTGAAAACACTTTGGGTGACTTTCCGTCCTCTTGACATGCTCAATTTTTTTTCCATTTCGGTTAAATATTAATCAGTCATAATTAGTGAAAAAATTATAACTGGGAAAAAAAAAATGAATGCGGGTAACCCAACACAGTCCAATTTTTCCCGCGTCTTGCCTCTACTTTAGCTAGAATAGCTACTACTACTTGTAAAAATTATCAAAAGTTACTAATAATTATGTGATTATATTCTAATATACCTGGTCCAATTTACATTCTTTGGAGTCGTAAAGAACTCAAACCGAAGCACCCACTGCACAGAAACATGTCTACTGGAAAAAGACATTGGCCCATCCATAGGAACTGAAAATAAAAATCTGGTCTGCACCAAATCCGCGACAACCTCATGATGATCACTCTGGATCTACATATAAAGTATATCAGCGATGTGATTCAGAATAATGATTTAATACGGACAAGCTACATTAATTGCTTAGCATGTCGTTTTAAAATGTTAAAAAATCATGTCTTTTTTAGATTAAGAGGCCACTTTGATTGAAACTTAATTGTTATAAGATGTTGCCACAAGCTGTTATTGGATTGGAAAGACAGAAGTTAACAGCTTCTTAAACTCTCTAGACAAAATGAAAACATAAAGATAACTTGTTGTCAACCTACTAAGTACTAACCCAACAATCATTTGTTTGTTAACTGATCTAGATCCATATTATATTTCAGAAATGTAATATACCTGGTGCAATCACAATATACTTATTGTTGGTTAAACGTGATCACCTAGGAGCACAAAATCTTTTATGTCTGCAATTAGCCGAGGAGCTCGGGGTAGTGGTTGGACATCCATGGGTCGAGTGGTTTAGGGTGGCTAGTTTACCTGCTTTTGTATCGCTATTAGTTGGTCTATATATCTTGTACATATTGTACCCACCTGAAGTCAAAGATACACCTGACGCCCTGCTATGGCTGCAAAGAAACTCGACCTTATGGGCCCAGTCACATCTAATTAGTGGGTGATTATTGGCACCATGCTTCTTGCCGTCTCATTATGGGTATTAGGGTATGCAACTTTCCTCATTTCATCTCTATACACACTTAGTTCTTTTAGCACTTTCAGAAGCACATCCAAACACCCCCTTACAAATGTGTGTATTTCTTTATTCAGGGATATTATTGGGATATCAAGTGTTCTAACTACAATGATCGCGTTATCAATACTATTGTTATCAGGAGTACTCGAATGGGAAGACTGCTTAAATGAAAAATCCGCATGGGACACTTTGGCTTGGTTCGCGGTACTTGTGGGCATGGCTAGCCAATTAACTAACCTCGGAATTGGCACATGGATGTCAAAATATGTTGCGGTTTTTCTCACATCCTTTTCATTGACTTGGCCTGCTGCTTTTGGTGTTATTCAGGCAACTTATTTCTTAATACATTACATGTTTGCAAGTCAAACCGGCCATGTTGGAGCCTTATATCCCTCATTTCTTGCCATGCATTTGGCAGCCGGGGTGCCTGGGGTGTTGTCAGCACTTGCCTTAGCTTATAATACAAACTTATTTGGTGCTCTAACACATTATAGTAGTAGGAAGGCTGCAGTTTACTTTGGAAGTAAGTTTCTTCTTAAGATTGCAAAATGGGCTCACTGGGGCGGGTTGGGTAAGCCGTAATGGATCCTTTTTTAATACCAAACTTATTTGGCGCTCTAACATATTATAGCTAGACATATTTTTTTTTATCTTAACCATTTGATCTGTTTGTTCAAGATTGACCAAATTGACATGTTTTTTTTTTTTCGTTTGTTTTTGTGGATAGCTGGTTATGTAGACCTCCCAGATATCTTCAGAATCGGGTTTATTATGGCCTGTATCAATTGCACGATATGGGCAATTATTGGTGGTTTCTGGTGGAAAATTTTGGGGCTCTATTGATTTCTTAAGTCCCAAATTACAATTTTTGGGGAAGTTTGTTTATAACGCCAAGACTCAATTGGCGGCTTTTGGCCGAGGATGAACTTGGTCTTTCATCATTTCTTATGTAGATATATGTACATTTCTTGTAGCTATCAACCTAAGAGGATACGAATAAAACTGGCTAGTGTGGCTGCGGATGTAAGTCAAGTTCTTGACTGAAGCATGTAAATCTCTGTCAGATTAGATTTTATTTCCATTTGACATACAATTTCTGAATAGTAGGTTTCCGATACCACTGCTATGTGCTCACTTCCTAGTAAAACGTCTAAACAACCTCGATGATTCAAAATTTGGTACATGTATTTGGGTTTATTGTGAATGATCCCTTAAGTCATTGTTTGATCTTACTACTTGCGCGTGGCTAAGTGATTCAACCAACTTCTTAAATCTTATACACAAAGAAAACATAACTAATCTGCACTTAATGACATTAAAAAGCCGTTGTACAATCACTCATACGTCACCTACAAACTGAACTCTTGTATCATAATCAAGTAATTACAGTTTTAAGTACATTATGTTTAGTAATAATCCTGGCTGCTACCATCCCAGCAGCCAAAGCAACACCAAATAAGGCATGCAGTCGAACACAAAAATATTTTGCCATAAATATCTTTGTTAGCGATTGACACTTTTGTTTTTAAGATGTGAAAATACAAATTATAAATAAATAATGTAACATTTTGGACAAAAAGGGATTCAGGTCATCAAAATCTATAGTAAAATAACACAGCATAAGTAAAATAATTAACCTCGTCATTCCATATCAAGAAGCTTGCAGGATCAACAGCAGTTGGTTGAATGATTTCCTTGGCTGGGAATACTCCCCATGTAACTGCATTCACATCACACTAACCCACATTGGAAAGCAAGTTTCCTTATTTATTTGCGGCAATGTATGTGATTGATGGGTACGCCTTGGTTTTCTCAACCAGAGCGTTTAACTTTTCAGCTGAGCAGACTTGCTGTACATATGCTTTCTGGTAAATGTACCCACCCACAGGGCCCCATACTAAAAAAATCCAAATAAATCGGTGAGCAATAACGACATGGTCCTAAGTCAGACTTCGTTAAAAAGTCAAGCACTTATCAACCATTTGTGATTGATTTATTGGTACAATGAGCTAAGAAAATTAAGAGAATTCATATATGGTGATGAAAAATATTACCAATAGATGGGGAGTCGGATTTTGCTCCATTAACAGCCGATTGGTTGTTGATGTTGAGAAAACCCTTGAGGCATAAACCTTTTCATGACAAAGAAGCCTGAACATGGTCCTGGTATGCAGAAAGTTACAGAACCGGCAATCATGGTTAAAGAGCATGCTACGATAAATTGAGTAGCCCAGTAGCATCCGAATAAGTGGAATAAAATTGAAGTTGCTATGTGAGGTGCGTACTGGATGCTATAGCTACAACAATCATCACAGCTAACCCTTTTAGCTTTAAGATCATAAGCACAACAATTTGTACTGCAATCATTGCGGACTATTTGACTTGAACTGAAAAGATGGAGGGCAGGCGACAACAAAACATGTAAAAACCCGCAAGGATTCGGTATGGTATGGTATGACTGGAAATATTATGAAAGCATGGACTTCTCCAATGACCTTTGCTGCAACCCACAGGTAGATGAGACAAATTGACTTTTATATATTACATAAACCAATGTTGAAACTTTTAGGATTATATCATTAAGATATAGGCGCTCACCTTAAGTACTGAAGTTGCCATGAGGATCCGCCTTACAATAGCTATGGATGATAAAACAATAACAATCATCACACATGACACATGTCATAAAAAAGGCAGCAGCACGGATATGATGTTGCTCTTGAATAAAGTCAATTCATAAATATATAGTAATGAATAATTCAACTCATTTTTGTGTGTAACTGTGTGAACTGTGAAAGGACTGATGAGTGTGACTATGGGTTTTATGCCAATAGTTACACCTAAACCAACAAACATGCAACCTGAGTTACTTTTAATCCCATTTGATTATTCAAAAATCCATCAAACAAACTTACTTTTTTTCAAGCCTGGATGTTATTCAACAACATCAGATTCTTGTTCTTTCAATCCGTAGTATTCTTGCTTTAGAAGTCAAACAGTTAAATAGAAAAATAATGATATGCTATATGATATGGGCCTAAATTAGAAAGAAATAGGGCATACAGATAGGTTAAGCTCTTGTGATTGAGAAATCCTGAAGGAATAGAACCATTCAAGAAGTTTCCATGCACATTTTTGCAAAAGAGGTCACCAAGCTGAATTTAAATATGGATCAAAATATACGATTATGACAGCATAATAGTTTTGATGTACAGTTAATTCATGGTTTTGCCTTTGCTGAAGCACTTACGGCTGACTGCTAATAACCAGATAGATTTTCACGCAGATCTCTTACACCTCCCGATAAATATCCGTTTGCACTTCTCTTCTGAAGTTTCAAGCGCAGGTCACGGACACCAACTCTACGATCTAAGGAAGCCATAATGCGCACCAATAATTAATGTGTATGGGAACTTAGCAAACAGTAAAGGTAGAAATGTTGACATATGAACATATGAATGGTCGATTTGGGTTGAGCTTTATCTCAAACAACTCAATTGAAAGATTAATATAGCTAAAGCAAGAAAACACAAACAGGTTGAAAGTGATCCTAAAGTCTTTATAAAGCATACAATGATACAACCTTCTAAATCGGTTTATTCAACAATTTAGACTTTCTTAAATAAAATTGCTTTGGACTTCTGGTAATTAAAGCTAGCATGTTAATTTCATTTAGACAAAACTTATTAATCAGTGTTTATTGGTCAACACAACCCAGCATGGTTTAGCTTGTACTAAAGATGACCAGTTTCATCATCTCACCATTGCTACCATGCGGGATTTGAAGACAAAAGAGACTAATATGTAGTGTGATAACTAATAATCAAAACCATACTTGATACTTGTGGATCAAGCTATTCGTAAAGATCGTGCTCCCGTTTATCATCATTTTGCCTGTTCCTGCAATAAGAACAAAAAAACTAAATTATATGTTTCTCAACAGAGTATTCTTGTGGTATCATATATCGATATCATGTCTGCTATGTCAAGTCTTTGAGCTTATGATAAGGCACGGAATGATTTCCCTTCGATCAAGTTTGGCTCAGTGGCGTTGGCATCTAACCCAAGTATTCCACACTCTAGAGCGATGGCTCTGGTCGTTAGAAGATTGCCACCCATAACCATCCTAACCACTGTTCAGATTTAAGTAAAATGTGGAAATCATTTACTATGTAGAAGTAAAAACTAATAAACATTTGTTAACAGTGTGATGTAGTACCTTAACACCGGCCTTTACGCACAGCTAGAAAGCTTCTCTGACACTTGGTCGACATGGGTCCTACATTGCAAACCATTTGTCACTATCTATTACGCATGTATAAATAACTTTTACACCATATATCAAAGGATTATTACCTTTAAGCCAACAATTGCAAGCAAAACAAGCTCACTTTCATGCAATTCCCAGTCAGTGAGTTCTTCTTCACTTGTGGGCATAATATATCCATCCAGTGGAAGATAGGCGCGCAAAAGCAACACATCTCAAGGTTTGGGCAGCCATATAGTCAATCGCCTTTTTAAAATCATCTGTCTGCAAGTTGATTAAAAAATCGACTCTTCATATGTCCATTTTTAAAACCTCTTCATTAGTTAGTGAATCTTATACCTTTGCTTTATCAAAGGATTGAACATAGTGAATTCTGCTATGACTGTAAAAATCAATCTATAAAATAAAGTTATTGCAGTAATGAACAACATATATCTGTAGAATTATGGTGATCACCCATGCTTTAGAATGAGCTTGTAAAAGGATCCTAAAAACTTAAAAGAATAACATATATAAAGCAAGTTTAGGGTTTGATCTATGTAAGCTGGAATCCGAGCAGTTTAATCTTGGGCCTGTGAAACTTCCCTGCATAGACAGAAACCAAAAACTAAAAAACATGATACAAAGATTCATATTTATATGCAAAAATATTAATACACTGCAATAACACATTATTCAGTGTTACATATTCATACAAACCAAATATAATAAGTACCTGTGATTTGAAATAGAATACGTATTTGGAATTGAATACATAAATGAATTAATAATGTATTTAGGATATCTGCTTAGAGTGTAAAACTAAAAAATAAAACTTGTTAAACACATAAGTCGGAAAAAAAAATTACGGATTATAAACCTGTATAATTAAATTGTCGATCAAACTTGTTAGGGATTGATATGATTAATAATATAATAGGGTGTATTTATACAAAAAAAATAGGTTAAAAATATATAAGGAATAATTATCTTGTAAGTAATATATATCATTTTTTTTTAATTGTTATCCTCATAATATAGATTCCTAAAATACAAACTGCAGGATTTTTTTAGCATCTCCTTATTTATATTGGTTTGAAAGATATAAATCAAAAAATAATTTACTCTAGTGGTAAGTTGTTTACAAAACTCATGAATGACCCAAGTTCAAATCCAATACATGACTTATTTTTAATTAACGAATTTTAAAATTAAAATTAAAAATTAACAAATCAAAAACGAATTTTAAAATTAAAAAAAAAAATTGTACATGTATTAAATAAAATGCCACATGTCATTAAAAAAATTAAAAAAAAATGCCACATAAAATCAATGATGACATGGAAATATGATATGACATTATGGGATGACAAGTGGCGTTATGACGTCACGCCTCCTCTTATATATAATGTAATATATATATATATATATATATATATATATATATATATATATATATATATATATATATATATATATATATATATATATTGTAGTTATCCGAACCGACAAATCCGAAAGTTAGGGTTTCAACGAGAAATCTGAAACTTGCGCAAAACTTTCAAAACGCTTAAATTTCACCAAGAACGCTTTTCTCACACGATTTTCTTGTACAACTAAGCTTAAAAACACTAAAACTAGAAGAAAGTTGCAAACTTTAACGTTTTTAAGAAAGTGAATAGAAATTTGAAACTTGGTAATATCAAAACGTACGATAATAAAACAAACTTTTTATCCACAAAGTTTTAAACTTTCTTGTTTAACGATGTTTGTAACACTTATTTGTAATCAAAAGACTGATAAAACCAAAGAAAAATAAAATAAAATAACCAAGTTTGTGAAAGAAAACGTGTAGAAATAATACAAATATGATTCGAATATAATACAAAACACCTTTAAATCGTCTTCTAGCGATTGATACCACTTGTTAGGTCACCATATTGATATACATAAGCTTATCTTTAGTGAGAGAAAGTTAGAGAGAGAGAGAGAGAGAGAGAGATGGTATGGAATTAAATATGAGAGAATAATGAGAAAGAGTAACTTTGCATAAATGAAACCAACACCCTTTAATTAGGGTTACATAAGTTTATATAGGAACATGTTTAGGGCAACGCACCTATGTACTTTCTAAAACGTTACTCACAGCCCATGGGCTTAAACTAACATACATAATAAACTAACAACCTATTACATTAACTTATGATCGATACTTTAATATTGATTACGCGTAACCCCAACAAGAAGTATAAGGCTCGAACTTATGTGCTCGGGATGGTTGTGTTGTTTAGTTTTCCGTGTTGAATGGTAAAGACCAAGAAATAATGAAGATCAAGAAGCTTGAATAACACTTAAACAAACTATGAAGGTTTACTTTAATATTGATCAATGGTTTAGTGGGTGGCCTAAGGCTCGAACTTATGTGCTCTGGGATGGTTGTGTTGTTTAGTTTTCCGTGTTAAATGGTAAAGACCTGAAGAAATAATGAAGATCAAGAAGCTTGAATAACACTTAAACAAACTATGAAGGTTTACGTGGATGCCCTATACTTAGTATAGAGATACAGATAGATATATGACACAAATGTAAAATTATTCGATGTTGATATCACCACGGAATTTTCAAATACAAGTTTATGAAATTAAATGACAACAACTTGATATGTGGAGATTTATTTTCTTGACTTCTTTCAGTTAGAGTTACCAACATAATCATCTTCATGGTCCATCAATAACCATGACCCATTGGGGTGTAGAACCATACCCTTGTTCTTCTCGACCCACCAATTTGCAGGCACATGATATTCATCCTTTAAACTATCTGAATACTTGTTTACTAGAGCAATATCACGTTTAGCCTCTATACTGAATCCTCCTCTACTACCTTGCGTACCCGCGACTCCATGTAAATAATTCTCCATGTCATGCCATCTTTGTATGTCCCCGGGACTCTTTAAATAAGGTGACTTGCTTGTATCAATCGCTAACTCCTCCCCAATGTGCGTATACCCTACCGCTATCGGGTAGTGTGGAACCACATCATTTGCATTTTGAACTCGTAGGATAGAGATATCTTTGTGTGAAGAGAAGAGCTTTTCGAAATCCGAGTTTCCCACACGAGGACTAGCAAAACAAAAGCAGTTACCAGGAAGGTCTTTTGCTAGAATACAAATCGGTTTGTTAATTCCATTAGTGGCTATATCAACTGCGTTGAGTGTTGCGAGTGCTGCACCCATGCTATGCCCAACTACTGTTATACTAACTTCCTCGTTCTTGTATAGTTCAATTAGTCGGCGTACTTCTTCAAGGACCTACACAGGACATTATCTTTGTGTTTTAGTTTCAATCATAGGGATTAATTCCAATAAACACCTGGCCTTTTAATTTAAGAGATCAATCAAATATACAAAAACACGTACTGCATTTTCACATTATTTCAAATTCGGTCATTCTACTTTAATAATTTGTAGCAAAAAAAAATTCAATGTTCGAATACGCCATTGAACTTCAAGGGTATACAATACATCCATTCACAAATCAGTCAAATTTAAGATTATGAGTTCATGCATTGTTCATAGGAGTTGTATATTATAACAAAACATGTCAGAATTACCACAATAAAATCAATTTGCTCATCAAAGTAATTAAAACGTATGCCGCTTGCAATTCAATTATGTCATCCTCCAATTATATTTTTTTAATTTCGATCTTTACGGTAACGTTTAAATTGTATGAACGAGCCTTCATTATTTGTACACAATGAATTCATTTCTAAAACTTTTAAAACTACAATTTATATACATATCACTTGTATGATACATTTATCAACAAAAATGAATAAGCATCAATCAATTAAGTTATGGTCACTATGTCTATTATGTTCGTAAGTTCATTACACGGTGAGAAGCTTAGAAGATCTTGTTTGCGTGTATGTAGACATACTATTTACAAACACATAATCTTAGTCTATCAACAAGACGACGGGCTTTAAACATGTAATCCATCCATTCCAAAATAAATGTTCAGTTTGACTTTTTAAAATATTTTTTGTTTTCAACTTTAACTTTAAATATTTTTGTTTGTATTATATATTATTTATAAAGTTATACCAATGAAAATACATTTAAAACACAATTCATTCATATATTTTTTACCAATTATTCTATAAAACACAAAAATAATTAAGATCAAAGTTAAAAAACAAAGACAAACCCCTTAACATTTATTTTGGGGAGAATGTAGTAATTATTATATCTATTCAACTTCAGATCTTACGGCCTTATGGTACAAGGGTTTTTATATATAACCACCCAAAATATACGCTCCAAACTATGATTGTTTTAAAAGTCAATGACCACTTAGTAATAAAATCCGTGTACGAAACTATATATATTGTAATTTACCCTTATATGGCTAAATAAAAAAAGTTATATCGAATTACACGTACCTAAGGTTGTAAACGAACTAAACATTCAGTTAATATTTTATGAACTATTCGGTAAAAAGTTTATTTATGTTCGTTTATTTATTAAATGAACGAACATGAACAATATTTTACGTTCGTTTAGTTGAATGAACGAAAATGAACAAAAATCATGACTGTTCATTTATGCTCATGAACATCCGATAATGTGTTTATTAACGTTCGTTTATGTTTATTTTTTTTTTATGTTCGTATATCACATCTTTAAATTGTATACTTTAAAACTGGTTTGTTTAAAAAAAACAACACTTACAAAACAATAAATTATGCGTAATTTATTAAAGTTTATGTTTATTTTTCTGCGTTCGTTCGTTTAGGGTGTTAATGAACAAACATAAACGAATATGAACAACTCGTTTTCTTAATAAACGAACATGAACAAGAAAATTCATCCATTTAATAATTCGTGTCCGGTTAAAATTAAACGAACCAACATGAACAAGGCTTCATTCATGTTCGTCTGGTTCGTTTACAGCCCAATACATACCTGGTCTCTAGCACTTGATTTGTTAAAAGGCGATCGGGGATCACCAGTAGTGTAGATTGAATGCCATCCATGTTGAATTTTGATATCATGATTTCCTCTAAATATTTCTGGAGCAGAAACTGAGTCGAATTTGAGATCGTTAATCCATTCCAAGGTTTGAACTGTCCCTCTCCAAGAAATGACAATATCTCGCCTTCCTAAAGCCACCTTCCCTTCATCCGTAGCAACCGCAACAAACCCAATCCAGTTTGATTCCTTACTCCAAGCCTCCCTTGACAACGACTTCACAAGGAAAGATGGAAGGGGGATTGACGATGTTCCATAGAAATATTTTGTCACTTCATATTTATAAGGGTTCCCTTGTTCTATTCCCACTTTGGAAAGAAGGTTTCTTTGATTGTATAAGCTGCTTCCAGCGTACTTTGATGCCTTCTCGGTATTAAAAGCATCTCGTACTGCCTGAGCCATCTCACCATAGTGAATGATGTATCGTCGGAGATCGATGTCCAAAGGATCTAACAGTCCTTTCCATTTGTTTTCTCCGCTCAGTGTTTTCCATTTCTCGGAAATGCTACCCATTATTTTTCTGTGTTTGACGTCTCCAGAGTTGTATTGATTCTTTTGGTGTCTAACATTTTGCTGGTTAATTCATTATATAATGTCTTAGTTAGTGTTTTAATATTCTCTATGTTTACCAACTCAATGAGCATATTGCATCACCATATTGATCAAAAGATAAAATATATATTATCATGATTTAGTCAGAATCTAAATCCTCAGCTTTCCCCATCTAAGAAAGAGTGTTTTATGAATTATAATTATTTAATTGGTGTTAAATGAAGTGAAATGTATTCAATAGAAACATACAACACGCAAACAAAATTTTAGATATGTACGTAATTGATCGAGTCTTATAAACCCATTAAAGTAAGATTATGAGTTCATGCATGGTTCATAGGAGTTGTATATTATAACAAAACATGTGAGAATTACCACAATAAAAATCAATTTGCTCATCAAAGTAAGAGGAGAGTTATTTTACTTATCAAACTTTTCTTACATATCAAAGGACTCATCTCCACCATCCATCTAAAAAAAATCAATGGCTGAGATTAAAAGCATTTTATTATTTCACCTATTTTTATAATTTAAATATCTCTTAAACCGTTAATCGTTAAGTGAAAATATTTACACTGTCACAAGAAGATTTAATTATCTTTCTATGACGGACACTTTGATATACTTTCGAAAAAAAAAATCGTTTTTCACGTTTTTTCGTCTTTTTTTTACGTTACTTGAAATTTGTATGAAAAATTTCATATATGATTAAAAACTAATTTGAATATCACATTGGATATTAGTGTTAAATCATATATGATATGTGATATCACATGTGATATGATATGTATATCATATGTGATATTACACTAATATCACATGTGATATTATATATCATATATGATATAACACAAATATCATATATGATATAACACTAATATCACATGTGATATTCAAATTAGTGTTTAATCATATATGATTTTTTAATGCAAATTTCAGTAACGTAAAAAAACAAAAAAACTTAAAAAAAAGGTGAAAAATATGAAACAATTTTTTTCTCGAAAGTATATCAAAGTGCCTATCTATAGAAAGATAATTAAATGTTCGTCGCAATAATATTTTTTTTCGCTTAACGATTAACGGTTTGAAAGTTATTAATATTTGAAAAAGAGGATGAAAGTGGGTTTTTTTAATTGTTGATATTAATGTCATCCATTAAATCAAATAAAAATAGATGGTGGAGATTGATCCATTGGTATGTAAATAATTTTTATCCTCGAATGATCTTAACTCGCAATAGAATATGTTAAATGAGATTAGGAATCTGACATTATTATGGCCTCATATGTTTGGATTGAGGCTTTAAGATTTTCATTATATATTAACAAAATTAATTGCGTGCTTATTGATGATGTCTAACTGGAACGTCTTTAAGTTATCACACCACGTTATTGCAAGTTGACTTTTCATTTCTTAAGCAAGTTTTGCAATTTGATTTAAGAATGAAAATTATTTAGATGCAAGCTAAGTCATTTTGAAAATTGTAAGTTGTCACGTTATTATAAAAAATAACCATTAACAATTGTAAGTTCACACATACAACTTTAGCGGACTTTGTTTTTTATTTGATAATAAGAACTCTTCTCTATATGTGAATAGCCAATTAAAATATGCTTCAAATCCATCATATTGCATCAAGTATATCACTCCTTCATGGTAAACATTAACTTGACCGTTCAATAAGAGTTTGAGAAAATAAATCATCGATTCAATACAACTCATAGGTAAAGGTTATTGAAACGTATGTGGGTGGATCGGCTGTAAACCGAATGGCGGACCGACAACCAAGACACGGTACAACACATTACACAACGTGCCATTCGTGCGTCGTTGGATCATTTAGCGGAAGAACGATGTAACGACACCGAGCTCTCCAACCATTGCACCTAGTTGCACATTCGTTTATTTCTTAGCAAGATAAATATAAATTAATATTTTTAGAAAACCGCATTAATTAATGGTAATTTTGGTTGATGATTGTATATTTTAGTAATATTGATAGTAATGTAGCTAATCCAGTGTGTTAAATTTACTACAACATTAGATAATTACAAATGATCAAGGATTCCAATTTGAGAATTTGAATTAGTCATTGAACCGGCTTTTCAAACTGTTCTTATTTTTCTGGTTCAAATAGCGTGTTCCGAGCAACCGGCCGGCCTTGTCCGGTTTTTAAAACGCTAAAACTGTAATTTTCATGAACTGAAACATGATTACAAAAACATTTAGTCGCATTTTTGATATTGATCGGATCTTACGATCCGAATCTTGCTAAGAAAAGAACGATCCTACGTAGGATCGGGATCGAAATCGTATTATTTCACTAGATAATGACAACCGGGATCCCGCGATCCCGATCATGAGTGAGGTAGTATTATGCAACATTCAGTAGATAAAGAAGACTGTAAAAATTAATTATATACATGATCCAAGTATAATTAACTACGTAATACACACTAGATAATGACGTGACGATCAAGGATTTCTTTTTGGGCAAATAAACTGGTTGAAATGAAACATCACATAAACTTCAAACCACAAGAGCAGAGAATTATGAACCTGAAATTTTCTTGGTTAATGATTTATTTCAATAAATTACTAAATTTGCAGTTAGTAGTAGTAGAACATTAGCTAAAAAGTTTTATTTTCTATGTAGAGTGTAGACAAATATAAGAATATGTGAACATGTTTTATAATTAATTGTTCCTAGATCGGTCAACTAACGATGCAATATATTCATTGATTTATCATCGATTGTGTCATTTACTTTTGGGGTTTTTTATATTTCGTGTAGTTCTTAACAGCTCATTTGTCATTTATGAAGTGATCAATTAAATATAAAATTTGTCACACCCTAGCCGGAGGCGGAAACACGAGGTGTAACGGAAAGGAACATAAACACAAGATAATAGAACATACCGACGTTAAGATTAAAAGAAATAGTATACCATTACAATACCAGCTTTAGCCGACATCGGCAAATATATTACAAAGTTTAGATTCCAAAATATTGCGCTTTATTACATAACGATTTGTAGTGACAAGTGAAAACTTCATTATGCAAGACCGGTAGAAAAAGCTTACTAACGATCACCGAAATGCATGAGAGAAAACGGGTCAACTATGAAAATAGTTGGTGAGTATACACGCTTTAGAAAATAAGAAAACTCGTAAGAGAGAGTCAAAGGTTTTGGTCATCGTAAATAGTCCACAAAGCAAAGGCATTGTAAATCCACTCGCCCAAGTTCGCCCATACAAAACTTGCAACCTGTGTTCACAACCCATTGCACAAAATATAGCATGTCAAGTAGTCAAGTATAAGTGGTCATAATAGTTCACAATATAGTACCACATATATAATAATGTATGCCGGGCAAAACCCTAGAATAAATAATATGCGTCCGTAACATAGTGGACGAGAGGTTGTCGACCTCTAATAGCGCTATCCATACTACCTAATAATAGGAGACTAACAATGCGAATGTACGAACGGTACATCATACAACTATTATATATAATTAAGAACACTCCGAACATGGGAGAATTTGCAATCAATCGAACAGGGAGACTTTAAGTCGGGTCATAAGACGACGGTTCAATAAGTTCAAACAAGTCATAAGTTCATAATTAAGTCCAAGAGTCTAAATCAAGTTCAAAAGTTCAAATAAGGCATAAATTGTAATTATGTTCAAAGGATTTGATTCAAGTTCAAATGTTCAAGTCAAAAGAGTTCACAAAAGTAAGAATCAATTTAATTCAAGAATGGTTCATGCATTTCGCCCCAAAATATAGTAAAACGGTAAAAGGGATGTGAATACTCACCGTTGCAATAGTTATGATGACAGAGTGGATGCACGTAAATGAGACGCAACACTCTAACCGCGACCTATTATAAATGATATGCTCTAATATAAGTCATGAAACAATGTCGTGCATGCAAACTCATATGATATCCATACCACTTGTACACTTTTGAAAATAAAGTCTATCGTCGAAAAATAATCTTATAACGCCTTGACAATTTATAATTTACTTTACAAGTGTTTACATTGAAACGATATCCTACGATAGTTATTTAGTGATTTATTGTGAAATTATAGCTTTCGTCAGAAAATAATGTCATTTGGCAATTTCATGAAAGTGACTAAACGGCCTCGAAAAGCTAGTCAGAATGATGCACGTCGGCGTTAGAAAACGAACTCAACGGTTTTGGGAAGCTTGTATCATCATCTCAAAGTTTTAGCATTTAAGTTTTCATCCTAGAGGTCTCGATCATAGAGAAAAATATAGGTTAAGTATGGTACTTGTGTCCAAAATATCGTTTAAGGGTGGTTTTCGGCGAAGTTTAAGTGACCATATTTTATTTGTTACAAGTCCGCTTGATGAACGGTTGGAGATTTTGGAAAATATGCTAGGCGAACTTACTTTTACTAGAAGACATCACGTTATAAAAGTATTACATCCATGTTAAAACGACCTCAACATGGTCCTTCGTGGCCGTAATATTTGTCTAATAGAAATATATTAGTTTTTCTTATATAATATAGTTACGGCAACTTTGTGTAAACGCGTAATTTAATCGTTACAAGTCCGCTTTCTACATTTTATATGTCCTTAGCTTCGTATCAAAGTATACTAATATATTTTTGATAAGTCGACACAATTTATAACGCTTAAGACTCATTTTTACTCGTACAAAATGGACGTAACATGCTGAATTTTCAGAATTTTATAGTTTTAGGCTGCCTAACTTGAAAAATTCATATCTTCTTCGTTATAACTCCGCTTTAATCCGCTCAAGCGGCCACGGTTTCGCTTTTAAAGTATATTTTCCAAATATCTAGCCCAAAAATTTTTACCTACTGTCGAAATTCCAGATTTTGAAAATAAGATCAGACCTCTAAAATAAGTTGTCGAAATGAGTTTTCTCACAAAAACCTATTCTAACCAATTCAAAACAACTCCGAAGCTATTCTAATCCTACCATACACCTTCTTAGGGTGTCATGGGTTCCTAGACATCACCAAAAGTGATATGTTTCAAGGAGTAATTATAGGATGATAATTATATATATAACTCTTAAAAACAATAAAAAGTGGTATAAACATCAATATGACTTGCATGTTTTTATCAAGTATGATGAAATGAACATAAAATAAATATGAAAGATAAACATGAACATGAGATGCTTACTAGTTAAGTGATGAGGTTTAAAGAACAAGGATTTTTCCTAATACCCTAGGTTTTTATCTCAAAACCTTGATTAAGAGTATACTAAAGTTGTGAAACTAACTTGTCTTGAAAAAAATTGCTTCTCCTTGGTTTTCTTCCTATGGCCGAATATAGAGAGGATGATGAGAGTATTTCTTTCTCTTTTTCACCTTTTGAGTAAGTGTTAGTATGTGTATTATATTAGATATTATCTAGTATAGCAAAATAGTTAAGTAAATATCTAGACTAGAAAGAGATATTTTATTAAGAGTTTGATGAGTCATATGGGGAGGTCGGTCATAAGGTAAAATGGGAAGAGGTGGTAAATTTTAATGACCAAATGTAATTAAGTTAAGTGTAGTGTATATATTTTGTAAATTTAATTAAGTATTTAGTGTAGCGTTAACTAAAAATAAATTTTAATGGAACAAAATAAAATATATCAATGTCATAAAAATTATAAAAATACATTTCTCACAATAATTGAGTGAATAAATAATTATCGAGTAGTATTTACGAAAACCGTCGTAAAAATATATATATATATATATATATATATATATATATATATATATATATATATATATATATATATATATATATATATAACAATTTATATACAAAATAAATTTAAAACACCGGTAAACTAATATTATAATTTTATAGTCTTAATATGAGTATAAAAATATATCGAATAAATTTTAGAAGCGTCGGATCAAATGTTCAAAATAAATGATCGTGCGATAGCGTCTATTTAATATGAAGATTACGCGTTTAATGTAAAATGCAAAATCATGCATGAACTACTATGATGACAATGATACTAATGAAATGTAGACTAAACCTAGTCTATATGAAATGCCCTTGATGAAATGTTCGTGAATTCGCAGCTAAACCATTAAGGTTACGCGAATTTGATACTCGTAAACCTAGTTTACGCTAAACAATGAAATAGTAAATTTGAGAAATGACCAGAAATTGAGAATTGTGACATTCTTCCCATGTCAGAGGAATCACGTCCTCGTGATTCAATTATTGATACTATAGTCCGAACCTCGACAAGATTTTTAAAAGTTCATGCTCGTACGAACAATCTAAATGATCATATCAATGCCCATGCATACAGGTTCCCCATTCAACTAAGTACGTGCCCGTGATTAGATTTGATAGGGTAAACTTACCCAATATCGAACGTAGCTCTCAAAAGACCTCTAGGTAGTCGATTCTAATTTAATCTCACAACTCATCAAACAAGAACTGTCATGAGATTAAACTAAACCGACTTGAGTAAACTTGTCTCTTAGCTTGATTTTCGCAACTCATCAAACAAGAACTGTCACTAGATCAAGCTAGAAACAAATCTTTGAATGAAGTCTTTTGAAAGATTCGCTCGATATTGGAATTGCTTACACAAATCAAATCAAATCAACAAAATAAATTACAACTAAGGTCGATATCGTTAAGTCTCAAATTAATCGCCGTGAACGTGGTAAGAATTGGAAGCAAGTTATGCACTCAAAATCATGTTGTACGAAATAATGTGGTTGTTCAAAAGAATATACCGTTACAGCGTTGCGGGCTTCCTCGATGCCGGATAGAATGCTCGTCCACGTGCGGAAACATCAATGTTTGGTTCGGTGGACCTTCTATTGCCAATGCCAGTTTGGATGATTACCTTCTTGGTTGGGAGTTCTTTTCAACTTTGGACAGTATTCAAGGTGATCCGCACTTCCACACTCGTAACATGCTTTTCTTTGTCCTTGGTTCCCGATCTGTTTGAGCAATTTCGCGAAGTGGCCCGGTCCGTCCACATTTGTTGCACTTTGGGCAATCTCGTGAGTGATGATAGTTACATCGAGTGCACATAGGATGGGGACTGTATATCCTTTGCGCTCCCGAGTGGTCGCCCATAGTTCCCGGTTGTTCACGCCTCTTGTTTCTTGGTCCTGGTCTCGGCTTCGGCGATCCTCCCGCCGCTTCCGTCCATTGTCGCTTTGCTTTTGTTAGTTCTCCGGACGATCACATCATTTGTCAAGCGATCGCCATACCCACAACGGCTTGCAGTGGTTGGGTTCGACGAGGTGACGTCTCTCCTAATTTCCGGTATCAATCCCTATATATATCGGTCGATCAACTTCTCACACAGTGGAAACCATGTGAGGAACCATCCTAGTTAACTCGTGGAAATGAATCGTGTACTTGTCGACTTCTACTCCTACCATCAAGTGGTTCCAAAATTACGCTTCCGACACGCACTTCATCTTTTCTGCGGTACTCATCGGTTAGTAGTTTCTTAAATGCTTCCCAAGATAACGATTTGCAACCCCTCTTCCTCTAGTCTGCGGTTGGTTGTTCCACCAGTCAATGCTCGACCACCTAGTAGACCAACAGAGAACTCAACCTTGTTTCCTTGACACATTTCGTGATACTAAGTTTCGACTCAACATTCTCGAACCGTGTTAGCGTCCAATGGCACCCTCGGTACCATAAAATTCCATTGGCTTGCATGTCATGAAAGTTTTGTAGTGCATCCTTGACCGCGTTTGAAGTACCTTCTCCGACGTTGGTTCGCCTAGCATCAAGTGCGTCATAATTTGGGCGAGTAGATCCGCTATTCCGCAGCGTTGTTGTTTGGATTGTCGTTGTTGTTTAGGTCGGCGTGGTTGTTGCCTCCCGAGCGTGTGTTTCTTGCGGCCATGATCCCGCGGTGGACCAAAACATCGGGTTGAGTAAGCGACATACGAACGAAGTCGATGAGGTGCGAACGGTGGTAATGTGTGGTATAGTGATCGAAATATGGCGAGAACAGAGACATGCTATGTCTAACAAGTCGAAAGATGGAAAAGAGAAGGTATAAACAAGGTACGGTAATGTAGACGTGAACGTAAAACATGCTATGCATACCCACCCGACCAATGCAACTTCAGTGACCCGGACTCTAAAGACTCGACTAAACATGATTTAAAACTACCACTCTTATCATTGCATGGTTCTTCATAAATTAGACATAGTTGATCGGGCTATGTATAATTTATGAGTAACGATGCAACGATAGGACTAGTTGACTTCGGATGATGTTCGGTGTTTAATAAAACTTTATTCCGGTTATAGCTTGTGATTTTATTTTTGAAAAATCGGCATTCTCTATAACCTTTGGCTCGATACCAATCATCACACCCTAGCGGAGGCGGAAACACGAGATGTAACGGAAAGGAACATAAGCACAAGATAATAGAACATACCGACGTTAATATTAAAAAGAAATAGTATACCATTACAATACCAGTTTAGCCGACATCGGCAAATATATTACAAAGTCTAGATTCCAAAATATTGCGTTTTACTACATAACGATTTGTAGTGACAAGTGAAAACTTCATTATGCAAGACACGGTAGAAAAAGCTTACTAACGATCACACGAAATGCATGAGAGAAAAAGCGGTCAACTATGAAAATAGTTGGTGAGTATACGTTTAGTAAAATAAGAAAACTCGTAAGAGAGTCAAAGGTTTCGGTCATCGTAAATAGTCCACAAAGCAAAGGCATTGTAAATCCACTCGGTTCAAGTTCGCCACAACCCATTGCACAAAATATAGCATGTCAAGTAGTCAAGTATAAGTGGTCATAATAGTTCACAATATAGTACCACATATATAATAATGTATGCCGTGCAAAACCCTAGAATAAATAATATCGTCCAGAACATAGTGGACGAGAGGTTGGCCGACCTCTAATAGCGCTATCCATACTACCTACTAATAGGAGACTAACAATGCGAATGTACGAACGGTACATCATACAACTATTATATATAATTAAGAACACTCAGAACATGGGAGAATTTGCCTTTGCTCCGAGCAGGGAGACTTTAAGTCGTGGTCATAACGACGACGGTTCAATAAGTTCAAACAAGTCATAAGTTCATAATTAAGTCCAAGAGTCTAAATCAAGTTCAAAAGTTCAAATAAGGCATAAATTCGTAATTATGTTCAAAGGATTTGATTCAAGTTCAAATGTTCAAGTCAAAAGAGTTCACAAAAGTAAGAATCAATTTAATTCAAGAATGGTTCATGCATTTCGCCCCAAAATATAGTAAAACGGTAAAAGGGATGTGAATACTCACTGTTGCAATAGTTATGATGATGAGTGGATGCATGATATGAGACGCAACACTCTAACCGCGACCTATTATAAATGATATGCTCTAATATAAGTCATGAAACAATATCGTGCATGCAAACTCATATGATATCCATACCACTTGTACACTTTTGAAAATAAAGTCTATCGTCGAAAAATAATCTTATAACGTCTTGACAATTTATAATTTACTTTACAAGTGTTTACGTTGAAACGATATCGATAACGCTTCACGCGTCGTTCGGGGTCAAGGAAACTTCCTTTCTTCGAGCAAGTTTTATAACACCCTAGGCGAAGGAACCTAATCGTTGTAGTGTAGTAATTAGGGTAAGCCACGGTATTGATATCGTTCTCTGGGAATAGGAATGCTAGTGAGAAGTTACTACGCTAAGGTTGAGGTTGAGGAAGATTATTTTTATCTTTTATGTTTTTAGAAAATGAAAAGGTACGAATCTCGGGTATTGGATTTGGGGGTTGGTATTGCTACCGATTACTCTATTATTATCTAATTATCTAAGCTAAGGTTGTGATAGTCTATGTCTAATTGATGTGTACTCGTATGATAGTTTAAAGATGTGTTTACTTAGGTTTTACTACTCCTTAATTATCTCCTATTGATGGTTGATTTGTCACGTCCTTATTCCTAGTTGCGTTGTGATTCTAAGGCTATAGGGCGTGCTTATTTCCTAACTCTTTGAAATTACCAAAGGGTCTTGTTTACAAATCCTCTAGTGATTTATAGACGCCTACTCTACGGTTGTCCTTGAATACTTTATCCTACAATTACCTAGATAATTATATTCTAAAGTTCACAAAGAAATGTCAAGCATTAAGTACACAACGAATAATCTAGCGACTCTAGATCATTAGTCAACTAAGATAAGTATCAACCAATCAATATTCAATAATTAAGTTTCATATTCCCTAAGCAAACACACAAATAAATTAGCCGGACATGGAGAACATGCAAGCATACACACAAATAATCAAAGACATAATTAAATTAATGAAGTAAATACTTATCTTGATGTATAATAGGGTTTAGAACCTAAAATATTGCACAAGAAAGCCTTGGTTCGGTTTTAGGTTTTACTCCAAAAGACTACACACAAAACCGAAAAATTGGATTCTATATATAAGATTACATCTGCGACGGCGTCACCTTATGTTTCGTGACGCCGTCGTGTCGCCGTCATTAGGGTTTCGTCTTGGCCACGTAAACCTTGCGACGGCGCACCTTATGATCGTGACGCCGTCCCTTCGACTCGACGCCGTCTTGGCCGCATCTAGGCCGTCTGAGTAACGACGGCCTACTCCTTTAGAACTGACGTCGTCCGCGAAAACATGCAATTTTTCTTCCGAGCCGTCAAAATTCCTTCCCGACGGCGTCGCAGATATGCGATGGCGCCGTCGCCTTATGTTTCAAGACTTTGAGTGTCTCGATTCGACTTTGGCCATTTTCTTCAGATATTCGCCTTTTCGTCCAAATAAGCATCATTCCAACATTTTGCCTTCAAGAGACCTAAAAGTGAAAAGGAACGATATTAAGCAATAACGGATACAAAGTGATCGAATAAGGGCTTAAATGACCCTCAAAAGGTACCTTTTAAAACCTTATCAAATATCCCTACACTTGGTATTTGCTTGTCCTCAAGCAAATGTGCTTTAGCCAATTAATTTATAAGTTGGGGTCATGAAGCATCCATTCAAAACGGTCCACAACACATATAAGCCCATAAAAGTCATAACAAGCACGAATACATACTAGCACCTCACATGGGGTGTTTGGATACTCACATCTCTCTCGGTGTATATATGAAATATAACAAATCGAAATGGAAGATAAACACTCATTAACCCGGTCCTAGTACATAGATTACCATAGGCTTGAGAATAGATCAAACCTCCATCGCTTTGGCGTAAGCACCTAGGAAAGACTATCAAAGAGGTCTTTAAAGGGTTGTAACGTTAGGCTTACTGGTAGGGAAATAAGGGTTTGGTGGGATAGGCTATATAGTGGTGGATAGTCAAAAATCTCTATGTTGCAAGTATCTGAAGAATGGCGTTGCTAAGCCAAGACTCGACACTCTAAAACTCTAGGCAACGAAAATAAACAAACATAATTTAAAAGATAGATGTAGGATGGTAGCCTGTATGGTTTTTTTTTTTTTTTTTTTTTTTTTTTTTTTTTTCTATTTTTTTTTTTTTTTTTTTTTTTTTTTTTTTTTTTTGCATACACTTTACTCTACGGTACATCAAAATGATAGGATTTATAGACACATCCCTACACTTGAGTTTTATTACTCTAACACTAATTTGACCCGAATTGAAAAGATCAAAACACTTGAGTACATTATTATGCAAACAAAGGGAATTTGAGTTTAACGTTCTCTTCCTATGTTTTATAAACTTTAACTTTTCCCATGAATCCCAATCATCCCAAAATCTGTATACAAGGATATGACTCGACTTAGCAACTCATGCAAGCAACGGATAATTGAACTAAGGGTTTTGGGTGATAACATAAATTGCACTAAAAGTGAGTGCAATAAAGGTAGGCTAAGCGATTTGGGTGTATATTTGGGGTGGGGTGTAAACAATGTTTTCATTGATATTCCGAAAACCGAAACATCACGAGAACCGCGAAAAGGATAGGCTACGAGGGTTAACTAGGGTATCGTGTACTAAAGATGAGTACAACAAAGGGTATGGGGAATTACTCAACCGATATGGAAGAAGTAATTATATTACGGTATCAAACAAGGGTTTATCCTAATGCCTCTTATCATTTAGTTAATCCTAACTACACAAGTGTAGTCTCACTAGCGATCTCGAATGCATCACAAAACAAGTTCTAGAATCTAATATACTACCGGTTCACACTCTAAGCATTAAAGATGAATGCTTTAATTCTACTAATCTAAGGCGATCCTCGCATTTTGGGTGGAATTTAGGTGGTAAGGGTTTTTGTGCTAGTCATGCAACTTCCTATCCATGAGGCGCTTTTGTTAAGACTAATGGCCCACTCTTATCGTCATGAAAAATTTTAAATTTGGCTAAAATTACCCTAACCTACATTTTCTCATGGTTTATTACACAAATACACTTGGACAAATCAAGCAATCAAGGATAAGCATAGTTTCAAAGTTCCGTTTATTTTCCTCCCTACACTTAAACCGAACATTGTCCCCGATGTTCTCAAAGTATCAAAGTTATGATAATAGAAGGTAATTAAAACGAAGAAACTAATACTCCCGATTAGCTCGGTAGGATCCGTAAAAGTGGTGGTTAAATCTTTTCCAAGAAGAGTTTTTGCGTGAAAGGCTCCTTAACTTGTGTAACTTCTTCTTGACAAACTAAACCTCACACTAGAAGAAAACAAACGAAACCTTCGTAAAATCGCGGTAATAATATACATAAGACTCGATTTAAACTAGGATATAATGCTTGTGGAATGGATGTTTACAATTTGTTTTGAAAGTTAAGATGGAAAATTCCAAAATTTTACAAGTAGCTCGAAAACGAGAAAAGTAAAGTGAAGTTTTTATTCCTTCTGGCGATCGAGTTGCAATCTGACGCCAGTTATCCCGACAAAAGCGGTGCGATTTTCGGAAAAATTCGGAAAATTTACATCTTTAGAATCTGGAAAACTTCGCAAAACATCCATTATGACTCGATACAAGCATTTGACTCGAACAAACAAACATATATATCTTTTAGTTAATTGTTATTCTCATGTTCACGTTTCTTATGAAAGCGTGTGTAATCCTCCCTACACTTATCCTTTATGTAAAATACCTTTATATGTAATTAAGACGAGGTTAAAACAAAATAAAGCATTTTACAAATTCAAACATGAGGACAAACAATTAATAAAAGATATATGACACTAACAAGCAAACAATTAAGCATGGGTTGCCTCCCACTAAGCGCTTTTCTTTATTTAAGAGTCTTGTAGCTAGACTCGTAGTCCTACCCTACGTTTTCTTAATCTTAAGGGCCCATTCGATCTCTTTAACTCTTCTCTCATCACGAATATATTCGGTCCCGAGTTCAAGACAAGCAAGTAGTAAACTTTGTTTTCCAATCAACCTCGAATGCCGGAATGTTATCTACATCTAAATCATCCATGCCCTCATAATTCTTATTTTTATGGGGCATTATATATTAACACTCTCGCTTCATTTGAGAACTCAATTATCCACGCTCTTTATCATAAACCATCTTAGACTCTTCTATAAATGGTTTCCCAAGGATTACATCTCTAAAACCCATCAATGATGCCTTAACGTTTTCCAAAATCATGAAATCACACCTATATGAAGTTACCTATGAACACATGTAATCCTTAATCCTCCCCATGGTTACTTGCTTTCCTAGGGCGAAAGGGGTCCCTTATAGGCTCTAGCTTTTGCTCATGATCCAATTATAATAGAGCCTAGACATTACATTCATGGGTGCCTTATAGTCAATGTAGGTGTGATCCCTATATAAGTATCCAATCATACACGGTACCTTGATGTTTTAGGGTTTCCCTCCTTCTCTGGGGGCTCGAAGGGTGGTCTTGGAAAATTAACCACGTTATGGTGATAGGCGGTTTCTTTTCCTTTGGGTATGAGTCAAAGTACCCCTAAGTTCTTCCTCCTCCTTGTCACCCTCCATAATTTCTAATACCTTATAATCTCCTTCCTCTAGATCATCATCCGAATCACTTGTGGTCAAATCACTATCTAAAGGGCGATCGATTCCTTAAGGACTTCTTTGAGTGTATTTTCAATTATCATATTTAATTTCCTAAGCTCTCGATTTCGCTCATGATACGGGCTCGAAGTTGGTTAGCAGAGGTGGGTCAGCGGTGGGTATTTGTTTTGTGGTGAAGTATAGTTTGGTGGTTGGTTATCACCTTCCATGGTGAAAAGTGATGGGTGTTACGAACAAAGGTCACGAAGAAGGGGATAGACTAAGAGAAATCTAAAATGAGAAAAATTTACTTGATAGGAATCAAGCAAAGAAACCTAAACGAGGTGGACTACTAACTAGCTATTCTATTCCCGCGCATGCGCCAAAAACTTGATAATGCTACGCGTGGTTCGGGGTCAAAACTTCCTTTTCTTGAGCAAGTTTTATAACACCTAGGCGGTGAACCTAATCGTTGTAGTGTAGTAATTAGGGTAAGCCACGGTATTGATATCGTTCTCTGGGGAATAGGAATGCTAGTGAGAAGTTACTACGCTAAGGTTGAGGTTGAGGAAGATTATTTTTATCTTTTATGTTTTTAGAAAATGAAAAGTACGAATCTCGGTATTGGTTTGGGGGTTGGTATTGCTACCGATTACTCTATTATTATCTAATTATCTAAGCTAAGGTTGTGATAGTCTATGTCTAATTGATGTGTACTCGTATGATAGTTTAAAGATGTGTTTACTTAGGTTTTACTACTCCTTAATTATCTCCTATTGATGGTTGATTTGTCACGTCCTTATTCCTAGTTGCGTTGTGATTCTAAGGCTATAGGCGTGCTTATTTCCTAACTCTTTGAAATTACCAAAGGGTCTTGTTTACAAATCCTCTAGTGATTTATAGGCGCCTACTCTACGGTTGTCCTTGAATACTTTATCCTACAATTACCTGATAATTATATTCTAAAGTTCACAAAGAAATGTCAAGCATTAAGTACACAACGAATAATCTAGCGCACTCTAGATCATTAGTCAACTAAGATAAGTATCAACCAATCAATATTCAATAATTAAGTTTCATATTCCCTAAGCAAACACACAAATAAATTAGCGGGACATGGAGAACATGCAGCATACACACAAATAATCAAAGACATAATTAAATTAATGAAGTAAATACTTATCTTGATGTATAATAGGGTTTAGAACCTAAAATCTTAAGAAAGCCTTGGTTCGGTTTTAGGTTTTACTCCAAAAGACTACACACAAAACCGAAAATTCGGATTCTATATAAGATTACATCTGCTGACGGCGTCACCTTATGTTTCGTGGCGCCGGTGTCGCCGTCATTAGGGTTTCGTCTTGGCCACGTAAACCTTGCGACGGCGTCACCTTATGACCGTGGCGCCGTCCCTTGACTCGACGCGTCTTGGCGCATCTAGGCCGTCGAGTAACGACGGCCTACTCTTTAGAACTGACGTCGTCCCTTGAAAACATGCAATTTTTCTTACGAGCCGTCATAAAATTCCTTCCGACGCGTCGCAGATATCTGATGACGCCGTCGCCTTATGTTTCAATGACTTTGAGTGTCTCGATTCGACTTTGGCCATTTTCTTCAGATATTCGCGCTTTTCGTCCAAATAAGCATCATTCCACATTTGCCTTCAAGAGACCTAAAAGTGAAAAGGAGCGATATTAAGCAATAACGGATACAAAAGTGATCGAATAAGGGCTTAAATGACCCTCAAAAGGTACCTTTTAAAACCTTATCAATATCCTACGATAGTTATTTAGTGATTTATTGTGAAATTATAGCTTTTAATCGTAAAATAATGTCATTTGGCAATTTCATGAAAGTGACTAAACGGCCTCAAAAGCTAGTCAGTAATGATGCACGTCGGCGTTAGAAAACGAACTCAACGGTTTTGGGAAGCTTGTATCATCATCTCAAAGTTTTAGCATTTAAGTTTTCATCCTAGAGGTTTCGATCATAGAGAAAAATATAGGTTAAGTATGGTACTTGTGTCCAAAATATCGTTTAAGGGTGGTTTTCGGCGAAGTTTATGTGACCATATTTTATTCGTTACAACTCCGCTTGACGAACGGTTGGACATTTTGGAAAATATGCTAGGCGAACTTACTTTTACTAGAAGACATCACGTTATAAAAAGTATTACATCCATGTTAAAACGACCCTCAACATGGTCCTT